>OX442314.1:11143004-11601797 GCA_949358305.1 Strigamia acuminata
ACACTTTATTGGTGCAAAATGACTAAAGAGAAGGAGAAAGACTAGGTAATTTTTATTTTACGGTATTTCATCTACTACTTAAGTTACAATTTTTATTTTTATTATTACAATGGCTGGCTTTATTTTAGCTAATTTGCCTCCTTTTTAAAAAGAAAACATTTAACTTAAGATGACTAAGATAAGTTTGATAGTACTAATTTGATGATGCTCTACAACTTTCTAATTGAAAGTTTTGCTCTAACCTGATTGGTTTAGAAGTTAGCAAGTGAATAACCTTGAAAATGGCCTTCAAGGTCAAATTTGATGACACCAATGGATTGCTCTCATCCAACTTCCTACACAATCGCTTCATCAAAGATGGCCTAGATGCAATTGCTCAGGAATTATTTGAGGGGAACAGACTTTTCTTCCACCCTGTATATACCACGATCGTGAACTTTTAAATTTTAGTGTGATTTATCAATTTATGGTTTTTAATAAACGTTTTTAATGTTAGTCGATTGTATGAGTGCGAGAGCCGCTTTGAAGATTTTCGTTTGGAGTCTGTTTGTGATTTTTATGGTGCAACGTATGATTACGATAACATATTCTCGGGCATTCCTCATTTAAATTTCAAACAACTCGAATAAATATCGGTACAAACCAGTGTTTTGCATTGGGTACCCGTACCCGTACCCATACCCGTACCCGCCCGTACCCATACCCGTACCCGCCCGTACCCGTAGGGTACGGGCGGGTACGGGTACAGGTCTCACGGGTACGCGCGGGTACGCGTTGTTGTGTTGTACATACTTAATTTATGACGTTAACGCCACGCCGTGGTGCTAGCGTCGGAAATTAAATATGTACGTTATACGATGCACGTTGCACGTGTGTCATGTGTATATACATTGTCCAGTCGATCAGTAAGCACACGTGATGTTGTGATCGCGTTTGCGTTCGGGTACGGGACGGGTACGGGTCGGGTAAAGTCGGGTACGGGCGGGTATGAGTAGAGAATTTTTTTGGAGACGGGTAACGGGCGGGTAACGGGTACAGTTTTTTCGCCAATGAAAAACTCTGGTACAAACGGAGCATTCCGAAAATCAAATAAAAGTACAATAAAATTGATTTTTTTAAAACTTTTTTTTATTATAATTGTGCGCACGCAAATCGTCGATAAAAATGTCACGGAAATTGTCGTACGACGTCGGAAATATCGCTGAACGCAAAACAATCGTCGTATTTCGTATACCCGTAGTCGCCGCCGTAGCTTCTCTGCGATGCACGTCGCACACGGTAAAAACGGACGGCGTGCGAGCGATCTCGGGCGGCGTTAATGACCCGCACGAGGAATTATCGGCACAAACGGACAATATCGAGCATTCCAAAAATCAAATAAAAGTTCAATAATATTTTTTCTTTTAAAACCTTTTTATTTAAAAATGTACTAGCGGTTGGACCAGTGTACAGGGCTTACCTGCGCATCTCGTCGGGGTGCTTTGGCCGTTCGACTATCCTGCGCATCTTGCATTAAAATTTTACACACACATCGATTTCTCCTTATCCAGACATGCAAATTTCATGAAACTTTGCTAGTATGTGCAGTTCCACACCATTTTTATTCCCACTTAATAATTCAGCGGGAGAATAAAAAATAAAAAAAATACAAATTTATTTCCGACTTTTTTGAACAAAAACACACGAAAAAGTCAGATATCTCACTACCCTTACATAGGAATTTCATCAAACTTGGCCAGAATGTGCATCTACACCCCACTTTCATTCCCACTTAATAATTCAGCGGGAGAATAAAAAATAAAAAAAATACAAATTTATTTCCGACTTTTTTGAGCAAAAACACACGAAAAAGTAAATAAATAAATAAATTTATATCATGTGGTACTAAATTATTTTTAATTAAAAAGAATAATAATAAACCACATACCTGATACTACTATAGGCTACTTGAAAGAAGCTATGGAAAATATTTACTTGCGGTTTAGCGACATCTAATGGGAGTTCGTTGTACTACATTGTACATTTTAAACTAGTTTTGAAATATAAATATAGTCAAATAAAAGAATAAAACATTTTTTACTTAATAAATTCTTATTTGAAGAATTATTTTTGCACTTTCTTGGCACCATTTTTATAAAATTTTAAAAATACATCCAAAAATCTGATTTCCCACAATACTTATCCAAATCCTCATCCACAATTCCACATCCTCATCAAAAAAAGGTAAACAAACATCTTAAACGTTTATTTTTTGGTAATTTTTCATTAATTTTTCATTAATTTTGATAGAAAATGGCACACATTGTTGCAGTGGGTGAAGCACAGCATTTTCATTTTGGGCAAGCAGTTAAGTAAGATAAAATTCATTTTTTGTGGGATGTTCAACTTGTGGACATTTTTCAAACATTCACATATTTTTTTAGATGCAACTCTTGCAATGAGGAATTTCTTAGAAATCACCGTTTTGTCAAATGGAAAAAGCAATCCGATATATTCATCGTCACTTGCCCGTGCACAAGCGAATTTCGCATTGTAAGAAGTTTTAGAAAGTTTTTAAAAAAAATACATTTTATAAATTTTTTTTAATTTTCTTTCTTTTTATTTTTTTTTAGGGATGGAACAGTGTTGTACATGGAGCAACCACTGATTCTTTAATTACAATAATTGATGCTATTTCAAAGAACTTTCGACAAGGTTATTCCAAGTAAAAAAAAACAATGAAAATTCCTACATTTGCCTCTTCTCTGTTCTGCATTGTGCCACAATTTCAAAGACAGTCACAAATTTTGTGCAAAAAAAACTTTTTAAGTCTAAAAATTTTTTTGATCCGCGCGCTATTAAAGGCGCGCGCGCTATTAGAGGCCCGCGGACTATTTCAACCCAGCATCGGCCAGTTGGCCAATGCTGGGTTTTTTGAACGTTTCGGCAACGAAAAACGACTAAAAGTGTGACAAATGAAACGTTTTCCATACGTTTCGGGGAAATTCTGCCGAAACGTATGTAAAACGTTTCATTTGTCACACTTTTTTTGGCACATTTCGGGCCTCCAATTGTGTACCCGCGCGCAATTCGAGGCCCGCGCGTTATTGGCAAAAATAAAATTTGCCCCGCGCGCAATTCGGGCTATTGAAGGCCCGCGTACTAATCGACAATATACGGTAATATGCTTTGTAGATGCGCAGATTGTAAGGGACTATTCATTAACCAACTAACTAGTTGGTCGGTAGACGAAAATTGTTCTATTAACTTTAAGCACAATGCTTGTGGCCATACAATCAAATATGTAAGTATTCAACTGTTTTTTTTCAATATTTTTTTTAAGAGTACAGTATTTTATTTTTTTTTCTAGACTCACAAAGGAGATTGGGAGGGCTTAGTTTGTGACGGACCAAGAGAATTTATAAACCAAAAAGTGACGTTCAAGATTAATAAGGTTAATAGTAATACTTCATTTCTTTATTATTAACTCTTTATAACGAATCGCAAGGGACCCGAAAAATCAATTCGTTATAACGATAATTCGTTATATCAAAATTTTTAACATGGTGTTTTATGGCCAACCAACCCAACCAGCCATTTTTAGGTATTAGTTATATCGATAATTCGTTATATCACGATTCGTTATAAAGAGTTTGGACTGCATTTCTTATTATTTCTTACTCATCTATTTTTTTTGTTTAAATTGTAGATATAGATTTCACCAAGTTCCAAGTCCTACCACTGGGATCGTCCATTGTGCCTTTTTTTTTGTATATGCCAATAATTATTCCTTTTGTGACATCAAATCCATCCAAAATCAGGGAATTGTTTCGCTTTATTCGATAGATGGGATGAGATGAGATGAGATGAGAGCGAATTGATGAAATGCAAAGATCGAATTTTCCTTTTTTTTCGAATACTGCGTTTTACCAATTCGAGATTTTCATACACATTATATATTTCCTTTTTTTTCAACTTTTCTAACGTTAATTTGCTACTTCGACAATCAATTAATTTTTGCCGCAATTTTTAACTGATTTATGATGAAAACAAACCCAAAACCCGCAGCTGCTAAGTCAGTTTTCACTGTCGTGCGATTTTTCGCGTCTTAATCTACCAGGAATAAGTCATATCAGTTAAAAAAAAATAAAATGACCACAAAACGAAAATAGCAAAAATCACGTTTAATGAATTGATTTATTTGATTTTTCTTATTTAATTTTGATGCTTTAAATGTGAAACATTTGATTTTCCTTTTTCACTGTAAACTAATAGCAATTTTATCATTTTGAACGAGTAATAATGATAATAATAATAAAATGAGCTCAAGATGAATTTATTTTAAAGTCACAAATTTTTTATTTTACCGAAAAATGATCTATACATTTTTTTTTAATTTTTTTAATTTTAATTTTTGCGTTAAAAACGAAGACATTTAATTAATTAAAACAAGATCCACTCGCTTTGAATATCACAACAACCTCACGAACTTCGCTGCCCTAGGAATCGGAAATTTCTCAAGGCATTTGTATTTTATAAGATGGAACATTAAGGTTTATTTTATTACAAATTTGAGCAACGAGATGTTCTGAATATAGCGATCAAGTTCACAAAAAATTCCTTCGAGGTATACTGACCACGGGAAGTAAAAATAAATTAAAAAATCTGAAAAAATCTCTATTATACGTATATATTCCAATACGATAAGAATTATTTTTTTTTCTTTCAATTTTTATATTTTTTTAAAATCATTTTCTTTTTTTTTTTTTTAGTTTTCTAAATTGAGCATGTCTTTTACAATTTAAATTTAAAAAAAAAAAAAAGAAACAAAAATGTACAATAATTTGCTGACAGTCGAAAAATTAATATAAAAATAAAAACAAAAATAAAATCAAAATTAAAAACGATAATTTATACAAGTGATGAAAGACTGGTAGGTATAGAACTGAAAATCGGCAGAATTAAATGCTACAGCAGACCGGTCACATAAATGGACAGTTTTTTTGTATTTTCTATTTTTTTTTTTTTTTTTTTTACATGTACATTTTTATATTTCATATACCGTACTGCCTCGATTTAACGCCGGATTATTTATTTTTCCGAGCTGACCCCCTCCCGGGCGGGTCGGCTTTCGGCGGCGTTTAGTGCACGACACGCCGCCTAGCACCCGGCGTTTAATCGAGGCCCGGCGTTTAGATACGCCCTGCGTTAAATCGAGGCAGTAGGGTATATATATTTATTTTATGTTTTTAGGTATTTTTTCATAGCGGATTAGCAAATCACATGGTATTTCTTAGGCTAATTGATAGACAACATTATTTGTAGAGAACAATTTAGTGAGTTTGCAGTTGCCAATTGTTCCTTATAATTATGAGTTACAAGCTCATAATTATAATTATAATTCCTTCTTGAAATAGGCACTTGCGGTACAATAAATATATTTTATAAATTATACTTATAAATACCATGTAATGGTAGAACAAATCCCTATGCATAAGAAAATGAAAATCTGTAGTTTTACTAATTTAACAGTTTTCAGTTTCCAGTTTATTTATTTGCTTACCTTGAATGATTTTAGTTGTTTCTATCTTTCGATGGCAGAAAGAAATTGTGATTGAGGCTGAATGTTGAAACAGGTCAGGCAGCCATTTTGAATTTCCATTAGCACCATCAGCGCCATTTGCAATAGTGGGAGGAGCTTCAAATAGTGTTAAGCGATCTGATTGGCTCCCTTATTTTACAAAATAGTGTAAAAGTTGAGAAGTTATGTTATAAGTCCATTTTTATAATTATGAGCTTGTAACTCATAATTATAAGGAACAATTGGCAACCGCAAACTCACTAATGTTACTCGAATGACTATAGATGTGTTTGTTTCAATTTGGCTCTCAAAAATCAACGAAAAATCAACGAAAAACAAATGGAAGACGTTTAAGGAATTGAAATACTACAATAAATAAATTAATTAAAATTAATTATTGCTAATTTAAATAGAATTTTACAATTATTATTGTTATTATTAATTTTTTATTTAATTTTATCGGACTAACGACCGGATCGAATTCGAATCTCGATATTATTTTTCCGCTTCACGAGCGCACGTCGAGGTAGAATCATGAGGTAAATGAGAAAAATAGAAAAAAAAAAAAAAACATCGACTCTTCATTCGTATTCTAAGATTTGTTTGTGGTAGAATAATAAGTAGCTGTCGAAAAACATTTAATATTTAATGTATTAATCGATTAATCGGAGGCAAATTTCTTACCCTTCGCTATCCAACACGTCCTGCACGATCGCTTTGGTGATCAAATGATCGTCGCATTTGAACCACTGACCCCGATGCTGACGAATGTAGGCCGTGTAATGACCAGTTTCAATTGTCCCGATGTGGTTAACAACAGCAAACAGCGAGTATCTGTCGATTAGGGAAGGATTATGATAAAACTCGGAAAGCTAAGTCCATTTTCGCCTACTTATTATCGTTATTAGAGCATTCGGTGCCGTTTTGGTAGCCATTGCTGTTTTTATTGCGTTTGCTGGACATGAAAGGAGTCATGTCCAGAAATTGAGGAAAGGAAATAAAGGTGAAATTTAAACGAAAAAATTACTTAAAATTCAAATTTTTCTAAATTTTCCTATATTTACTCAAGTTTTCTTTCTTCGCCACTACGACGTTCCAGATGGAGAATTAATGGCCCAGAGACGAACAATTCGAACGAGAATCCATACCACTTCATGTTGAGAACCATTGTTTTGCGACCACGCGTGTCTGTGAATCGAGTTGGAGAACTTACTTGTTAGTGCAATTTCTGAACCCAATGGTAAGTCCATACAAGTCCAATTGCCATTCCAAGCCACGTAAACTAATGTATTCACGCGGATTTACGATTCAAAGAAATACACGTTCTTTTAGTCTTATTTTATTTCTTTAACGAATAAAATCCATTGTTTCATTGTTGAATTTTAAACAAAGATATCGTATTCATGTCTCTCACATTGCCTAGGACTATTCTAATGTCTGCGAAAAATCGGCACACTATTCCCTTTCAAAAATTTATTGTTATTTCAACATTTCAACAAAATTTATCTCTACAAAAAAAACCCATTTTCGTATACCGGTATAATAAGTTTACACGACGTCAAGATTGCGCGCAACAGGAAACAACAATTTAATCCGATCGTACAGAACCATTAAAAGATACCACCATATCCACTATACTGTATTTCTTCAATTCTAAGATGTCTTTGATTGCAAAACGCACCCCGTTTACAAAGCTGTTTATTTGGGAAGAAAAATGCGTTTTTCATTTTAAGATTAAGATTTTTAGAGCCTACGTGGGGGAAAAATAAATGGCTCATGTATCGCACAGATCGAAATACAACACACTGAACACGATAATTTCCTAGACGGATGCGCTCTTCATCACCGTTTGCAAGCAGTTGAGAATCCTGCTGAATGTTGGTTGTCGGGTTTCGACAAAATCCGGATAACGTGTTGGTTGCGTATTGCGTCCAAAAAGTTGCGCTTTCCACCACCTAAATGAGAAATATCATGTCCAGTGCACGTTCTTGTTATACTGTAGTTTGTTTGGTCACGTTTCTGTGTATATAAACACCCCATCTCAGTTTGATTTCCATTCATTGCTTACAAGGACAGTTCGTAACATGCCTTTGAGGAGATCTGCATCGAGTCTGGAGCAACTGTGTTTGCAAATAGTTTGCAAAAATTTCGACAATTTTCAATCGCAGCTAGTCAATCAACCACCTATATTCATTTCCAATGTGTATCAACGTCTGGGTTCGCAATTTGTCTATTCGACTAGTCGCCGCGTGGATGCGAGCGTTTTTATTCACCCTGGCACTAAAAGGCTTCATCATTTCGATATGTTTCACCAGCCCGTGAATTCTCTCTTAGATGTAATCGGACAAACTTGTAGAAACCTTTTACATTTAGACTTGAGCTGTAATTCTTACGTGAGGATTTCACCCGAATGCATGGTCAAACTGCTGCAGCAGTTGCCACAACTCGAATACTTCAAATTTCGTAATAGAGACGAATGCACAGATGAAGTTGTAGCTGCTATTGCTAAAAATTGCCCGCAATTACGACACCTAGACATTTGGAACTGTCCAAATGTTACTAGTGATGGGCTGTGTACATTAAGCAATTGTAAGAAACTGGAGTATCTGAATTTGGATGGCGGGGAATCGAATGACATGTCAGAGGCCTGTTTTTACATTCTAAACCAACTGCCTCGTTTAAAAACGTTTATCCACAGATGCGATATATTTGAATTGTTAAAACAACAATTCAAATCAGAGAAAGTATTGACTACTTATTCCATCGAAGAAGAAGGTAAAATGACCTGGAATACTGAAGATCTCTGCATTCAGGCCACCATTTTTCCATTTTTATCCAGATTATACTTACATGGAACACCTGATCTGGATTTGAATATTGCCTTGGCCCGCACACAACGATTGACCAGGCTAGGACTCTGTGGTTTTCATTTAGTTAATCTCAGACTTATTAATCGCTGTTGTCCATTGCTGAAAAGTTTAACAATGCAGTGTTATAGTTTTTCGAGCCATGTAAATGATTCAGCTGAGCAGATTTTGTTCACAAACCTGAGTGAAATATTTATTCATAGTGAACTTAATGCTTTTCCTGATGAACGTGAATTGACAATGTTAATTGTACAAAGTGAGAATTTAGAACATTTAACTATAACACATTGTGATTCGCTTACTGACATGTTCTTTTCAGAATTGAATGCACTTAAAAATCTACGAGATTTAATATTTAGTTGCTGTCATTCCATTAACCACAGCATGGTCAAAAAAATTTTAGAAATGCGTAATCCATTGAAAAAGTTAGTGTTGAATAGATGTCGTAACATCAACAAGTTGGATTTCGTTAAATTTAAATCTTACAGAAAACGCAAAAACCTGGATTTGCAGCTTTTATTCAATTGTGGACTGTTTAGAAGTTATATTAATTGAAAAGTATTTTTTGTAGCATTTGGATGTTTGTAATCTGGCGCCATCTAGTTTTATCAATCCGCAACTACATTGCACATTTTCCTCCGATTTAATGGTAAATCGTAGAGTAATTTGTTAAAAAAATATGTATTACCTTCCTTTGAAACTTTTTTTAAAATAAAAATAAAAAAATTTGATGCTCAAACAAACGTTTATTTTATTTTTTATTACTAAAATACATTCAAAATTTTCTATATTACAATAATTTGCTAATCAATTGAAGCTCCATGTCTGCAATAAATAAAAATAGGACTTGAAATATAGGGCTTGTTCACGCCAATTTCGAAATACAGATGGCGCCACATGTTAACCCTCTTAATCACTTCTGCCAGGCATAATTACCATCACTTTTACTCTCGAGATAAATTTACAGGCGCTCTCTATCACCCATCATCTGTTTACGAGCAAACAACTAATAAACAAACAAAAAACTGACGACATAACGTTATCATTCGCCACTTGCATCATCATTTTTTGCAATTTTGATTTAAAAATCGCCAATTTAAACGCCTATAAATAAAAGTTGCGTGAAAAATGAACTGTTATCGTGGTTCGGGATACCATTTGATTTCCCCCGGGTGCTCGAGAGTCCTAAACACGATAAAGTTGCATCATTTGGTTCTGGTGTTGCGACTTTGATACACACTTGAGCAACATCAGTTGTGGAAGCCTGAATAAATTCAATTTGCATATCAGCAATGTGAAAGGATTCCTTTATTATTAACTTATCATTCCGTGGAAGTCTGGCGATAAGGTTTCATTCAATCCTGTATAAATAGCCAATTAAATCGATACTGATATAGTAAATAATAGTATAAAGATTGTGCTATAGTTCACTCATCCTGTGTTTTTATTTTTTTCACGCATGAGCAGTTATTTCTGTAGTTTGGAATGATTTTTGTGTGTTATCGTTTCGTTTTATTTGTGAGATTTAATGAGATCGAGCAGCTGCAAGTTTGTATTTTAGTTTTCGCAAGTGCGAATTAATTATATTTAACAAAAATGTGCTGCAAATGTTTTTGAAGGGTAAGTGTGACAAACCTGACCTGTCACTGTCACGCTTGGGGAAACCGATGGAAAAACGATGGAAAAACGAGGAAGTTTTTGTTATTTATTGAGTTTTTATTTCAGCTTTTATTCTTTTGAATGCTGCCCAAATTGACACCCGTTTGATATTTTAATTTCTAATTTCTTTTTATTGTTTATTTTCTTAACTAAAAAAATTCATGTATACAAGAAAAAAAAATAAAACAGTAAAAAGCAGTTAATTATTGTATCAAAAACATGTTTACAAAATAAATAAATAAATATAGATATATATATATACATTATTTTATGAAATATTTAAGCCAGAAATTTACACTCCAAAAAAAAACAAAAACAAAAAATTTTAAAAATCTAGTTTTGCACTTTTAAAGCCAACAAATTAGATTTTTACACTTTTAACGGCTGTAAAAGTCTATTTTACACGATTTACACCTTTGTATTTATACAGACTATGACATACTATAGAAAAATTCACCTAAAACATGTCTAAAATGACTAATTCAAAGATAAAAAAGAAAAGAAAAGAAAAAATTACCTCTGACAGGTTAAGCACGTATCGTATATTGTATTTACACCGGGCAAAATCGCTACGAACAAGATAAGATTATTCGACAAGCATAAATTAGGCCCTCGACCGATTACTGATTATACCACAGATCGCTTTATCGCTGAAATTCGAGCGAGACACAAAATGGCGCAAAATGACACAAGAGCGTATACTCTGGCCATATACAAGTTTAGGAAACGATGCAACTGTGTCGTTTGAGAAGTTTCTTGCTGTGGTGGTGGTCAGGATGATGACCAGGCAGCGACTGCCTTCGTCTCCGCACGGCCGGACCGAGCGCGTACGGAACCCTCGCCTGAGCGAGCAATTCCTTGAAAACCGACACGATGTTCACGTTATCTTTGGCCGAAGTTTGGACGAATCCGTTCTCCCAGTCGATGGTCACGATGGTTTCGGCCATCTCCCGACTCACCTGCCACCGCTCGGCCTCCAAGTCGGTCTTGTTGCCGACGACGACGAGCGGACTCACGGGTTTCGACGCCAGCACGAGTTCCCTGAGCGCCTTGACCTCCTCGAAGGAGGCCGCGTCGTCCACCGAGTAGACGAGCAGGAAAGCGTCCGCGTTGCTGATGGCCTAGGCCCTCATGGCCGGGAACTCGTAGTAGGCGCCGGAAGTGTCCAAGATGTCCAGAGTGAGCGGACAGCCGGCCACGTCGTACTCGCCGCGGTGCAACTCCTCCAAAGTTTGTTTGTAGTGCGGCACGAATCGGTCTGCGAGATGATGGCCGTCTTGCCCACTCTGGTGGCACCCATCGCCACGACTCGGTAGTGGTCCTTGGGCTTGCTCTTTTCGCCCTCCGCGCAGGGCTGCACGAGCAGTTGGACCGAGGATTGCGAAGCGCTCGGCATGGTATCGATGCGCCACGTTCAGGTGTATCGCGCACGAGAGCCGCGCACGAGATGTGTGCTCCGTGGCACCGGCGAAATCCTCTTTTAAGTGATACGCGTGTTGGGTGACGTCACTATGTTACCGCAGCCCGTATTCACGTTTCCGCGAACCCTCGCGTCAAGTTATCATTGCTTTTAGATGGAAATGTCGCGTGTTTTCGGACCAAAAGTTATAAAGCGAATTGAAACGATTCATTTGTTTTCATCAAAGAAGCGAATGCAATCCTATGCAGGGGTCGTGATAAATTCCAGTTTTTCTGTTTTTAGACCAAAAACAGCTGAAAAAAATTCAAAAATTTCTTTTATTTTTTGATGAGTGGGGGTTTTTAAAAGTGCAGATGACAGACAAGGTCTGGGTGCACATTATGGCCAATTCCCATGACAATCCTATGCAGGGGTCGTGATAACTCTCAGTTTTTCTGTTTTTTTGTCCAAAACCAGCTAATAAAAATTTTCAGTTATACAAATAATTAATAAAAGTTTACCTGATATTTTACAAATTTCAATGAAATTTACAAATTCCACTAAAAAAAAAATTAGCTCTGCAATTTCTCGACGAATTTGTAGGATTAGCGGTGATTTAGAGTTGTTTATGCGTGTTCTGAGACGTACGCACAAAAAGTGCGTGACAGCCGAAGCCGGGCCACCAGACGCGGCATACGCATACGGCGATCACCGTCTAACTGCGGCAGCAAAAGCCGTCTGTGCCCTCGAATAAATACAAAATTTTATTTTTGGAAATTTTTTTTATATTTTTTATTTTATTTCATTTTATTTTCATTTTATTTCTTATTTTAAACCACGTTTAAATGATAAATAATAGACCTAAACAATCCTATTCCTTCAAAATCTACCATTGTGCCGCCTTTTAGTGTTACCGCTTATCGATCGACTAAGTCTGGTCTCTCTGCGAATGTGGTGCTGGTGAATGTAGTGCCAACTATAGGTGGTTGCTGCGAAGATGAGTGGCAAGGCTTCACGTACTACGACTCGAATAGAGTTAGAAATAGAAAAGCATCGCGAGGAATCGAATTGGAAAAAAATACTCGAGATAGCAGAACAGTTAAAAACTCGAATTTCTTCGGGATTAGGTAAGAAATATCATTAAAACAAATTGTCGTTTGTTGAACACAGGCGCCGCAACTCATCTCTGCCGACTTCAGATATTTTAGTCGTGTTTATTGTCGGAGAAAGCAAACTAGAACAGTATTTAGAAGCGAATCCGCCGAACGAACAAAACATTCCAAAAGCCAAATCCAGTCTTCTCGATGCCAGGCGCCACTTGATGAACGTTGTCAACGAACCTGCACGCGAGAAAGTACGAAAAAAGTCCATTTTCCTCAATAAATCACCAATTAATGCATAAAAATTGTTTTTTTTAGACAACGTTGCATCAAACACTAGTCCAGGATTCGTGGTTTTTAATGGGGAAATTGTGCTACGCCACAGGAGCGTACGAAGAAGCTTTGAGCTGCTACCAAAAAGGCGGATTGGAAGCAGTTTGTGACCGAAATTTAGCAAATCGAGGCTTAAAAATCGTAGCTGAAGCGTACGCGATAAAAGGTATACTGGAAAGTGCGATTTGGTTTGTAATAAATTGATTTTTTGGCAAATTGTTGCAGGATTGTGTATGGAAAAACTTCCTCCTACTTCAACGAGTAAATACAAACTAGCTGAGCGGGAAGAACAAATCGTTCGGTGTTTTGAGACCGCTACGGACATGGCTTTGTTGTATTTGCAAGAACACGACAAACAACAGGGTCAAACACTGACGACTACGGCTTCGGTCATAGCCACAGTGTCTGGGTCTGCGTCTCCTTTGCCGGGACTCACAGAAACACATTTGGGGCCCGTTTTGGAGACTGCAATTCAACGGGCACCCATTATGCACATTAAAAAAGGGTATTTGAAAGAGAAAAACTTTTTTTTGATTGCATTAAAACGATTTTTATTGCAATAAATTGATTTTTATTGCATTAAATCGATTTTTATTGCATTAAATCGATTTTTATTGCATTAAATCGATTTTTATTGCATTAAATCGATTTTTATTGCATTAAATCGATTTTTACTGTATTAAATCGATTTTTATTGCATTAAATCGGTTTTAATTGCATTAAATCGATTTTTATTGCATTAAATCTATTTTTATTGTATTAAATTGATTTTTATTGAATTATAGGGATTTAAATCGAGCTGTTTCTCAGTACAGAAATGTATTGACTGCAGTAGAGGCTTCAGGCACTCAAACCCTACGTATGGTATGAAAATAATATTATATTTTGGGGATCTATAGCGATTTTATTTTGATGAAAATTTATTTTAGACATTGGCGCGACAATTAGCCGAAGTTTTGTTGCGAGGTGTTAGCGAACGTGCGTACAAAAAACCAGAGATTCCACCCGGAGAGGGAACCATGACTGCTGGCACTAAATTAGTCAACCATTTGTTTAATCTTACGGATAGTCCGCTCAAACCTCGTCGTTACACGGGACACAAGTAGGTACATAAAGGGTAAAATGGGGGTAAAAAAATTGAAAACGCATGAAATAAAGGGCAAAAACGAGAGAAATAAAATTGAAAATGGGAAAAAACGGGGAAAAAATGAAATAAAAACGAAAAATGAGGGGAAAAAATTGAAAAACTGACTAAATTGATGATTTTTTAATTTATTTTTCTAGTTTGTTTGTACCAAAGGATGAAAATGAAGAGATTTTGTTGTTGTTGCTACTTTGCGAAGCTATGGTACGTGCAAAAATGGATTTAAAATGATGAAAATTTAAAAATTTGATTTTTTTAATATTTGTAGGCAGTTCGCGATGCTGTTCTTAGTCGTTCACAAGATCACAAAGACGCTCGTATCCATTCGTATAATAATACAACAGCGATATACGATTTGTTAGTTATTTCTCTTGTAAGACGATCGCAATTTTTGGTGCTGTGCGAGGTATTTGACGGATTTTTTAAAAAATGTTTTTGCGGATTTTGTTTTGAATTTTTTGTTGTTGTTTTTTTTTTTTTAGAGTTTTGAAAAATCAATGAAGTTTTCGTTTGAAGAATTCCACATTTGGTTCCAGTTTGCATTGTCATTGATAGCGGCGAATAAGGTTTTGAATTTAGTAGGAAAAATTTGTTGGATTTGTAAGTTTTAAGTTTTTTGTTTACAGCATAGTCGTGCAATTCTCGTGCTAAAGGAATGTATACGCCTTGAATCGAACAATGCACTGCCGTGTTTGCTAGCGTCAAAAATCTGCTTGGAAAATCTTAATATGGTAAATAAATAAATAAATAAAAATAAATAAATAAATAAACGCAAAAAAATTTAAAAAAAGTGAATAAAAATGATTTTTAAATGTATTTCAGGTAGACGATGGGATTACTTATGCGTTGCTAGCTTTCGAAAGAGAGAAAAGTCAAACACTAGGATTAACTGCTCGATGTTTAGTGTCGGCAGGGTTTGGTTACATGTTGAAATCTGAGCAAACGCCGCAAAAGGGTGAAAAACAGGATTTACAAAGAAAAGCGTTTGAATCGTTTCATAAGTATGATAAGTTAAATTTTTTTGTAAAATTATTTCTACATTAAAATATTTTTTTTTCAGGGCATTGCAAAATGATCCGAACGATTATTTAGCCGAATTTTACCTCGCATATCATTTTGCACAAACCAGACAGGTACATGCTGTGTAATTTATTTCATCGTTTTAAATCGCAATAACTTTTAATTTTACTTATCCATTTGTTGTTCTAGATACCCGAAGCAATTCAGCACGTGAAAATTGCACTGAGCCTTCGCGGCGAGCATATTAGTTCACTGCATCTGTTTGCATTGTTGTTATCAGCTCAAAAACAATACGACGAAGCGTTACAAGTAGTTGAATCCGTTATTGAAGAGTTTCCCGACAATTTAAAGTAATAAATTATGAAATTCGGTGATTTACTTAAGAAAATACTCGTAAAAATGAAAGAAAACAATTTATGGGTTCAAAATTCTTTATAATTTTATGAGTTTATTGAGTTTTTCTTATTTTAAACAAAAAAATTGTAGGAGGTTGGGACTATTTACCATGGCCGTTATTGCTTGGCAAGAATTCTGCTCTAAAAATAAAAAGAAAGTAATTTATGTTTGCAGTGAGAATGAAAGAAAGCTGTGTATTGTTGCATTTTGGCTTGAAAAAAGAAAAGAACGAGTGCTGGTTTTAACTTTAAAGGATGTATTTTTAAATTTCGGTCAATTTTGGCTTTGTTTTGCTATTTTTGTCATTGAGTATTTTGTCGTTTACTTGCAGTTTGATTTATACCAAAGCGCATTTGGAGGAATATTGTCTCGGAGGAGAAGTCGCTTTGCTCACTGCAAAACGTATGCTCGAGTTGTGGAAATCGAAACACGAAGATCGAACATCGGGGTATTTTGTTTTTGTTTTTATTTTGTTATTAAAGAATGTAAATAAAATCTGCAACTCGGTATAAGGAATTTTTTTTTAGATTTTAAATTAAAATTCGTTATATTTTCTCCAAAATTACTTTAAAAAAAATGGTTATTTTGGAAAGTTTTGAATTTGACGAACATAGAGAAATATTTCGAAAAGAAAATTCGCATTAAACGAATTTTTTAACACAAGAATCGTTTTAACGAATTTTTACACACAAAATTCGAATAAATCGACATTTTTCATATAAAATAAATTTTTATCCCGTTATAACGAATTCGTTATAGCGGGTTATTAATCTTGAACAGTTTTATTTTTTCTTGTTTTCAAACAAAACGAATTTTTTCAAAAATTAAGGCATTTTATCACATTTTTATCGTTATAACGAAAATTTCGTTGTATCGGGTTTTTAAAAGCTAGAACAGCTTAATTTTTTCTTTCGTTATATCGAGTTTTCCGTCTCTTTAAACAAATTTCTAAAGAATAACGTGGAATTTTAATCAAGATTTGCTCTTTTCTAAACAGGGAAACAAGTCCAACGGTGGAAAACCCACCTGATCCGCGTGGGATTTTCCAGCTATACACAACGGAAATGTCGGATAGAGATTCCAGTAATAGTTCAACATTTCGAATTCTAAACCCGAAATATAATTTTTTAAAAATTTAAAGTTTTAAAATTTAAAATTTTAATCAGGTTCGCTACATGCGCATTCGTTGGCAGCTTCACGCGTGGAGCAAGCGCTGTCGGAAGTCGCCTCTTCGTTCGGCAGTTATCATCACCCGCGCCGCGGCCCGCCACAAGTTTGGCTCCTGCAGTTGGAGATTTGGCTCCTTTTAGCCAGACTGTACCTTAAAATGAACCAACTGTCGGAAGCCAATGCGTGCATCCACGAGGCGTCGACTATTAATCCGCTTTCACATCAAGTGATGTACATGGTCAGCGATTTATTTTTGGAATTACCAAGAATAAAAGTTTTGAAATTAAATTTTTTTTTTTTGGTTTTTTTTTTTAATTGTATAGAAAGGGTTGGTCGCGGAATACAAACGCGAGTTCACCGAAGCCAAAATTTGCTTCCAGAATGCAATTGCGGTTAATCCGATTCATGTGAAGTCGCTGCAACATTTGGTGATTTTTTGTTTTTTTTGGTTTTTAAAGTTTTTGATTGTAATTTAAATTTTTTTCTTTTCTTTTTCTTTTTTATGTTTGTTTAGGGAATGGTTTGCCATTATTTAGGCGGGAGTCATTTAGCTGAGAAAACATTAAGGGATGCTGTGAAAATCGACCCGATGGCTCACAAATTGTGGTAAGTTCCATGTATATCGTGGGTTTATGTGCGTTGGAGCCGTAGAGGCCGGAAAATTTGTGATGTATGAGAAGGAAAACTTTTTTATATGGATTTTAGGATTTAAAATAATCATGTTTTTCATGTGATGACTCCTTTAAACGGATTTTGTGATGAAAAATTTCGTCAAAAACGGATTTTGTGATGAAAAATTTCGTCAAAAACGGATTTTGTGATGAAAAATTTCGTCAAAAACGGATTTTGTGATGAAAAATTTCGTCAAAAACGGATTTTGTGATGAAAAATTTAGTCAAAAACGGATTTTGTGATGAAAAATTTCGTCAAAAACGGATTTTGTGATGAAAAATTTCGTCAAAAACGGATTTTGTGATGAAAAATTTCGTCAAAAACGGATTTTGTGATGAAAAATTTCGTCAAAAACGGATTTTGTGATGAAAAATTTCGTCAAAAACGGATTTTGTGATGAAAAATTTCGTCAAAAACTATTTTTGTGATGAAAAATTTCGTGAAAAACGAATTTTGTGATGAAAAATTTCGTGAAAAACGAATTTTTTGACTAAGCATTTCGGCAAAAGCGGAGTTTGTGACGAAAAATGTCTGCAAGAACGAATTTTATGTCGAAAAATGTCTGCAAGAACGAATTTTATGTCGAAAAATGTCTGCAAAACGAATTTTATGTCGAAAAATTTTGTTTACAACGAACTTTGAGTCGAAATGTTTAGGTCGAAACGATATTTTTGTCGAAACACGTCGTTAAAACCGTATTTCGTGAGTAAAATTTCACGAAACACGAATGTTTTAATCATTGAATTAATCGGTCAACGCACTTTATTGCCCGACCAAATTATTAACGCGAATTTAAAATTCGCCTGTCTGGCTCCAAAAAGCAAAGTTTGTTTTGCTTTTATTTCCCAACCAGAGCGCGAAGTAAGAGCAATTAAAGTGCTTTACGTGTCAAGCTTGAAGGATCAGTCTTTATAGGGCAAGCATTGCAGAACACGGTGTTGCAGTGGTAGAAGAGAGCCGCAGAAACCTGCAGAGTTGATCAATAACAGCAGTGCGGAGCTGGAATATTCCACTATGCTCCTCCGCGCGCTTCTCCCCGAGTTCTGCACCATTCTCCCGTTCCACCCTCAACTAAAAGCACCGATTCACTTGAATTTCACTAAAAAAAAAAAAAAAAAATTTCCACTTCCAGTGGTCAAATGAAACAACATTTTGCGCCTTTATTATTATTATTATTATTATAAAAAAAAAAAAAAAAAAAAAAAAATATTATCAAGTTTGTCTCTTGCAAGTCATTTTCGAGCTTCCCGGAAATGTCGGTTGGAGATTGGCCAGAAAGGACCGCCCAATATTTCAATTTACAAGTACCACTCACCTTTTTTTTTTTTTTATTATTTTTATTTATTTGTTTTAATTGCTTCATTTCCTTCTCAGAATGAGAGTGACGTCATTTTAATGTCGTTTGTTGAGGAATTTTGTTTACGTTTTACTTGAAAGTTCGATAAGGATGGATTAGCGAATTGCCCATAGGGTTATATTGGCGCTATGAAGACATTAGAGTGGGCGGTGCAATTGGCCAAGCAGACTTGGCAAGAGGATTTGTCCTCGTCTTTTTCGAGCAATTGAATCAAATGTTGTGTGTTTGTGGCTTAGGGATGTCGGCAAATATTGAAAATATTGCAGTTTTGACGTGTTTGCAAAAGTAATTGTAGAAATGTCTCTTGTTTGTGGAAATTTGTGCAGTTTGATGCGGATTGCGGACGAATGTTGATGTTGATAGCTCTGGGATCGATTTTTCTAAATAGAGCTCTTTGGTTTCTTGCTTCAGATTAAAGTGTATATCTACCTACAGGGTTGGAAATGAGGCTTTAGACTCTTTGGGGAGTTTTCAATTTTGAGGATGGATTTGTTTGTCATCTGTCACAGTGTGAGAATGATTTCCGAAAGAGTTGCAAAATGTTGCGGCAGCGGGCGCTTTTTAATCACTTAGTGGACAAGTAACGGCAGGGGCGGGTCGTGGGGGCCATTGGGGTGTCATTGGCCACTCCCTGGAAGAAACATTTAATTTTGGACCAGATACATTTAATTTTGGACCAGATACATTTAATTTCAGACCAGATACATTTAATTTTGGACCAGAAACATTTAAGTTTGGACCAGAAACAATTAATTTTTTAATTTTGGACCATAAACATTTAAGTTTGGACTAGAAACATTTAATTTTGGACCAGATTCATTTAATTTTGGACCAGAAACATTTAATTTTGGACTAGAAACATTTAATTTTGGACCAGAAACATTTAATTTTGGACCAGAAACAATTAAATTTTTAATTTTGGACCATAAACATTTAAGTTTGGACTAGAAACATTTAATTTTGGACCAGATTCATTTAATTTTGGACCAGAAACATTTAATTTTGGACCAGAAACATTTAATTTTGGACCAGAAACATTTAATTTTGGACCAGAAACATTTAATTTTGGACCAGAAACATTTAATTTTGGACCAGATTCATTTAATTTTGGACCAGATTCATTTAATTTTGGACCAGAAACATCCGATTTCCCGTGATTTCCCAAGATTCCGTACGCCAACTGCAGCCAGTAAATAAGTTACCATCGTAATACATATATATATTGTATGATCTTTCCACCTAGCATTGCCTTTATTAAATAAGGGCTCCATGTTTGTTGTAGCTTATGGTACCGCGATAATAAATCCAAGCCTGATTTCAGTCCACTACACAGACAGCAACGACTAAACCAAAAACCCACAGAGTAAACACAATAATAAGACCATTAAACTGAAAGCAACAAACAAATCACGGAAGAAGTAAAAAAAAAACACCAATAGTAAAACCCGCCAAAAAAAGACGAAATAAACTACCCGAAAAGCAACAAACCCAGCTACTGAACGGAAAGCAATAAACAAGTCACAATTCTATGAAAATCCGAATTCTACTTTTCTGGAAAACTGATCATGTAAACATACCTGTTTTGCGCAAATTTTATTTGCACGAGGTAGGTTTTTGGTGTTAGCGCAATCGCCATTTGCTTAACCAATAAAATAAAATTCTATTTTTCACTTATCTGGAAAACTATGTGCGTGTAAACCCGGTAAATGGTGGCCCCTTAGACTGGCACCCGGGAGAGGGGCATTTGCCCCCTATGATCCTCCATTTGTGCTCTTCGGTCCATAAAAGTAAAAGCCACGGAGCAAAAAGAGAAACGCATGAAGGAAAAAAGAAAGAAAGGAAGGAAGGAAAAGGACATGGAAAGATACGTGTTTTTTGTTCGATTTTTATTCACTTCACCGTTTAGATGTTCTTGGCGCTTACTCGGCTTTCCTGTACACTTTTACGGCTTTTTCACGTAACGAAAGGCTAAAATAGTAACGATTATACTTGTTTGTTTTGTGTAAAGATGGCGCGGCATAAAGATATATGTGGGAGAGAAAGTTTGTTAGTAAAATTCAAACGGCATTAATCAGCAAAATACATTCAGTGCGAGATTAATAATCCTTCATTGCACACAGGTGTTTGCAGGTACTCAGTCGTTGTGCACACGGTGTTTTTGGCGCTCGTCCAAGTCGGATTGAAAATTAATGGCGCTGTCAGTGAAAGCGGCCAATGTGACCATCGTTTTTCGGTCGGATTTGCGCGCGAACAAACGGACGGGTGTGGCTAATGCACTATCAATCAATCACTCGATAGCCATCGGTTATGCATTCTTTTTTTTATTGTATGCGATAAATGAGACAAATTAGGAATGCAAAAGGGCGGAGAAATTTCTATTTTATTCTTTTGCTCCCATTTTTTCGCATTTAAATTAAAATATGGATTTCTTCTAGCGAGAACTTCGACTTTTTTTTAGCGAAAAGTCAGAGGCGCATCATCGTATTTCCAGGGGCCCCATTTCAGTTGACCAATGAACCAGTAATAAGTAGACCCCGGATAAATGCATAAATGCATACAATATATTTATATTCAATAAAATAAAATATAAAGATTTGCTAAATTACTAGACTTTGACCGATATCCATATTTTACAATATCGCCGATTCCGATAAAGATTCTGTAGAAATTCTAAGGTTGGCGTCCGACGGCATGGACGGTAGCGGAGGCGTTCGAGCGCGCACGGGCCCTGCTCGTAGCGGCACTGAGACTGTTCTGACAGTTGCTCGTGGTGTAAAGTCATCTTAAACACCGGAAATAAACTGGAACTTTTATGTCCACCAAACAAAATTCATTAGAATGGCCCCGATTACGGCTCAAAAAAAGGGTTCGTGAAGGGGCCTAGATATTAAATCAGCCTCTGGGGCCTCGAGTGGTATAAATGTGCCACTGAGGATTATTTCTTCAGTTTTCGACCGCTGACGTCATTGCAAGAGCCAATTACTCTATTCTTACATGAGAAATTACCATGAGAAAAAAACGGGTGATTAATACTGGCTCGGTTCTGCTATTTTTACCTGAGGAAGGAAAAGATTGAGTTGGGAGCTTACTATACTAATCATAATTACCTACGTCATTCCTCTATTCCCTTCCCGCCCTCATTGGGTTAACAATTAAAAGTTGATAAGAATATAAAAACAATAACAAGGTGGTTGCTGGGGATTACCTTCTAATTATTCCTCTCTTCTCCTAAATAAGGATCTATAAATTAATGTTGCCAGCAGCAACTACATGTCGCATGTGGCATGTCACAAGATAACAAGGTATATGACTACCAATTAGAAGCTAGGTATGACTAAAGAAAGAAAAAGCTGGGAGAAGTGGAGAAGGAGCGGCAAAGGATGGCTGGAAGAGGAGTTTCGTATCTTTTCTGGCTTGACTAATGCATAAGCTGTTGGTTTTCTAGCGCTGAACAGCTGGATGGAGGTAGAGTTGGACTTTAATGAGTGCTAGTTGTATTGGGCTTTCGCTTTGCGGTAGAAGTTGATAATTAATTATTTGTTGGGAAGGTATTTCTCTTGATATTTAGTGGCGAATTTAATTATTTAATTACTGCCTGGCCAATTTTGTAGATGTTTTTGGCATAAATTAATAAACCGTAAAAGCGACTTAATGAATCGAAAATCTTACTAATAATTTGTTGACTGGCAGTTCGTACGTCACGCTAAGTTCTGGTAGGTCAAAGTGGATCACGTGATGTGTTAGCACCGTCTGATAATGGGAAAGTTTATACATTTATAAATTGAATTGAATGTTATAGTACGACACAATAATGCTTCAATGCTAAAGTTTCGTTTCGATTCGTCAACAGTTGTGCTCGCCACGATTTTTCGAAAAATAGTGGTTGTCTACCCTTTTACGTAGCTCCATTATGACTTTTTTTGAGGGCCTTGGAGATCCATATATCCAATTTAGAAAAGTTTTCTGAGATATAGACGGTCTCAAATCTGTTTAGTTTTTAATTTTATCTCATTCTGTTTACAAGTTATGAGAAATATTCTAAATAGTCCCTTTTTGGAGTTTTTAATTTTTTTCTCTTTAACTATTCATTTTTTTCCAAAAAACTTTTAACGAAATGATAGCTCTAACAATCCTTTAAATCCTCCTAAAACCATTTTTACTTGTGAGAAATAGTTTCTGAGAAATTTCAAATATTAAAAGTTTCAAAAATAGGGTATGCCATTTTTTTGGCAAGGAGTTGTATAGTAACGTCTGAGTCTGAACTACCAATTGATTCAGTTAGGGCTGGACATACGGAGGATATGTGACTTTCCTTTCTGTATCAAGTGTACCTAATGTGAGAGGACTGCCATTCAAATGCACTGTGAAGAGTTATGGCATGAACACTAGCCAGGGCCGGAAGACTACCACATGCTTGGTTTGCTCAGGGGCTTGCATCTAATGGGAAGCCTGGGCCTGGGAAGTATAGATCTCTTTCTGCAGTAAGAAATGAAGCTATCATCTTGAAATTACATTACAAAATAACACTGAGTTCCAGCAGTTAGATTACGCAGCTGCTATATTAGAAATGACATCTTTAACCTTCAACTCTTGTTCAATCACAGTGACTCTGGTAGAGTTGAAACAGTATGTGTTCTGCATCTGGTGATGTTGGCTGTTAGATATTTTTGTGTTATGGCGAGCAGACAGAAACGGCAATAAACTGACCTTATTATCAGCTCACTAGTTTACTATGTCATCAATTCATGTGTCATGGCGTTTGGTCGTTTATAACATTCACCAAGATAGCACTAAAAGTAATGTACAATACACTAAAACACAGTTAATGGCAGGTAGTTTATCTGCATTAGGGAGTTAGCAATTTTTTGGGAATATCTCCCAAACAACCAATGTTCAACTTTCAGTCAGTGAGGCCCCGGAGCACAACCTGATTTTGAAGCCCCACCCACTGGAAAGATTTTAAATTTTATTTTTTAAGGATGGGAAACAAAAATCGTTTTTGTTGCCCTAAGCGCTCGCTTCCTGCACCTGTGCGGTGATCTGCCACCACTGTTTTATCTTCAAGACCAAAAATTCATACTTAGACCAAAAAAAATCATTTTAGGCCGAAAACAATCATTTTAAAGCTGAAAACAATCATTTTATGCCAAAAACAATAGATTTTAGGCCAAAAACAATAGATTTTAGGCCAAAAACAATAGATTTTAGGCCAAAAACAATAGATTTTAGGCCAAAAACAATAGATTTTAGGCCAAAAACAATAGATTTTAGGCCAAAAACAATAGATTTTAGGCCAAAAACAATAGATTTTAGGCCAAAAACAATAGATTTTAGGCCAAAAACAATAGATTTTAGGCCAAAAACAATAGATTTTAGGCCAAAAACAATAGATTTTAGGCCAAAAACAATAGATTTTAGGCCAAAAACAATAGATTTTATGCCGTAAACAATCATTTTAGGCCGAAAACAATACATTTTAGGCCAAAAACAATTATTTTAGGCCGAGGACAATACATTTTTAGTCCAAAACAAAGAAAAGTTAAACTCCCTTGTATGTTTTCCGGGGTCTGCCCCTGATTTAGTTAAATTGCAAATGTTGGTCCACATTTGTAGTTTGTTGCTTAGTTGTCAGACAAAGCCTAGGGAGGCAAAATAAGAGGCAACAGTTGCATCGAATGTGGCCACAAAAAGTCAGTTATTACTTGGGCGTGTTCAATTGGAAATGCAACACAGTCCAGAGTTAGTTTGTACACAAACAACAAAGAAAACTGTTGGAGAAGAACAATTTTATTTCTTCACTTTCTTGCAAACTTTTTTAGATACCCCACTAGGTTTTGCATAACCTTATGCCAAAAGTTCCACTAATATGTTTTTATGTGTCACCAAACTAGGGAGGAAAACAAACTCATCTCACCATGAAGCACTGGGTGCACTTAATTTTTAATTTTCTGATACCGACGCCTTTTTAACCCCTTTAACATGGAGATGTGGGCCAAAGTCCAAATTGTTATGCGTTGGAGGGTTATATGAGTTAATTTACATCATGTTTTAATGAATTTGCCAGAATGACATGTAAAAGTGACACGCAGAAGAAACTCCCTCTTGCAAGGTGGTCTACCATTTTGGAAGTCCTCGACAGGCTTGGTTTGTCGGTAGTCTGTATAAAAGAGAAAATCAATTTTTTTAAAGGTTTTGGAAGAAGTAGCTTCATTTTGAAGACATTTTAATGGTTTGATAGTAAAGTTGCTCTAACTGCTTTATGTGTGTGCAGTTGGCAACGGCTGGATCTCGCAAAAGTCATTTGGATATACACAAAGCTGTAAATTCAATGTTCCTTTCTACTTCAAACATATGTAAGAAAATGCTTTTATGAATGAACATACTTAAATTGTAGTCACATGGTTCAGTTTTGCTAAAAGAAAGAAAAGAAACGTTTTTTAAAAATGTGAGTAAAGGCATAATTATGCACAAACAGGTTAGTTATACTCTGTCCCGATACAACGTTGTTCTATTTCCCAATTGGTTGAAACGGATTATGCCTAACTGTGGACTGTGCTCTACTACGCGAGAAAAGTAGTTCTGTTTATTATCAATGAATTTTCGTGTAAAAAGTGATTATACTCGAGTTGCACTCAAAAAGGCACCTCACAATGTGTACTCCCATTGGTCGAGCCAGTTTACTACTAACTCCAGACTGTATACTACTACTAGGAGAAGTAGTTTTGTGATTGTTATGACTAATTTAGTTTGTTATTTTGATTTTATTTAATAAAAAATGTTATTTCCACCATTAAAATGAAGTTTCACACATTAAAAAATGTCAAACTCATGTTTGTTGTGTTTATTGCTTACATCGTCTGGAAGTTTGAATTTTAGGCTGTTGCCTAGACAATTGATTACAATGTCTGTACATTGTAATGCAATTCTGGTGTTTGGGTCTACTTTTCCGGATCACTACACCAGTAAACTGGCTCGACCACACATTGTGAGGTGCCTTTTTGAGTGCAACTCGAGTATAGAAGGATGGATTTTATTATTTATTTGGTAATAAAATATTTATTTCATTTGCTAAAAGAAGCTTTTTCCCCTTTTAATCAATCAAACAATGTTAGCATAGTTTGTTGGTTTCTTTTGGCAGGTAAACAAAGGTTTAGTTTTTTATTGGTTGTTTTGCCTAGTTAGATAGCAATTCTGTGCCACTACATAGCATAAGACCCAAAAAAACTACACTATAAAGACGCCCAAAAACGAACAGAGTCACAGTTACGCAAGTTTTTGCCTTCTGTTTTTGCTGTTTATAAAAACACCAAAAACTACAGAAACAGAAACTTTGAATGCCCCTATAGGTTTCTTGCTGCAGCCATTAGAAAGTTGAATTGAATCCTACTTTCTTTTCGCGTAGTTTGGGTTTTTTTTTAAGCAATGATTGCTTTAACGGTCATGTATTCGTAAGCAACAAAAGGGACTTTTCTTTATCTAAATTTAACACAAATGGAAGGAAATCTATTTTCACTCAAACAAGACTGTAAGAAAAAAAAATCTTTTAAGAAGTTCTTCTAATTGAAGTTGGATTTCATTGTTTGATTTGATAATCAATAACTGAACTGGACATTTCCTGCTTTTTGAGGAGGAAAAAACACATTGACGAAAGTGGTGTTTCTAGCCAGCATGTCAACAATAATCACTGTTTAATACGATGACCATGAAACGCCGTTATTATAACTGTAAAGCCTGCAAGCTGCAACACTGACAATAACACTGTGTCCGCAAGCCACAGGAAGAGCTCAATTGAAAGGCTGATCATAAAGTGAAACAAGGTCGTGCAAGATCATAGGTGAAGGTTGGTGGTTTGATGATTAATTTAATGTCTGCTCAGTTGTGTTGAGAGGCTAAGGTCAAACACATGCCAGGAAGGGAGGAAACCACTACACCACCTTCCTGGAACTTTTGCCCATCAACATAAGTTTGCTTTTGAAATGTCTTCTTTAACGTGAGACATCAACGAAGAAAATCACAGAAAAAAATGGAATATTGGTAATGATAACGCCAGACTTCCTATTTCATGGTTAATAAATGATTTCTTTACTTGGGTTTAAAAGGCATTGTTGGGTCCAAATTTGCAACAAAATAATGAATCTTCATGGTGATCTACAGGCTGGCTACGCGGTGGCGCCACTGAAATATGACGTTTTTATGACATTCTTGAGCCTCAGCAACATCAAAGGAACCGACACTGGGTTGTCATTCTGTATGTTTAATGCTGGGCGCAGACATACCGCGATTTCGCGTCGCGTTGCAATCGCGTTGCCATTGCGCATGCCCAGATGACGTCATTTCCTTCGCGCCGGTTGGAAATAGTACTTGTCCCAAGTACTATTTCGCCCGCGATTCGTGTTGCAGCCAATCCCGTGAGCTGTGTGAAATGACGTCATTTCATTAACATTTTTGGTTGCTGTGTGAATGCTGTGGAATGACGTCATAAGTTTGAATTCGCAGAGCTGAAATAGCTACATGTGTGTAGCACTGCGTGCGATTCACAGCGCGATTTCGCTAGCGAAATCGCGACGCGACGCAAAATCGCGGTATGTCTGCGCCCAGCATTATTCTGTGGCACATGAGCCTCTCAAAATGACGTCACTTCCTGAAAATAATGCAGATTTGGTGCGAATTTTCGAAAAGAAACATTTTCTATTCGAGAGATTATTTTGTATTCAAGGTCGATCAGCGCCCGGTGCGATTGTTTTTGTGCGCCCCGTCGTTCATTGTTTTCAGTGCTTGTTGGTGAATTTTGGGCGCATTAATGCGTTGTATTTGTCTTGGTGCCCAGTGCGGTTGCACCACTCGATCGCTTCTTGATACTGCTCTGGATAGCACATCTTTGTTTGGCCAAAACCCGCTGTAGGTATGAACCCCTAAACAACTATTTTGCAGTAGTGATGGCCACATATCTGCAGCTTATACGCATGTGTGAACCAGCCTTTAGAAGAAGCAGGAAGAAAAAAACACCTATAACTTAACTTTCCCATAGCCATGGGGAGGTCAGAAAAATTGCAAAGTAGTAAAATAACCATAACTCTTTATTACCTGAAAATTAATTTATGGGACCAATTTTAATTCTTCTGAAATTTTTTTTTATAATTTTATAATGACTGAAGGTGTCAACACAAGGGAGCGGGTAAAATTCCAAAGCTTGCTAGTAGTAGCTTGACTCGCTTTTGGCTTACCAGCTTAACCGACAAACTCAAGTTAGCTAGGTAGCTAGCTAGCTGGCTGCCAGAAATTTCCGCCAAAATCTCCTCAAGAATATCCTCACGATTCTGATTGGCTGTCAAAGTCACATGACCAAAACACCAGCAAGCTTGAAGCTGGTAAATCAAACTCAGTTTGATCGGAGCGGGTAAGTACAAGCGCCGAGCCGTATCACTGGTGTAGTGATCCAAAAATGTAGACCCAAACACCAGAAATGCATTACAATGTACAGACATCGATTGCCTAGGAAACCGCCAAAATTTCAAAATTGTTTGCTTTCCAGACAAAGCAACCAATAAACAGAACAAACATGAGTTTTACATTTACGTGTGCATAAAACTTTATTTCCTAAATGGAAATAACATTTCTTTATAAAAATAATCAAAATTATATCAACTTAAATGGTATTAGCAATCACAAAACATAATAAAAATAAACACTACTTTTCCTAGTGGTATTAATTAATACAGACTGGAGTTAGGAGTAATGTGGTTCGGCCAATGGGAGAAGGCCACCCTTTTGAGTCGAACAAGAGTATAATAATTATTTTTAGCTATAACAACTGTGGTGTCCATAACCCTTTAATAAACTGGCTTTTGCAAAATTCGAACATTGTAGCAAGATCTTTCTCTGTAGGCTTAGATTGACCGAGGCCTTAATTGCATCGCTGGAAGTAAAATTGACCAGTTATTAAAGGCCAATTGCACCCAGCAGAAGAAAAACGTTATTAGCCAGCTTATTATAGCTGCAGATATTAACTTTTTCAGTGAAATGGTGTGTCACAATTTCCACTGAATATAATTCTGCAAAGTGTTTCAAAGGCACACACACACTTGCATTGCATGTGTAGTGACAATCAATCACTGAAGCATGCTTACTGCTTGGTGTAGATTATTATCAATCAACCACATTTCACCTACATAGTTTATAAATAAATATACTTCTGGCATTTACTAATTCGTTCATTATATCAGCTTTAAAGAGGCTAGATTAAGTTAAGCAAGTTTGGATGAGCTTCAAGTGCTATCACTTCGAGGTAACATTAAAGATTAATGTCCAGTGATGTCTGGAAGATGAATTTGACCATTTATCAGTGTGAACAGTTTAGTCCAATATACTACATACTATGCTACATTTAAGGATGGCCAAGGTATTGCAATAGGGGTGTCCAATTATATGTTTCAACCGTGATGGCCTTAAGGTGCATTTTCATTAGCGAGAGAAATGTTTGCTACTCTAAAAACTGCATGCGGGTTCAGGCTCTTCTAATTGGTCCCAGACAGTCATGTGGTCAACATATCGCAGGGATTTGGACGCACGCGACAGACTTAACCACAGTAGAGGGAGAGAGACAGTAGCGCAATATACACTAATCCCCATAGACATGTGTTCATTGCGCATGCGCATATTCTCTCTGGTGGTCTGAAGATAGTGATTTGTTGCTTTTAATGTAAGTGTAGGAAAAGGTGCCAACGAAAGGCGGGAAAGATTACTACAGAGCGTAAAAGACGATTTCATTTATTAAAATTGTTTTTATTTAAGAAATATGAGTACTAACTGAATTACCTACTTGAATAATTATGTTGAAGGTACTTCGGAGCTTGCGGCATGCAGTTTTTCCTTATAATTTGCTGTAACGAGAAAGCGGAAAAGTTTTCTTTGCGAAGTGGTTCCGGTTACCAAACAAACTAACATTTGAAATCCAAAATAGAAGATGCTTTTCAAGCAAAGACAACTTGCTGTTTTTATGGCTTCTAAGCTTAAACAATTCTGGGTTATTGCAATTTGAAATGCATTTACAGATGAATGGAGAAACGGGCAATTGACCTTTGGAAAATCTGTTGAAATTCATGTAAATGTGCTGAAATCCTTGCAAATATGCTTAAATCTTTACAAATTCATGCAAATCTGCTTAGATCTTTACAAATCCATGCAAATATGCTTAGATCTTTACAAATCCATGCAAATATGCTTAGATCTTTACAAATCCATGCAAATCTGCTTAGATCTTTACAAATCCATGCAAATCTGCTTAAATCTTTACAAATCCATGTTGTTGTAACCTGTTTTAACTTAATTATTCCTAACTAATTAAACTAAGCTACAAGCGGTTGCCACACCGGATATTATCAAAACTAAGCAGAAAATATTAATAAGAGATTAATGTTTTCTCAAATCAAACACGTAAATAATTTATTCTGGGATTAGAATAAGTTTAACACAGTTTATATGAAATATTTGGATACATTCTTTGATACTGAAATTATACATTGAATATATTAATAAACTGAACTGTGTTAATGAATGGAAAATGATACGTAAAATGACGACGGCGATGGCTTGTCGACGTCGGTGTGTGTCGCGATGGCTTCTCGTGACGATAATCGATCAATTTTGGCCCGAAATAATTCGGTTCTCTTCACTTAAAAAATAACGGAAAATATTCCGAAATCTTATCTCTACTTCTACTCACAAACTGCACGACGACAAACAATTCGTGGCGACTTCAAGCAATTCGGGACCTTTCTCGGCTTGGGCGGCACAATGAGCTCCGTAGGTTGCGATGATGTCGACTTTTGGTTTCTACTTCACAAGCGCTTGACAAGCTCAAGGCTAGGCTAGGGTCTCAGCTCAATTTAGTTTTGACTGAGCAAAGAATAACTCTCACAACAAGGATATTTGTTGCAAGAAAGCTTTCACTAACTGTGAAAGGAGTCTAAATTATTGGCAAAGTAGTCACAAATTACTGCGGTGAATTTTGTGTTTCAAGGAGCAATTTCTGGGTGACTTTTCATGACAATGGTTTGGTTTAAACTGCCTTCTCAGAGACATAGGGGCTTGTAGGCCTGTTGCCCTGGCAACGACCTAATTGTTCATGAGAACCAACTTTTTTGGATAAAATAAAAAATGATAAACAGAAATAATTCTGACAAAATAAAATATATATTTCCAATAAATATTTTTAGTTTTAGTTTTGTCCTAGAAAATGAGAAAATGAGATAAATAGTAAAATAGAAAAACGGACAAAAAGAAAAATTGATGCGTATTTTGGATTTAAATTTGGAATTGATGATGTCATTACACCACAATAATTCAAAATGGGTGTTAATGGCTGCGATGACGTCATTGGCTGTCATTGCTACAGCATGGATTTGAGAACTGATGTCATTTTGCGAAAGTTGCAATTTGATCGATTTTGACCGATTTTGACTGATTTTGATTAAATTTTTTGGTGCTTTTTATTATTTCACTTTTATACGGAGCAGCTGGCTGCGGGTGAACAGCTAGTGAAAGCTATTGTTGCCAATGCTGGCCATGACAGCCAACGTACACAACTTCTGGTTTCACCGGAAGTAAATCCGTTTTTATTTCCCGTCGACATCCGACGCCATAATCAAAGGAACTCTGAACGTGATAACGTCATACTCGTATGATGCGTCACAATGTAAACAAAATTCCATGGTGGGAGTTGCGCAAAGAAATTATATTTTTTTTTGGATACAAAATGAACCCTGCAGCTCGGCTTTAATACAAGTCTCCATATTAAATTATATAATTCATTTGACTTTTACCACTTTACGATGTAACAAGAAAAATCACAGAAGTGATCCCCATGAAAAAATAAATTTAAAAATAAATAAATCCTATTAAAGAATATAATAATTCTATTGAGTGGATGTAACCAAACACTTTAGATGGTGATGTCACCGTCACAAATGGCTGAAGAATGTAGGAAGTACTTGGAAAGTTTAGTCATGTTTGGTCATGCTGATTTCTGACGCAGATAAATAAATAAATAATGGCGATTAACCAAAATGAAAATTTAGCAAATTTTACTCACAATTTTTCAACTTTCTTAACAATTTTTTCACATTTTTTTACGTTTTTTTCGAGTTTTTTCATTTTTTTTCGAGTTTTTTTCAAATTTTTTCGAGTTTTTCATGTTTTTTCGAGTTTTTTCACATTTTTTCGAGTTTTCTTCACATTTTTCGAGTTTTTTCATGTTTTTTCGAGTTTTTTCATGTTTTTTCGAGTTTTTTCATTTTTTTTCGAGTTTTTTTCAAATTTTTTCGAATTTTATCACATTTTTTCGAGTTTTTTCATGTTTTTTCGAGTTTTTTCAAATTTTATCGAGTTTTTTTTATTTTTTTTCGAGTATTTTTTAATTTTTTTTCGAGTTTTTTCAAATTTTTTCGAGTTTTTTCATGTTTTTTCGAGTTTTTTCACATTTTTTCGAGTTTTCTTCACATTTTTTTTGGTAAAATTAAATTTTAAATGAAAAAGGTGTGTGAAATGCGAGTACCCCCCCATATCCCGCCCCGCGAGCTTGACTGGATGTGATTTTCATAATCCTTTCTAGTGCAGGTCGCAATGCAGTTGTTTCAACTCGAGAATTTTATAAAATATTGACCAATTTAGTCGCAGTGCGAAAATCTCACATGTGCGCATAATTTGAATGATTTTTAAAGAGAAAATATCATTTACAGCGTGATAATATTAGTTTAGACTTTTAATGTCGCTGTTAATGCGTGAACGGACTCGGGGCTCAAGGTTTTGTAATTCTAATGGGATTTCCATTGCAGGTACAACATGAGTCGCGTGTTACAGGCGGTCGGGGAATTCGAGTTGGCCAGTGACTGTATGGCAACGGCGATTGACCTAGAGGCCACTAGTCCTATCTTGCCATTTTCTGTCGTCTCAAGGAGTTTGGAATAACACGTTCTAATCTTATCATAACGATATCCAAGCGGAAAATTCTTTGTTAGATTGTGTTATCGAATGTTTAAGTATTTATTGTAAATAAATATATATTGTATATCGGAGGTGTAATTTTGTGTTATATGGAAAATTTATTGGTTTTTGTTGTTTTTGTTTTTCTTGTAAATATTACTGGTAAATATCGATTTAAAAACGGAATAAATGTGCGAAATTGTACGAAATCGTTAATAAAGTGAAAAATGTAATGTTTTTTTGGACCAATCAGCAGAAAGAATTGATTTTCAAGGTTAAAAGTTTATTTTTTATCAATAAATTTTCACGTGATATAATAAGATTTTTACTTCTACTTTTTTTTAATGAGAAGAAAATTATTATTATTATTACTAATTTTGTTTTTTTTTTAAAAATGGAAAATAAACACTTTGTTGATGAATTTTTATATTTTTTAATATTGGCTGCAATAGTTTAGCTCCTATTAACCAACTACAACACCAAAAACAAATTCTATTGCACAATTATTGTCAACAGTGGCAAAAATTCATAATTAGGCCCAAAAATTCATAATTAGGCTCAAAAATTCATAATTAGGCCCAAAAATTCATAATTAGGCCCAAAAATTCATAATTAGGCCCAAAAATTCATATTTAGGCCCAAAAATTCATAATTAGGCCCCAAAATTCATATTTAGGCCCCAAAATTCATACATAGGCCAAAAATATCCAATTTCAGATCAAAACAATCCAATTTCTGACCAAAACCATCCAATTTTTATGTGAAAAATCGAACCAAAATGGCCACCCTCTTGTACTTATTCTGGATCCGCCCCTGCCTGTAACTAACTTTCACTCAACTTCTCCTTTCCATAAAACCTGTTTGATTTGTTTACAGTGATCACACTGGCAACCTTAATACAACAAGATAAATAAACTTGGAAAAAAATTTATTTATTTATTTTTTTTTTATTTTTTTTTACCATAAAAACGACAAAACGACTGTGTTTTGTGTTTAATATTTAAATCCACTGGTTGCAATTTAGCATAAGGAAGGAAATTAGCAACAGCATATGTGAAAATGAGTTAATTTGTTTGTACCGCCGCCAACATCACTTCCTTTCATTGTATTTCATGTTCCATCCACACACATCCACACCCTTTGATGACGAAAAGCAGAAATTATTGTTGGCTAAATGCCTACTGGAAATCCCACAACTTTTTTGTCTCTTCTTTTCATTTTTTTTATTGTTCTCTTTAAGCTTCATAAACACGATTTCTGACGCCTTTCTTTTCCTAATGAATTGACATTTTTTCTTCCTGTAACGTATACAAGTCGTGACAAAGCGTTTTCATGCCTCTTTAATGGAACCACGGAGGTACAATAATAAGTCACTTCCCTATTTCGAACAAAATCCTAATTATGAATAGCAAACTGACCTTGAAAAAACAAAAAAACAATTGCACACAATCAAAGGATGATATTGCCATGCGCATGCGTCAGAAACGTCTCAATATTGCGACCCCCGATGCTGTTAATCGATAAATTCCAAGAAAATAAAAATTTTATTTTGTTTTATTTTATTTCGAAAAATCAATCATTATCATTCGTGCTAATCTGCGCAGCAAGAATGGAATTTGTGATGGAAAAATTTCAAACAATGTTATCTGATATTACGAAAGCAAAATACCAAGAAACAAACTTTTTCCTCGATTAGTTAAACGAAAATTTATACCGTAAATGGCATAAATTAACGTATTTTAAAGTTTTAATCAACTAAAAAGCATCAAAAACCGAAGATTTGAGCAACTAAACATCAAAATAAAAGTAGGCTTAACTTCTACATATTTATTACGTCATCAATTATCGCTTATTCCACTGTTACAATTAAACGAATGACATCTTAAGTTTGAATTAAGCGGGAAGCCGACATTTTATTGAGTTTTCATTGTGTATTGGTCTGTTTGTAGGTGAATGAGGTGTCAGTCTTCAGCTATCCAGCATTCATGTATTTTTCTCACTTCTAATTGGTTTATTTCACATAATTACAAGTTAATTACATTGATCATTTATTTCCTGTTGTAATAATAACAGGTCGTTTATTTTAATCTACGGTGTGGTAAACGAGTCTTGCAAGGTTTCCTTTCAGTGTTGTTAACAAGCCATTGAGAGAGCGGAAATTAGGGCGTCATCACCTACCTTTTGCTTTCCCCTTTCCGCACTATTAGTCGAAAAGTTGCGGCAATAATACGATGCTTTTCTTGATTGGCAACATGCCAATAGCGATGCGCTCTTGATTAGGGCCGGGATTTGAGCCTTCTGTCTGATTACTCCTCTTTTGACCGGCCACGTTCGAGTCTCGCGAGATTTCGTCCTGGTCACAAAGCTAAACAAGGCCTCCTAAATGAGGTCTCTCGGATTTTTCGTGTCAAATCGATTCCACCCACTAAACCCATACAATCCCACAACTATATATCATTTATTTCTTTCAAAATAAAAAGTAATCAAAGATTTATATAATGTATCAAATTATATTTAATTATATAAGAAATAAATAACAATAATTAAACAGTTATGACGTCATTGTCACAATAGGGTTAGGCCAATATGGCCGCCAAGTCGATATTTTCTGTTTATGTGTTTTTGTTGGAATAAAAATTGATTTTTTTGTATTAATATTTTGGAAATGAATAAAATTTTATATTTCTTGGGACTATGTTCTGTGTTTTTTGTGAGATATCTTGTGGGGAACCTTCAGTACTGATTTAGGTGTTGAAACAGACTGATTGACAAATAGATATCGATTTCTTCCTAGTGTCACTTCATTCCCAGTGCAGAAAAAGAAAAACCTTTAGTATAGATAAGGTTTATCTTGCTTTTAATCATGGTTTTCCATTTGATTAATGCATTTTTTTTATTATAAATATTTATCTGCTCTTTTTTTAGCATTCATTTGTGTCCATTTATAAATGAGCATTTTATTTTTCTATATATAAATAAAAAATTTACGAGTTGGATGTTTATTTTTACTGTTCTTCAATTAATTGCACAGTGTTTTATTGATGAATTATAAAATATTAAACATATTAAAAAAAAAAAAAAACATTTCTGCAAATACAGAGAAAAAAGTTCTGGGAAATGCTTGTTGCAAAGGACGTAAAATTTGGTGCAGAAGACTGGAGTTTGTAAAATGTCATGCGATTGGTGGAGCTTTGCTGCGTTATGTCGAGGTAGTAAAAGTTATTTCTATCACATTTTACAATACGTACAATTTGCCAAATACGAAGCCATTAACTCTGACTTTGATGAGGCTCGATGTCCAAATCAATAATTTAAATTATTTCAACTTTTTTCTTATTTATTTATTTATTTATTTCAAAACATGTTAAGCAGACGGCAAAAACATAAATCTTCCTCCAAAAAATCAATTTAATAATTCCATTTAATTTATTTAAACACCTTACAATTTAAAAAATTATTTTAAAAAAAAATACAAACAAATCTAAAAAAAACATTTCACTTATAAAATAAAAATCTACGGAGTATTTCAACACAAACCAATTAAAACTGATAATAAAAACAAAAATTATCAACAAATCAGAAATAAAAATTCTAAAAAAAAAAAAAAAACCACTTCCACCCATAACACTCATAATACAATATAAAAAAACATTATATAACACGACCATTTCCATGAATGGTTAGAAAGAAAAAAAAATATTTATTTCTAGTTCCCCTTTCATATCCACAATGAAATGTCATTCAATTATTTCCGTGTCCAACCCCCTTTAGTTGCATTGCAAGGTGGTGCATTGGGTTAATGACGATTGATTTCGATCATTATCTAAAGTACAATAATAATAATAGTAAAAACAAACGTTTGAATGACACGCAAACACACAAAAAAACACAATTTTCAACTTTTCCCATCGCCTAGTACACTATCCACCACTTGATCCATTTCGTTCCATCCTCCCTCACGTATGGACGGGGCCTGTGGTTGAGCAGACGACCTAATATCCGCAAAGCAGGGCGGCTTGCCTGCAATGCAGAAAACTGCAAGATGCCCATCTTACCTTCCACGCCGTTCCAATGCGGTCAGGAAAACTGATATTTTTTTATACGCACACCCTAGAATAAATATTTACCCAACAAAATATTAATAATAAATATTAATTTTGCAACGGGTTATATTTATCTGTTTATTTTCCATTAGATTTCGGTAAATAAATTCATTCTTTCGTAGTTTTTCGTTGTTTTTTTCTTGTTTTTTGCGTTTTCGGTGGAAGAGTCGTCTTAAACTTGTTCAAGGTAAGAGTTGTTAATGCGGCTGAGTTATTTTTGGCATGACGCACGCGTTTGTCGTCCAGGTAACCGAGCTACACGTGTTGGCTTCACGTATCTAGCCATGCGTATTTTAGAGAAAACGTTTAGTTTTGTTGGAAAATTGATTTATTAGATTCCGATCGTGTCTCGCTCTATCTTTGCATATCCAATCGAGCAATATCTATCGAGGGGTTTATAAAAATGGCGGGCTGTGGTTTAATTTTTTTATTTTATTTTTTTTTTGGCTTTTTGGTCACCCAAACGCAACAGGTTCCACGATGCTTATTATAGTCGAAGAAATTGATGGTGTGTTAGTGTTATTGATTGGAAATCAACAGGCGAACGAGTTGTGCGGTTCTGCCATCGATTTATTTTTAAAAACAAAACGAAAATAGTGGAAAAAATAGAAAATAGAAAATGAGAGGAAAAAAAAATGGAAAAAAAAAACAATTTAAAGATAGGAGGGGAAATATTTTATATTTTATTCTATATACGATGTGTACGAGTCGTTTCTATAGAAACTGAAAGCGGCCCGTTGGTAAGGCTTCGGTGCAGAGCTTAATGCAATACGCTTTCGGTTTCTCAAGGTCGCTGTTATTATTGAGGTAATAAGAGAAAATATAGAGATGAATGAGATATCTGAAGCTAAAAATCCACCCGAATCATTTATTCAATTATTAAAGATGTATATCGTAAGATCAGAGTTTTATTTTGGATAACGAAACGTCGAAACCAAACGAACTTCATTTATTGTTGATATTTTGAATAAATATTATTGAATCGGTTTGAAAATTTCACCAGATATTATTTGAATACTATATTTAATTCTCCTAAAAGGATAATTAAATTAATTAATTTTTTCTATTTTTTTTTCTTTTAATTCTGCGGACTCTTACGTGTCGATCAAAATGGCGGCTCGTTGTTTACTTTCGTTGTTTATAGTGTGAGGGTGACACGTTGACACGAATATAACACACACACACACGTTATTTTTCGGGAATATTTTTCTGTTTTATTTTTATTTTTTTAATAGCGTAATAAATTATAATTTTTATTTTTTTTTATTTTATATATATTTTTTTGATGGGAGCTATATCGATATTCTTTAACTAGGCCATTTTTGCAGCCATTCGGTCGATGTGTTTCTGCATAGCGAGTGTATTGCACTTGACTGCAGTCTAGTTCGTCATCTTCAGTCACGCAGATCTCATTTTCATCTGGTCTTTTGCCAGAATTCCTTCCACACAAACGGCCGTTGCCCATTCTAAATTCGGTTGTTTTGTGCATCACCCAATTCCAAAAAAAAAATAAAATATATATCCCGGACATCCAGTTCCATCAAACATCCAATCACGTGCTCAAAAAAAAAATCCATTCACAAAAAAAAAAAAAAAAAAAAAAAAAAAAAATAGAATAAGTCTAATCACTTTGCTTTTCAACAAATTACAAATTGGAAGGTGGGGAATGGGTAATGGTAAAAGGTGGGATAGAGGGCGTGTGGCCTTGAAAAATTGCTATGGCAACAGCCTCCGAGTAACGATAGAATCGTCCTCCTTTCCCCACTGCAGCAAGATTATCGATCGACTAGTAACAGCTGCTGTGAGGGGTGCTCACGGGGACTGCATCGCGGCATGCAGCTGTCGGCCGATGCCCTCTCTGGTCGCCCACCCGGTCCCACCCCGTCCGCCATTTGGGTCGTCGTTGCGACCGACGTTTTCCTCCTCTCGTTCGCCGCGTTTATTAAAACTTTTAGTACTGAATCAGTGCGATATCCACTGAAACGAAATAACTGTTAGTTAATAGAGTTTCGATTTCTATTTATGCTGCATTAAATTGCTGCTTTTTTACAGGGTTTCCCTTCTATTCATTTATTTTCCGTTCGTTGTTATCATTTCGGGTTTTCCTATTGTTGGTTTTCGCTTCTCCGGCTGTGGCCTCGGAAATGAGATATACAAGCTGATTTAATTCGGATAAATTCGGTGGTGACGTCGTCTTTTGTGAAATAAAGTAGAAAGTATTATAATTTAATTGATCTTTATGACATTTGCATTGCCAGTAGTAAAGCGAAAGTTAAAGATTTTGATGAAAACCTCGCGAGTTTCGATTGGCTGTGCCCAGACTTTGATTAAATGTAATTGTTTTCATTACGTCTGGAGCTTGTTTACCTTTTCTTCGTCATTCCAGTCGTTTTATCCCCATAAAGATACCGAGAACTTATGAAAATCTATTCCTTCATGGCTCGTTAGAGCTTCTATCCGTAGGTTTCAATTTGCTCGAAAGGATTTGTTCGATGGTTAATGAATTGAATGAGAAGAAGAATAAAGATTCAATTGCATCAAAACCCGATTTCATGATTTTGAAAGCAAATCTGTGTTGAAAATTTCATTTAATCGTTAATCTCGCCGCTAGAAAGCTGCAGAACTGCACTGCGTTTAATACTTTTAAAGCGAAACCAATATCCCTAATGTTTTCAAACTGCAGTATTTTATAATGAGGAGTCGTACAAGCTCATGATAATATCTGCCCGATTCCTCTCGTAAATCATAATCACCCGCATTCCCTTAAAAACACACATAACGAGTTTTCAAACCCGGAAAAAAATAATAAATAAAAATGCAAATTTCCAAATACTGCAGTACTTAATTTTGTGATAAAAAATAAACAGAAATACTACCAACTGCAGTATTTTATTTTATAATAATGAACAAGTCGTACAGATTGTTAGTAATCTGTCCGACTCCTCGTGTAAATAAATCACCCGCATCGCTTTATGCAGTAAATTCTTCATTTTGCTCAAAAGTTTGCAGAAAAATAGAAATAAAGCGAACAAAAACGATTTTAAATTATTTTTAATGAAATTTAATTTGATTTATTCAATTTTTTGTGTATACAAATGGCGAAAATTGCAAAAACTGTCCATTAACAAGCGATAATGCCAAACTATGAGGACATTACCTTCTTCCTATTCCTCCGCATTGCTGTTTCCAACAATTACCGCAACGAACCACGTGCTTTTCCGGCCCGTACGTTTGAATAACCCGTTCATTCAAAATTTAAGATAAAAATAGAAATTATCAATCAAACTCTAATTGAACATCCGATTTATATAAAAAAAATTAAATGGCAAAAAAAATTAAAAGAAAATAGGTCGTAGAGTGGAAAGACATGCGATACAAGCGGCTGCACTTACGTTTCTGCATCAGAAAGACACATAAACGAGTACTGAAGGATGACGCATTGCAGGTGCGCAACCGCCAATCAAAACCCGGTTTGCAAACTACCTTTGAGAATAGCCATAGTAAACACAGCATGGCGAGCTGCTATAAAACCGAAACCATGCGCAAAGGAAAATAGATCGTCCTTTCGCACTTGAGAAACAAACACCAAACATTTTTCTTTCGCATCTGCTCCACATTGCCGCATTTTACACCCGTGTTGGAGTACTGGGAAATTACTAGTGGTGTTTGCTGATCAATAGGTTACGAAACACCGAGTTGAAATAGTGCGGAGAAATACATGCGTATATTCCAGTGATCATTTACGTTCTAAGTAGTGGGACATTGTGGCCGCTGTGCGGAATCAGTTGTGGATACTCGTCTGAAGCTAAGGAATCCAGATCCGAAACAAAATGGTAAGTGGTTTGAAACGGGCAAACTCGTGTCATTTCACCACCGCTCGAATTAAAGCAGCGGGTTTTCCGCCGAAGCCGAAATAGAAATTTTAATCGAGTTTGGCCCCAAACAGGCCGTGGCCGACCTTGTCAAAATGGCGATGCCGCTTTTCTATCGCGGCGGAAAGGAAATTGCATGATTCGTGCGCTGCGGAATGCTCCCGAGTATGTTGACTCAAAATTGCGAAGTTTGGCTTTCACGCCCGAAAATACATGTGCCACGCACACTTTTTCAATTTGATTCAATTCCGCCATTTCGAATGGCCGTTGGGTGCCGGTCTGCGCCCGTTTAAAATTCAAATTTTCCCCCGAATCGCATTTTAATATTCGAATTTTTTTTTTAAATTAAATTTGTTAAAACATTTTTTTAAAATATTTTTTTAGTGGAAAATTTTTTTTTCTTACTGTCCTCGATTTTAATATTCATCTGTTGGTAAGAGGTCAGACATAATCGGAAACGAAAAAATGAAGTTTTGTGTTGAAAAATTGATATTTATCTTGAAATTAATCTCTCTTTTTGTTCTTTTTTGCACCTTAGGCCGATCAACTGACCGAAGAACAAATTGCTGGTATGAATTTTAGATTAAAATTGATTATTTTTGATTTTTTTAAAAAGAAAAAAATTTCATTAGATTAATTAATTATTTTTTCTTTTGTTTTAATTATCAGAATTCAAAGAAGCTTTCTCCTTGTTTGATAAGGATGGAGATGGAACGATTACAACAAAAGAACTTGGAACAGTGATGAGGTCACTGGGACAAAATCCAACAGAAGCTGAACTACAAGACATGATCAACGAAGTAGATGCTGATGGTATGCTATTTACACAACAAAAACGTTGAAATATCGATTAATTGATGCATTTTTTGGTATTTCTACCATAAAAACGTTGAAGTATCTATCAATTAATGCATTTTTTACATTTTTTATGCCCGAAAACATTGAAATACCAATAAATTGATGCGTTTCTGACTATTTCTACTATAAAAACATTAAAATATCGATCAATTGATGCATTTTTTTGCAATTTAACGTTAAAAAATCAATAAATTAATGCATTTTATGCTATTTGTACCATAAAAACGTTGAAATGTTGATCAATTAATGCATTTTTTCCAATTTTTTCGCAAAAAAACATTGAAATATGAATAAATTAATGCGTTTGTTACGTTTTAGGCAACGGGACAATTGATTTCCCAGAGTTTCTTACTATGATGGCGCGTAAAATGAAGGACACAGACAGCGAGGAAGAAATTCGAGAAGCTTTTCGGGTTTTTGATAAAGACGGCAACGGATTCATCAGTGCTGCCGAATTGAGGCACGTCATGACAAACTTGGGCGAAAAATTAACAGACGAAGAAGTGGATGAAATGATCAGAGAAGCAGATATTGATGGTGACGGTCAAGTGAATTATGAAGGTAATAATTGATTTTTTTTTTAAAAAAATATATTAAAAAATTTAATGTAATTTTTGTTTTTGTTTACTCCAGAATTTGTTACAATGATGACTTCCAAGTGAAGATGTAAAAGGCCTAACAGAATGGGATGTAATTATATGAATGGTTATGATTTTTACTTGCATTTTCTGCTTTCCATTTTTACTGTTTAAAAAAAAAAATACATTGGTGAGACGTAGTTTAAAAAAAATAACCAAAAACTCGAAAAAAAAAATTTGATTGGTTCTGGAAAAAAGTGTTGCTTTATGTAAATTTTTTGTACCATATTAACTTGATTCCTGCCCCTTAAATTACCCCTTTTAACCCCCTTAAATAAATTAACGACTAAGAAATTAATTCTGCAAAATGAGTGTGACTTTGTCCTAAATCCTAATCCTGTGTTCGTAAAACCGATTTAAGAAAAAAAAATGTATTAAAAAAATGAAGAAAAAAAAATTTAAGAAAATTTTCTTGTTCCGCGAAATTGAATTTGTCTTTCTAAATGACAATTGCTAGTTCTTTAATTGTTTTTACTATTTAAATTTTAAAACAACTTGGTTATCCATTAGGAGTCCGCTATTGATGTGCAAATCGGTTCGGTGCAGGAAATTGTGAACATTCCTGACGTCTTTTTGTACGTGAGACCGACTGGTAGCGGACATACTGTGGATAGCTTCGTAAACATTACAATTTATCACATTAGTTTGGGATTTAGGTATTAAAAAAATTTTTTTCTTTAATATTTTTGGCACTAGTATCACGCAAATCCAGGATTTAAAAAGAAATGTATTTAAAAATATAAGAAAAAATAATAAAAAAAAAAAATATAAAATAAATAAATAAATAAAATACAATACAGCAGGAAATGTAAAACGTATTTTTGTTAGGGATGAACCATTATTCCAAAACTTTTGTAAAACAAATCACGTTGTACACCACCATTGTCCTCCTTGCATAATCAAAATTTCTAGTGAAATGAAATTTAATCCCTCTTTTTGCAGATGGTTCATCCTTGTATTTTATATGAATTCCGACCTCATGTTTATGAAATTGAAACCAATAAAACTTAAAAAAAAAATTCGGTTTTTGTGTGGGTTTATTTGGTTTGTTTTTTATTTTTCTTTTATAAATATTTTTATGCGTAACTTGTGATTACATTGAAGAAATGGTAGACTTCGTTCTGATCGTACATTGCTACTTCGGTGTTGCAGACGTCGCATTTGACTGCGTGGTAGGTTTCGCTGGGTGGTGGTTGTGGTGGCTTTTTGTTGCTTCGTTTTCGGGTTTTTATTGGGTATTTGAGGGTTTCGGCGAAGTTGACGGAGCAGTTTTGGACGAACATGGCGCGGTATTGGTTCGCGTAGAGGTCGTGTCTGAAATGATTTGAAAAAATTTGCAATTTTTGCATTGATTTAGTTGGAAATTTGCACTTTGCATAGATTTCGTTAATAATTTGCACTTTTTGCGTAGATTTCGTTAATAATTTGCAATTTTTGCGCTGATTTCGTTAATAATTTGCAATTTTTGCGCTGATTTCGTTAATAATTTGCAATTTTTGCGCTGATTTCGTTAATAATTTGCAATTTTTGCGCTGATTTCGTTAATAATTTGCAATTTTTGCGTAGATTTCGTTAATAATTTGCACTTTTTGCGTAGATTTCGTTAATAATTAGCAATTTTTGCGTTGATTTCGTTAATAATTTGCACTTTTTGCATAGATTTTGTTAATAATCATTAAATTTCTTGGAAAAATTAGCAATTTTGTTAAAAAATTGGTAATTTTCTTGATATTTACCTTTGGCAGTCTAAGCAGAGTTGTGACATACAAGCCGGACAGTTGAGAACTGCATCACTGCTAGGTAATTTTTGTGTTTTAGACGTCGTCGCGTTCGCCTGAGGTTGACACGAGCGCCGGTAATCATCGACCCACTTCTGATCCGCATCGTCCATATCCGGATCGTAGAACAAGTCTTCATCCGTTGGAATTGGATGTTTCCTTTTCTTTGTCTTTTCACCTGCATTTTTTGGTGGCTTCTCGGCTAGAATGTATTAAAATTAAATAAAAATATAATTGAAATGTGAATAGTGAAAAAATCGCACCCGAATTTTCGTTCCCACTGTCTGAATCGTCCGAATCAAAGTATATATCGTCGTAAAATTGTGTCTCTGATGAAGTTTGACCTCCTTCTGGTTTGGGTTTATCCGGAATACTTTCCCCACGATTGTGCGCTGAAAAAATTAAACTTTTAAACTTAAAAATCATTTTTTTATTTTTTATTTTATTATTTTCTAAACACCTTCGACTCCTGCAACAGTTTCGTCCAATTCTTTGCTCATTTCACTCAAAAAATCATCTTTAGCCTTCGTTTTGTCCAGTTTCGCCAAGTATTTACTGAATTGCTGTTCGTCATCGTCGTCTTCGGAACTGGAGAAAAATAAAAATAAAAATAAAATAAAAATTTAATTCAATTTGACTAGACTTTACCTGCACGGATTCCAGTCGTCGTCACTTCCTTCGTCTACCAGATAGCCAGCATTTGCATCGTCTTCTAATAAGTCTGAAAAATGCATACTATAGCTGTGATAATCAATGGTTCTGAACAAATGTAAACAACGTATTTTATTCGTGCAAAATGGCGTCGAAGTCAATCCCGCACACCAAAAAATCTCGACGAAAATCTAAAATTATAATATTCAATAAACATTATTGCATACAAAATTCATAAAATATAAAATATAATTATAGCCAAATAAAACAACGTAATTTAATTTAAAAATAAAAACAAAAATTTGGTTTACGTCGCGGTATTAGCATAGGGGGTGTTGATAGCAACAGTTGTCAAGGTTATATATCCCAGTTACATCGAACAGTTTGATTCTTCAGCTGTACGAATAACGAATACAGATTTTACATCAAACGATACAAAATCTAAGACAAATTAACACCCACAACTGCAACGATATTGAAGCAAAATGCATAAAGGCAAGGTAGATATATGGATCGAAAAAAACAAAGTAAAATCCAAAAAAAGATTATCGTATCTAAAACCAAAATTTAATCAATCCAAAAACAACAATAAAAAAATCCAAAACTACAAACTAAAATCAAAAATAAACCGAAAAATATGCAAAGTTTATCGTTTTCTTTCCACCGAAGCGCCGCCGCCGCCGTGCAAATCACATTGTGCGCATGCGCGACCTTCAGGAACGGGGCGAAATAAACGAGCTCACTTTCTCGCAGCTCATGACAAGTTTTCACCCACTCGTCGCAACTGTCACTTAAGGAAAACATAAACTTCGCATAATACCTTCGGTTAGCTATCTCTAATAACTTGGTACCATGGCTTCGCAGCCCGTGTCCGACGTAGAGAAACGCAAGCAGATCAGCGTGCGAGGAATTGCACAGGTTGGCAACGTATCAAACGTGAAGAAAACCTTCAATCGGCATCTTCATTACACGCTCGTCAAAGACCGTAATGTGGCAACCCCCAGAGATTATTACTTCGCATTAGCGCACACCGTGCGCGACCATTTGGTCGGGCGCTGGATTCGCACGCAACAAAATTACTACGAAAAAGACCCGAAAGTGAGTAAATGCAAAAAAATAATTAATAAATGTTTTATTAATATCAAATTGGGATTTTTGAAGTGTTTTTTGTAGTTTGGCAGTTGTTTGAGAGGACATTGGTAGGTAATTCTTGATAAAAACTGCAAATAGAATTAGTGGGGTTAAATTAGGCTGGTTCCTCGCCAAGAGGAGATTTTCTAAAGGGCATCTGAAGGACGAGATGAAATTTGGAAGTTTTTCGATGTTTTTTCGGTTTTTGGGGCTTGGAAATTTGTTTTTAATTGGGAATTTGAGTGAAGGGATAAAATGTATTTATTTTTGTTGGAAAAAAATTTTTTTTTTGTTTTTAAAAATTTTTTTTAGGTTTATTTTTGATTTTCTTGATTTTCTTTGCAGAGGATTTACTACTTGTCATTGGAGTTTTACATGGGTCGAAGTTTGACTAATACCATGATCAATTTGGGCATTCAAAATGCATGTGATGAAGCCATGTATCAAGTGAGTGATTTATAATCGTGCGATTTCACAACTTGATTTTAATTTTTTCAATTTTAAATTGCTTGGCTGTAAATTTTACGAATTCTAGTGTAGTTGTGAAGGGAACGTCCGCTGTCGTTACATCATTGTTAATTTACAATTGAACTGGAATTGGTGTATTTATGATATAATTGCTTTTTCAGTTGGGGCTCGACATTGAAGAGCTCGAAGAGCTCGAAGAAGATGCCGGGCTTGGAAATGGAGGTCTCGGACGACTGGCAGCTTGCTTTTTGGACTCGATGGCCACGTTAGGCTTAGCTGGTTATGGGTATGGAATCCGATATGAATACGGAATTTTCGCGCAGAAAATTCGCAATGGCGAACAGGTATGAATGAAAATTAAATTCGCAAAAATAAAAAATACAATTTTTAATCTAACATTTTTTATCACAATTTTAATTACCGTAAATGGTCTCGTAGAACACCGTGCTTTATTGATAGAACTTCGATTCCTCGCGTATGAAATGATTAAGCGATAATTACAATAGATTTTCAGTTTCAAAAAGTAGATTTTGCACATAAAAGGTGCATTTTGTACCATATAAAGTGCATTTTGCACATAAAAGGTGCATTTTGTACAATAAAAAGGGCATTTTGCACATAAAAGGTGCATTTTGTACCATAAAAAGTGCATTTTCCACTTTAAAATGCATTTAAATGAGCATTTACGGTATTTGATAATGGTTTTAATGTTAACATTTGACTTGATGCGAAATTTGATGTAGCTTGAGGAGCCTGATGATTGGCTGCGCTATGGAAATGCGTGGGAAAAAGCCCGCGCTGAGTATATCATTCCAGTTAATTTCTTTGGTCGAGTCGACATTAGCCCCGATGGCAGACGCAGATGGGTGGACACCCAGGTAATGATGTCGTTGAAAGGTTTTAATATTATCTATTTTTTAGGGGGAGGAACCTGATGACTGGCTCAGACATGGCAGTTCATGGCAAATTGGTAGACCTGAATATTTGATTCCGGTTAATTTTTATGGAAGGGTTGTCAAAAGTGACACAGGGTTCAAATGGGTTGATACCCAGGTATGGGAATTGAATTAAATCAGATTAGAAGTGTGCTGCATGATGAAATGCCAAAAAAGTAACTAGATTTTCCCTGAGCCTTAGTGATTTAGAGTTTAATACTTTTTCCAGTATAGTTGTGAATGAGTTTCGCGTCTTTACTGACGTTGTTAGTGTTTACAACTGTACTGGAAAATGGGGTTTGATGACCAAATGCTAATTTTTTGCACGTTGTGAACCTTGCATTAGTTTTATACGCTTTTAATGTAGAACAATACTAAATAGTAGAGTTTGTGAATTTAAAATTTAAATTTTTTTAATTTTAGTGAAAATATAATAGTTTTTAAATGTATTTTTAGGTGGTGTTTGCTATGCCATACGATAGTCCTATTCCGGGCTATAATAACAATGTTGTGAATACGATGCGTTTGTGGTCGGCGAAGTCTCCGAATAATTTTAATTTGAAATTTTGTAAGTTTATTTTTTTGTTTTTAAAAGACAATTTTGATTGATTTTATTTTGTTTTTCTTTTGGCAGTCAATGACGGAGACTACATTCAAGCCGTTCTTGATCGTAATTTTGCTGAGAATATTTCTCGAGTACTTTATCCCAATGATAATGTGAGTTTCCTGATGAAATTTTGGATTTCTTTAATTTAAAAAATTGTATTTGGGTTTTAGGTGTTCGAAGGGAAGGAATTGCGCTTGAAACAAGAATATTTCATGGTAGCTGCGACGTTGCAAGACATAATTCGACGTTACAAATCGTCCAAGTTTGGATGTAGGGATCCTGTGCGCACTAATTTCGACGCGTTTCCTGAAAAAGTATGGAGTTTTTCGTGTGGAAATTGAAATTGTACTTAATTTTTTGTTTGCTTAGGTTGCTATCCAACTAAACGATACTCATCCATCGTTGGCTATTCCAGAACTGATGAGATTGCTTATCGATATCGAAGGTGTTTCTTGGGAAAGAGCTTGGAAAATAACCGTCAACTCGTGTGGTTACACCAATCACACAGTATTACCCGAAGCGTTGGAGCGCTGGACCGTGTCCATGCTGGAATACATGCTTCCGAGACACTTGCAAATTATATACGAGATCAATCACCAGTTTTTGAAAGTAAATTTTTTTTGAAAATAGGAAATAGTTGGGAGTTATTTGATTTTGATTGGTGTTTTTGTTGCAGGAAGTGGAGAAAAAGTGGCCCGGTGACAGCAATCGTACTCGCCGGATGTCTTTAGTCGAAGAAGAGGGCGAAAAGAGGATCAATATGGCTAATTTGTGCATTGTAGGCTCCCATTCTGTCAATGGAGTCGCTGCCATTCATTCGGAGATCATAAAACGCGACATGTAATTTGTTTACTTGACTTTTTCACTATTTTTCTCTTGGTTGATTCATTTTTCTTCATTTTTTTTCCTTCAAGTTTTAAAGATTTTTACGAGATGTTTCCCGAACGATTCCAAAACAAAACTAACGGAGTTACTCCTCGTCGTTGGGTCTTGCTCTGCAACCCGGGTTTAGCTGACGCTATAACTGAAGTATGATTCGAATTGAAAATAAAATAATTTCAAGAAAATATTTTTTTTTTAATTATTTATTTTTTTTTTTACAGAAAATTGGGGATAGTTGGATCGTGCATTTGGATCATTTGAAGCGATTGATGAAATACGTTGACGATCCGGGATTCGTTCGAATTATCCAGAACGTGAAGCAGGAGAATAAACTGAAATTGGCCGCGCTGGTTAAAGAGGACTACGGTCTTACTCTCAACATCTCTTCGATATTCGACATTCAAGTGAAGCGGATTCATGAGTACAAACGACAGCTATTGAACGCTTTGCATATTATTACTCTCTATAATCGAATCAAGAAGAATCCGAGCGCGCCGTTTGTTCCACGAACAGTTATGGTCGGCGGAAAGGTTTGAAAATTGAATTGAAAAATTTGTAAAATTTGTAAAATTTAATTTTGTAAAATTTTTTTTTAATTTTTTTTTAGGCTGCTCCGGGGTACCATATGGCAAAGAAAATAATCCGTTTGATTTGCTCAGTTGCCAAAGTGGTGAACAACGACCCGATCGTCGGTGACAGATTGAAGGTGCTCTTTTTAGAGAATTATAGAGTGTCGTTGGCCGAGAAGATTATCCCCGCGTGCGATTTGAGCGAGCAAATTTCAACCGCCGGTACAGAGGCGTCCGGAACCGGAAACATGAAGTTTATGATGAATGGCGCGCTCACGGTTGGGACTTTGGACGGTGCTAATGTCGAAATGATGGAGGAAATGGGAAAAGAGAATATTTTCATTTTTGGAATGACGGTTGATCAAGTGGAGAATTTGAAACGCAAAGGGTATTTTGACAAATTGGATAATAAATTGTATTAAATATATTTTATATAATTTTTTTTCCCCAGGTGCAATTCTTGGGATTACTATAATCGCAATCCGGAATTGAAGCAAGTAATCGATCAACTGCAGAACGGTTATTTCAGTCCTGAGGACCCAAATTTGTACAAAGATGTTGCTAATATTCTGTTGAACCACGATAGGTATCTGAAAACAACAAAAACAATGTTAATTTGTGTTTAATTTGTGTTTTTTTGAAGGTATTATTTGATGGTCGATTATGAGGACTACATTAAGTGTCAAGATAGAGTTTCCGAACTGTATACCGTAAGTTATTTGCGCGGATTAACGAAAATTGACGCTAATTGGGGTAAATTGTTGCAGAAACCAGTAGAATGGACCAAAATGTGCATAAGAAATATCGCTTCTTCCGGTAAATTCTCCAGTGATCGCACTATTGCGGAATATGCCACTCAAATATGGGGCGTGGAACCGTCCTGGGAGAAGCTTCCAGATCCGCATGAGCCCAAAGACTTAGTTGAAGAAAAATAGAAATGAAGTTTAACTTGTTAGTTAATTATTGTTGTGTTGTTAATCAACTTTAATTTCCAATTTAATTAAATATTTTGAAAATCTATATATTTTTTTGTTATTTCTAATTGATAAATATTGAATACATAAAAATTGAAACGATTGTCGGAATGGATTGTTTATTTTCTTGTGCAATTGAAATTTTGAGAATTTTTGGAAAGCGAAATTTGTCGTGAAAACTGCCATTTAATTTGCTTATTGTAATAACGATGTCGAAATGAATTTGTGAAATTTATCGTGTAAATTGTTTATTATAATAGCAAAAAATAACAATTGTTACATATATATTTGTTATATTGAGAAAATAGTTTATATTAAAGTTGAATACATTAATTATGAACGAAGGTTTTGTTAAATTTCAGTCGATCATCAACGATCGGACGAATACGTCGCCGCCGACTCGGAATCGATCGATTTGAGAATAGGACAATCTGTGTTGATAATTGCACAGATATTGTCCGTTGACGAAAACTACAAAATGGTTACTCTCGCACGTGATCTTCAAATCGAAATTGGTGTTTGGCTCGAACACAAACTTGAACAAATCACGCTCTTCTACGCCCCAAGTGTTATTAATCTTCGTGTTCCTAACGACCGCTTGTTCTGGGAACCGAACACTGATGTGAAGAGCAATGTCTCCAGCTCGTCCGAATTCACCGCCGAAAAATAAATCGATATTAAACCTAAAAATAAAGAAAACGATCAAAAAATGACAAAAGATAATAAAAAAGTACAGTAAAAACAATCAGAAATGACGTAAACGATCAAAAAATTACAAAAACTATAAAAAATATAAACATCCGCCATTTTACCAATGGGCCTTTGAGTTAGGCCTAGCAGACATGTAAATCATGGTTCCCAGGCGCACCGTACCTCCTCGAATTGGAGTTTCAAAAGGCACTGTCTAAGAATAAACATATTTTTTCCAATAAATATCAATTTTTAAGGTTTCATTTTATTTTAAAAACCAAATTGTATTTAATCGGTGAAGGCTTTTGCGGTTTTGGCAGTGGTGGTGACTTTGGCAGGGAGTATTGTCCTTCGTGTAGCATAATCCTGTCAACAACCACATCTTTTAACACCTGCAAAGTGTCGACTCGTTGGTAAGGAATTCGATGTTTGTACTCAATGTAATGTTTTTCATTCACAGCGACCTAAAAAACAATGATATCTTGACATTTGTTTGTTAATCGTTATCAGTTACTCGATATACCATGTAACTTTCTGACTTGATTAAAATCATTATTTCAAACGCTTGTCCTCTTTGGAATGGAAGAATTGAATTTGGATTGCTCTTTTCTTCCGGGCCCCAACCATTTTGGAACGTATTTAGCGCAGTATAATTTTGGTACATACGTGGGTTGAAGTGAAAGGCGACCGCCGATCTTTTATCTGGTATTTCGTAGTTTGGACCTAGTGCAAAGTTGATTTCAAATCTGAAACCAAAACCGAAACCGAATTTTTACTTTTGGGACGTTTTTTATTGGAAAAATTCTTTTTACTCTTTAGCTGATGGTGGTATTGAGCCGTCGATGACTATCATGTTGCCTGGATATAATTCATTAAGGAATTTGTCTATAAAAGGTTGCGCCTATGTTGTGTGGAAGAAAAATTAAACCGTTAGAAAGTTGAGTATAATTTACTGTTTGTTTACGGCTGTAATTACGGGTTTGAGGATTGGTTGCGTCGGGACCAGCATATTGTATCGGAATGTTTCTGGTGGGAGAAAATATAAGTGTTAAAGCGGGAATTTGTTGAAAATTGTAGTAGTGTATACCGTATGGGAAGATAACACGAACTGAGCATTCCTCACAATCGTAATCACGTGTTGCAGAACCAATAAGTTTTGACTAGCATCAGACCTACACTGCAACATTTTTTGTTTGTTATAGTTATAATTAAGTTACAGGTATTTTTTATAGTCGGAATTTTATTTTAATTTAAATAAATTTCTTAAAATGCGGTTTATTTTTCTTAAATGTGGTTTTAAATATTTAAAATTTTTAAAATTTTGCCGTTGGTTTAGGTCTTCTGTTAGAACCACATAAGTTGTTTAAAATATAAAACTTTTTTTTTCTTAATATTAATAATTTTTTGATTGAAGACCCAGGTTTTACAAATTGACATTAAAAACAAAGCGATTTTTTCAAAAATTTTAGTTTTTGATATTTAATCAAGTACGGATACGGATTAATCAACCGGAAGTTAGCAGTTCTCAAAAAATTAATTTCGTTCATTAAAAAAAAAATTAATTTCGTTCATTAAAAAAAAAATTAATTTTGTTCATTAAAAAAAATTAATTTCGTTCATTAAAAAAAATCAATCTTTACAAAAACATCCTGCACAGACGTATTTTTGGTGTCTAAAGACTAAAATGCTCTTTTTAGATAACAGAAGTGGTCAACTTTTGGAAAAAATGTACGGTACGTATAAAAAACAATAGTTTTTAATTTAATTTTGTTCCATTGATTTGGCATGTGAAGATACAATAATACTTTTTTTTAGTGGAAAAATGTTTATTCAGGAACGAAAGAAAAGCAAAATAATTTTTGAAACAATAAAAATACGAAAAATTTTAAACGGCCTGGCTGTAAATTTTACAAATCCTAGTACAGTTTTGAAGACAACTTTCCCTCTAATATTATCATCTTCAATTCACAATTGAACTGGAATTGGTATATTTACGATTTTCTCACAAAATTCGATCACAATCACAAAAAAAATTCATTCATTTTGAAAACAATTATAAAAATATAAACTTTACAAATCGGTGTAGGTCTTCTACTAACCCCCCCCAAAAAAATTCGATTCGAATCTATTAACTTTCTGAAACAAAATTTCTAGTCTCAAGTCGGCAAACCAACCAACCCAAGATAGTCATCCATTATCGTCGCGATCGCGAACACTTCATTCGCTTCGATCCTAATCCCAAACAGCCTGACCCGAATTTCGTCAGATTCATTAATGACAATATCTTCGGTTTTGGTCTTGAAACACGGCGGATTGCTCACAGCATCGTATTGCAAATCCTCCGGCATTGACCGATACGATACGAAACATCTGAGCGGGCCTATTTCGGCGAAAATGCCGATCTTGGTCACTTGAGTGACCACCGCATCCGAAACTTCGCCTTTGAACGGTTTCAACACGATCGCTTTGTATTTAACGGGATAAATAACGAATCCTCTTCCAGGTCGAATGAATCCCACTCCGATATTATCGATGGCCGTGATCGCGATCACAATTCCGTATCTCCCGGAAGTGCTGCCTTCGACTTCACTGTACAATTTTTGTCTCACAGTCTCCAATAATTGTGGGCCGAAGTAGCGCGGATGAACCATCACTTCGTGCTCCAGCGAAATCTACATAAGAAAAAATTCGGCAAATATTAAAAATCGAGAATTTTCAATAAATTTTTCATTTTTTTCAATTAAATATTTAAATAACTTACGTGGTAGAACATTGTTTTCGTTACGGCGGTGGCTAATTTGATGGAATTGGAAACAAACAAAAAAGAGTGTTTTCTTAATTTTTAAATCGGCGCACTTTCAATATGGCGACGATTCAAATTTTATTCCCAACCCAAGTATTGAAACTTGGAAATATATTTATTTCTTTTTCAATACGAATTGTCCAGACTCCAGACTGATGATGGACTAATTTATTGCTAGTTGAAATTCACAGTGGACCTTGCGTTACGACGATAACGTTGTATTTGCGTAAATTCGTAATGTTACGTCACGATCAGATGTGGGCTGATCCTGGCGGTAATTTTTGAGGATTTTTATAAAAACCATTTTTTGTTGTTTTTATTTGCAAGACATATCAAAAAAATCTAAAAATTCATGTACGTAATATGTGACAGTGTATTCGTGTCCTCTGCATTTAGCACCAAATTCAAATTCGTGTCTGTCATCGATACTTCATGATACTGATGGAGCGCGGCGAGTCCATCTTCGTTGGTCGAATTAGGGTTGACTCCATTTAAGCAGCTCCAAGCAGAAATAAATAAAACATGATTTGTTTTCCGTTTTATTCAACCAACACTTGTTTAACATATATTACACAAGAGTTATTGGCTGTAGATTAATTTTATCACGCATTTACGTATTTTTCAAATGGATTTAATCGCGTGATAACAAATGGTGCGAGAAAATGGCCGAACGAATGCACCAAACGAAATTAAGCGAAAGTGATGCTGTCGATGTCGACGTCGCCAAGAATTCGCATATTAGTAGCTTGATTGTACGGTAGTCGATGTGGGAAGTAACAAAAAAGCTTATTGTTCGTAGAAATCGTGTAGTAATCCTGTTCGCAGGCAATTTTCAAACTAAATCGTGATTCGGGCTCAAAATGACAAAATGGCGTCTCGTTCTGTTCTTCGCCCCACCTTCCGCCGACGAATGCATTCCGCACGACAAATCGTTTCGTACCAAAACGCGGATTAAAATGTAATAAGATGTCGCCCGTCGTTTTATTATACAAATCAACGTGAAATCTACGCAAAAAAGAAAACCCAAAATTTTATAATTTTGAAATATAAATTAAAATAAATAATTAAACCGCTCGGGATTCGTTTTCGGATGTCCAACAATCGTTATCTCTCTTCCGAGCCCCATCCAGCTGTGAATTGGGTAATCGAATGGTATCGGCTAAGTATCATTAAAAACATTAAATTTTTTGTTAAGAATTCATTCCTAATTTAATAAAAAATTAATTTCAGACCGGGAAATTGAAATGCGGAGGTGCGGTGTGCAAGAGCACTTTCTCAATTATGACGTCACCGATGACTTGCAGTGTGTTTATGTTTTCATACGGCAAGCGATGCACATAGTCGCAGAAATGATGTCCATTTACACCTATCTGTAGTGAATTCGGAAAAGAGAGAATTGAAATTACCAACACGAGCAGCCATACGGTATAAATTATACGATATATATACAAATTCATATTTACCTTGAATTCGTGCGGTTCCAATAGAAACGTCAATTGAAATTGATGGTCTCTTTCTAAAGTCATAGTTCCGTTCCGTTCTTCTTCTCCCCAACCGTGTTCAGGTGAATACGAGTTTCTGCAAATCACATTCACGTGAAAGCGAGGATTGAAGTGAAGCGCCGTTGCTGAGCGGTTTTTTTCGTCGTGATTCGGTCCAGAAGCAAAATTAACTTGAAATCTGGCTCCAAAATAGCAATTATTAACAAGTTTTCTATTTCTTTCATTTTATGTTTTACCCTTCAGCATAATTTGGTACAGATCCATCGATAGTAATAAGGAATTCTGGCTGCAGAGGCGATTCGAATGTGCCAACGTATGGAACTTCCTGTCGAGCAATGCAAATAACTATGAACTTGCCAGGTGTTGTACACGTTTAAAACCAACTTACTGGGTGAATAACGGGCTGAAAAGGTCGCATTTTTATTTATTTTGTAAATTTGTTTTTAATTATGTTTTTTTCTTGTGTGTTCTGTGTTCACTTAAATAATTCGACTTTAAATTTGGAGTTATTTTGATGAGCAGAGACGATGGGAGACTCCGCTTAAACTCCTGCAGCACAGAACCGTGTTCCAGTTGCAGGTTTGTTTATATTTTTATACAATAGGGTTTATTTATACAATACCTCCGCAATTATCGCATCATAATTCTTGCAGATGATTGTTCCAGACAACACCACTTTACTACCATAGAATTTGTTTGATTCTTCTCTATTCTATCTTCTCTATCCTTCTCACGCATTTGACAAGCCAGGTTCGTGTTGTCGATATCCGATGGGCGGCTTGAGTATTGCCCAAACAAATGGTGGAACATGTGGCTTGCAGAAGTTATTGTCCCTCTGATTCCTGCCGCGAGTGGGCGCTCCATGGCCAGGTTGTACACTACAACCCGATAGTTTCATGTGGCATAGTAAACAACAGTCCCACAAACCCCACAAGTCGCATACCACTATAAGAACACACAAAAGCATGTCGCGCGCACGTTAGCAGACGATGCGAGTTGCCATTTTAAGCCACAAATGGCCAAGGCTACCAGAGCGCCAAAGCTGTCAAATGTTTTTTGTCAACTGAAGTGCTTCTTAGGCTGCAAGCGTGGACCCAGAGTCTGAAATGTTGTACAAACACTACACGAACGAGAAGTGAAAGAGCCCGACCGAGATGTGAGTGTTTGGACGGACGCCACGTAGTCAGGGGAGGGCCACAAGGCGCGGGATGCAACACACACAGTGAATCAATTCACGAAATACACAAAAGACACAAGTTTAGGTTTTGGTTATTGCTTTATTGTTGTCTAGGGGTATGATGGTGTCTCAAGGTGTATTTCCCAATTGTAATGGCTGCCTAGCAGCCATTCCTGATCGCCATGACACACGAGGTCGTTTTAATGCAGTACGGCCGCGTCGTCGTAACGTTCTTAAGAACGTACGACGAACACGGCGTCTTGGACGCTCAGGTCCCGATGGGTGACAGAGTCGCCACGCCGATCGTTCGGGTTGCTCTTGCAATTAGTCGTGGAGAGACAGTTGGGATGCGACCGTTCGTCACGCTAATCCAGAATTAACTGCCTGGGCCACTGCAGGGCCCACTCACTTCCGGGTCCCTATTGGTCAAGCCAACGGCCCACAGCTCCTCCTGATTGCGGGGAACCGCAACAGGTTGCACGAGACACACATGATGTGCGAGAGCTGTATTGGGTGCCTTGTGTTGCAGGCAAGTGATCAGCCTGCTCGGGCAGCTGGTCACAAAGAAACCAACCCCAAGAAGCGACCCGATGTGCTTTCCACGAAATTACGAATTGAACAAACCAATAATGTCCAGAATAAGCAAATTTCATGTGTTTGTATGTCTCTATAGGTGAATAAGTGCAATTAGTGAATTGTGGGCATTTTATATGCTGAACGGGCGAAATACCTCGTAAGTATACATTCAATTTGCTTATGGCAGGTAGAAAAAATTTAGTATTGTATAATTCTGGTTGTTTAAAATTGTGAAATTTTGAATAGAAGTTTGGAATATATTTCGGATTTTATTTCACTAACAGCCCATATACTTAACTAGACACTAAATAAACTGGTTGATTTATTCGCGAAATGTAGCGAGAAAATGGCCGAAAAAATGAGGCAGCAATCACAATGACAATTAAGCGAAATTGATGCTTTCGATGTCGACATCGCCAACAATTCGGATATTAGTCGCTTGATTGTACGGCAGTCGATGTACGAAGTAACAAAAATGTTTCCCGTTCGTAGAAATCGTATAAAAATCCGCCTCGCAAAGAATTTTCATAGTAAATAGCGCATCGGGCTGAAAATTGCAAAATGGCGTTTCGGTCTGTTCTTCGCCCCACGTTCCGTCGATGTACGCATTCCGCGCAATATATGGTTTATCGCCAAAATACGGATTGAAGTGCAACAGGATATCGCCTGTTGATTTGTTATACAATTGAACGTGAAATCTATAAACAAAAAAAATCATAATTTTGAAATAATAAATTGAAATAAATAGACAAACCGCTGGGGTTTCAATTTCGGACGTCCGATAATCGTTATCTCTCTTCCGAGCCCCATCCAGCTGCGAATTGGGTAATCGAATGGTATTGGCTAAGTTTCATTAAAATATTTGTAATTTTTTGCTAAAAATCATTTTCTAATTTTAAAAAAATATTAATTTTTAGAACCGGGAAATTGAAATGTGGAGGTGCGGTGTGCAGAAGCACTTTCTCGATTGCAATGTCACCGACGATTTGCAGCGTGTTAACGTCTTGATACGGCAATCGATGCAGATAGTCGCAGAAATGATGCCCATTTATGCCAATCTGTTGCGAATTCGGAAATTACCAACACAAAATAATAATTTATTTTTATTTTTATTTTTACCTTGTAGTCGTACGATTCCGTGAGCAACGTCATTTGAAATGGACGGTTTTTTTCTATAGTCATAGCTCCTGTCCGTTCTTCGTTCCCCCAACCGGTTAAGGGTATATACGTGTTTCTGACAATTTCTTTTTTTTTAAAACTAGTTTTAAAGTGAAGCGCCGTTAGTGAGCGGTTTCCCTCGTCAAAATTCGGTCCGGAAGCGAGATTAACCTGAAATCTGGTGACAAAATTATTAACAAGTTTTCTATTTTATTTCTGCATTTTCTTTTCTACCCTTCAGCATAACTTGGCACAAATCCATCGATTGTAATTAGTAATTCTGGCTCCAGACCCGCTTCGAGTTTGGCAACAAATGGGATTTCCTATCAAGTGTCGAACAATAGACAAAACTTTGAATTTGCTTAGTTGTATAAGTTTAAAATCATCTTACTGGTTGAATAAGGGGCTGAAAAGGTTGCAGTACTTTCGGTATTGACATAGTTGACTCCGTTGTCGCTATCGACGTTAACGTTGTTAACGAAATTGTCGAAAATGATCTGTATTTCGTCATTTAGCTGGTAAGAGAAGAAATGATTTAAGAAATTAGTGGGATTACAATATACTACAAAGTATTTACGCTTTATTTTTTGTATCCAGATATTGATCATAGTTTTTTGCTCCGATACGTGTTTACTTCGATAATTCGACTCTAAATTTGGAGTTGTTTCGATACGTGTTTACTTCGATAATTCGACTCTAAATTTGGAGTTGTTTCGATGGCCTGAGATGGGAGTCTCTGGGCCGCTCAGAACCGTGTGTTCCAGTCGCAACCGCTTTATTTTCTAGTTTGTTTATATTTTTGTACAATTGGATTTAGTTATACAATGCAGTAGTTTTCTCTAATTATCGCATTGTTATTCTCGCGGATGATTGTTCTAAATAACACCACATTATTGCTTGAGAATTTTAATAGATTTGTCTCTTTTCAGGTGCAGAAAAGGTATCTTCGACTCATTTGACGCATATAAACGGTGTGGCCATTTTGGTTTAATTTTTTTACACACAGAAATTGACTAGGCGCGCATTTACAATTTTTGTTTATGTCGTTTTTGACGTTTGTAAATACAGAATGTACACTAAAAACAAGCACCAAAAACCGCTCGCACACTGGAGTTGTTTTTGAAGTGGTTCATGTCGGGTTTTGGTTTTGGCAACTAAACTCAAAATGGCTGCCACAAAAGTTACATCGCTTTCAGGCGATGCATCCACCTTCTAAAACGTGAGTAAATGCGTTAATGTGCCTAATTAGGCTTAAAGGGGATAATAAAACCATAAAGGAGGGTTATAAATCTCCTTGAGAGCAAGGGTGACAAGTAAGGTCAAGAATCTGTCTTGACCATCCACAGTCGGGTGTTGTTGATCATGATGAACAACACCATCTAGTGAAAAGTAAACAAGAAGTTGGTTTCCCTGCTGAACAAATCCAACATGGCGACTGACTTGACTTTAAGATTTATATTTAACAAGTAAACATTTGTAATGCAGGGAAGCATTACATATTAGACTTCTAAACCACTTCTACACTTTTCTGTATAGAAATATATCTGTCTGTCTGTCCCTAAATTAAACACCAAAATAAAATCACACAAATAAGATCGATTTTTGCTAATAAAAAGTCAAACGTTAATCCGATCGAAAAGTTATTAGCACCATCGTTTTCAGCGGCAAAATCTACACAGGAAACTTTGTTTAAACATTCTAATCGGTCCTTTTTTCAAAATATTGGGTTTTTTCTTGGTCGATTCCAAATTTTTTCAAAAATTTCCTATTCGATCGCCCGCTAAGATCGCCCGAATCGGTACTTTTTCACGACCGAATCGCAATAGAAAAAATACAGGCTTGTGCGGAATTGTCCGCTCTTCAAAATGAGCTTGGTTTCAGAATTTTTGGACCTCATTACGACATAGAAAACATCAAAAAACGAATTGCGACGAACATTTTCAAATTTCCCCCTGAATTTCCCATTCGATCGCCGACTTTGGTGGATTGTAATGCTACTTTTTTTCGACCAAATCAAAATCAAAAAAATACAGGGTGATGCAGATTTTGATTTCCAATCGATTGTGCTTGGTTCCAGAATTTTTGGACCTTATTTCGATACAGTAAACATCAAAAAACCTATCAGGATGAACATTTCAGCATTCATTGTAGCAAACGGAATCCGCCAGGTGGCGCTCCGGTTTGTCAAAATGAAGCCGGAAGTGCGCGGACGGACGGACGGACGGACAGAGCCGTTTCATTAGACTTTCTAAACATCAGGTTTAGAAGTCTAAAAAGTACTTATGGCCACGGGTTAATAAATCCACATATATGCCTATGACACGTTAATGACAAATATAGCCTCGAAGCAAGACTTTATTGATACTCAAACCTTACATGGTGAGGTCGGGGACGGATCACGAAGAAATTTCAAAATAACTATTTTATTTTTATTTTTCTATAATTACTTTTATTGAACCAACAACTGTTTAACATAATTGTACAGGGGTTAGTGGCTTTAAATTGCTTTGTGGTGATCTCAAAATATTCACCAACTTAGAAGATTAAATTAATTATCTTCTAATTAATTTGACTGTGGCACACGCCAAGTCAGATCATGTGACCGAGGGGAGAAATCCTCTCTAGGCACATATCACCCCAGGTTGTCCGGGGTGAAAACGGTTATTAGCCGTTATGGTGCAATATGGTGTAATAACCACTAGTTGCACCCATTTGAGCTAAGTGCGCAGGTTTTCTGCGCAATATTGAAGCGTGCTGGGCTCGCGTCTTGGCTCAAATCGGGACTCTGAAAAATACAACAACAACCTCAACATCACTGCGATATTTGCTCCGACAATACGTATTGATAGAGGACCGTTGTAACTCAGTTTCATCTGCTATCTTTGTGTCATCCAAAGCACAAAGCCAGCAATTCAGCTTGAATTAGCCGTCGCTAATTCCAGCTATCGAGAAGAAGAAGTTTCCTGATCCAAGTGAACCATCGCCATCGTTGCCGCGCGAACGGCAACCATCGCCATCGTACCTGGACCAGACGCCTACAGCCGTCAACCACCGCCGCCGAGCCGTCGCACGAGCCGTAGAAGAAACCCACGAGAACCATCGTCTTCGACCATCGTTCGTGAGTTTGCCGAGAACGAAGACATTTGCCTTCGATCAACAACATCTCGTTGTTTAAGCGCCATTTCTGACGCTTTGTAGCTTGCAACAGTCGTTGCAAGCCCTTCCTTTGTTCCCGCTCATTTATTCTTGCGACTTGTCGCATTCTGTGATATTTCCATCGTTTTTAATATATATTGTAATTTAAAGAATAAATATTTGTGTGATTTTTATTACCATATTAAATTGTGCCTTTATTTCCCTAAACTTAACCCTAGACAAGTTTCGGCCGCGATATAAGTCTTGTAAAGCATTCACCTGCGGTTTCTGCTTAATTTATTAGAAATTAAGTGGATAAAAACCCGGATCGCAGCACGTGGGGGCCCGTCCGGGATAGTCATTGTATAACTTTGTTAGTTAAAATTTACCCGCCATTTTTATCTTGCTTATCTTTCTTCTCTATCCTTTCTAAATCCTCATTGAAAAATGGCGACTCCTTCAGAGAAGAGACCGAGAGGAAGGCCGGCGAAGAGACGAGTGGCGATCGATCTACCAGTCGTGGATCAAGAAGTGACTGAGTCACAAGAATTGTTTGAAGCCATGGATCAAACAGCTAACTGTAACTCGGCACAGTTAATCGTGAATGAATTCACGCAAGCGTTGGAGCGACAACAGCCATCCCCGCCAAGCGGCCAGTTGGACTTAAACAATCCAACTGGAAGTGGCCGTTCCAAGTCGCAAAACGATGATTTGAATTTACGAATTCAATCATCAAGTGCGGAGCACTCGCTGAATTCATCACCGGTTCAAGGTGCAGCACAACAAGATTCTGAGAACTCCAATATGGAAGTTTCTCATTCTCCCGTGCGTGTTACCATGATGGACGCACTCCGTGAGCAAGCTAGGCTCGAGGGAGTAAAAGTCACTAGCGAAATGACTGTGGAACAAATCCACAAAGCTATGGTTCGCAAACAAAGCCAAAAAGACGTTGAAATCGTCAGAACAAGCTTGCAAGCAGAGTTCGAGCGAATGCGTGCAGAAATGCATCAGCAAAATGCCGAACTAAAACAACAACGTGCGAATGACCATGTTAAGTTGTTACAATTAGAACAGGAAAAAGCTTCCTGGCTAATTACTGACGAAGAGCAACAACAAAGGCTCGAGCAACTAAATCAAGCCCAAAAAGATTTAGAAATTGCTAATGAAAATTTGAGATTGGCCAACGCAAATTTGCGAGAAGCCAACACAAATTTAATGACTGCCGAACTAACCGCCCCAGTTCGAGCGAGGGAAGTAATTCCCTCCACTTCTCGAAATTACGAGAATCATGCTGCAGAGCAAGCAGCAAGAGCTAAGAGATTAGCACAACGAGAAAACGAAGTATTTCTCGCTCGACAGCAGTCCGTAATTGATGCTGGTCTAGCCGCCAAAAGTCAAAGTACTGCAGAGCAGTTATTACGTGCCGACTTAGCTGCGCAAGCTCGTGAAAACGAAATTCTTCGCGCAGATCTATTGACGGTACAAGAGAACTTTGCAGTAGTAGTACAAAAAGTACAAGACGTTTGTGGCGAAGATAATTTTGCAAAGCCAGCCCCAGTTTTGCAAAAAGGTGCTTCCAAATCACCTGAGTTGATTGATTTAACATCAGCTAAACCAAAAGTCAGTCGACAATCAAGTTGGACTGACAGTGATGACTCACGCAGTAGTCGTGGAAGCCGTAACAGTCATCACAGTCGCAAAAAGCGAAAGCGACAACCAGACCCGACCGAATATCATTCCCCAAAAGTTACGCAAGATTCGGATCGATTCTTTAGCAATAGCGACCGATTAATCGGAATGCTAGAGAAAAAGAATAAAGAACGTGAGAAACCACACGATCGTGGACGGTCACACGATAATCCGCGAGAAGGCTCACCAAAACGAGATTGTCATAACGACATCCGTGATGGGCCGAGATACCGTGGAAATCCGCCAGGTGGTGACCCACCAGGTGGAGATAGTTCAGATGGACATGGAGGTGGCCACTCACGTGACCACAATTCGAATGGCAATCGAAATGGAAGGGGACCACCAAATGGAGACCGTCGTCCGCCAGATGGCGACGATCCTCCGGACCCTGATCCGCCGCCAAATCCGAATCATGAATCTGCGTCAGATACAGATTCCTCACGTCCCAGTGTGAGAGGGCGATCTCGTCACAGAACACGTAGTAGAACTCAAAGACCCGATTTCTACACGAAAGATGAGATTGACCAGTTGTTGAGGCAAAATGCTCAACAACAGCGAAAAAGCAGAAGGGATAAAATTATTTTGCAAAAAATAAGTGAATTTACTTCTGATAAATGGACTCATCAAACAACAGATGAAAAGTTCATTAGATGGGATCGAGTTATCCCACATGCCTATAATGGAAATTGGCAAGCAGGGTCAAACCTCTTGCTGGAAATATTCGAACTAGGCAAAGTTCACAGTTTTAGCTGTGAAGGTGCATTGGCCCATCTAGTACCAAGAATACTAGTTGGCGGTGTCAAGGAGTGGTTTCGCAGGAAAGACTTCACGAAGTGGGATGACTTCGTTAAACAATTTATGTTTAAATTTGGTGAATCGAGCGAAGACATCAAAACGCTCTGGAGATGTCTTAAGCAACGAAAAGGCGAAAGCTTACATTCGTACATGCTAAGAGCAGAGAATCTGCTTGGCAGAATGCCACATGCTGTTACTGATGCAACAGCAGATGATCAGTTTAGAGCTGGCCTCACAGAATATAGTAAAAATATTCTGATGATGTCGGACGCTCCCGACCCGGGGAAATTCTCCGAGTTAAACGAATTCATGGAAGTCAATCAATTGCGCATTGACGAAAAGTACAAAGCTTATCTTACAGAAGCCGAAAGGTCAGCGTACTTAAAGCGAGAGAAAAGACTCGCTGAGCAAAACAATGAAACCTTTAATGGTTTGAAATTGTTGCAGCCACCTAGTTACGAAGACTTTCTAGACGAAGTGGATGAGAAGAGTTCGAAAAAAGAATCTTCCAAAAAGGACGTCAAAAATCCTCATTCAGTCCCTAAGTTACACGCAAATATAACTGGAGCTGAAACTCCGTCGTCTGAAGCTGAAGAAGCTGAAGAGGAGGAGGAAACAGGAGACGAGACGATGGCTTTATTGGCCAAAGCAGCGGCGTTGTTAGCAAAAAATAACCCCGTTGCGGGCAAATGGAAGCCAAGGATGAAACCAAAAAATGTTTCATTTGACGCATCAAAGGTGAATACCGAAAGGAATTCAAAGTCACCTGCGGTGTCGCCAGAGCGCCGGTCTGACGCTCGTTCTCGTTCTGCCTCGCCAGCAGCAACGAAAAAGAAATCGCCTGCCACTGATCCATGCAATTTATGCAAAAAATTAGGGCATTGGCAAAAAGACTGCCCTTCCTCTAAAAAGGACAAACCAGTGTCAACAGCTGAGTTTGAAAAAGCAGTCAAGATCATAACTGACATGTTTCGAAAAAACTTGTAGACGCAGATCCATCAGGTCTAGTGGACGCTGCGTCACCTCCGAAATCGGAATCAGAGAATGAAAATCTGAAGATAATGGAAGATGTTGGAGAAGTTATTGATGAATTAATTCGTCAAACAGAACTAAAAGAAAAAGGATCTCTTGATGTAAAAAAGGAGATTGTCGGCGAAACCCCGACTGAAGAAGACACTTCCAATATTCAAGATAAAGTCGAAGTTAAAGACGATAGACCAAGCTCAGTTCCAGAGACACCTGGAATTGAGGAGTGCATTAAGTTATTTGCAGCTACAACTCTTGATACCAATGAGTTATTAGATGAATTGCCTTTGGAGCCTCCAATTACAGTTCCTCATAAATTGCGCAAGTTTGAGTGCAAAGTGGCTGGAATACCAAACAGCCAAGACCTTCCGACGTTAAAGTTAGAAACGTTAAAAGGTGTAATAACCGGAATGTTGGACTCAGGAGCAAATAAAAGCTTCCTAGCCACTTCAGTTATTAATCAACTAGGTCTAGAAAAATATCTACGACCTATCGGACCTGGTGTCAGAGTTACGACGGCAAGTGAAGAAGTCACTCCAGATGGAACCATCCATCTTTCATTTCGATGGACACATGGCACGTTACGTCATCCGTTCATCGTAATACCAAATAAGTATCCAATGGTACTATTGGGTTGCGATTTTATGAATAAATTAAAAATCCAACCTAATCCACAGACGATGTCTTGGAATTTCACGCAACCTATGGATGCAGATTTACCCTACATTCCACAAGCGTTGCTGGATCGTTATTTGGAGAAAATAGAGGAACCCGATTCCTCATTTATGACCTTTGCAAAAGCTTACGCTGCAAGTGTAACTCAAGGCAAAATTGATGAAGAGAATTTCATCCAAAAGTTAGTCGAAGAAGCTAACTTAAATTTGGAGCAATCCAAATTATTAGAAAAGATGTTATCCAAACATAAAAGGATTATTTCTAAAGATCCAGGTAAAACACACCTGGTTAAGCACAAAATTGAGCTTGACACGGAGAAACCCATCCGTGTCCCCTTTAAGAGCATAAACCCTCAAAAAAGGGAAATAATCAGACAACTTTGTCAAGACATGATTGACAAAGGCGTAGTCGTCAAAGCTGAAGGCGATTACGGAATGCGGCCAGTCCTAGTCATGCGACCAGGAAACGACCCACGCTTGTGCATTGATTTTCGCCCCATCAATACACATACTAAGTACAACCCACCTCAAATGCCAACAATTGAGGAAATTCTGCGAGAAATCGGAGAATTCGAATGGGTCAGTACTATAGATCTGACCAAGGGATATTGGCAGATAGAATTGCGACCTGAAGACAGAGAAAAAACTGCCTTCTGGAGCCCAATGGGAAGACTAATGTTTTTAGTCATGCCTTTCGGATTAGTAAACGCACCAACTACTTTCCAAGAATTGATGGAAAAGGTTTTGGGTGACGTTTACAGAAAATTTGCATGGGCATATTTGGATGACATAATTGTTGTATCCAAATCGTTCGAAGAACACATTAAACATTTAGATATAGTGTTTAAAAAATTGGCAGAAGCTAATTTACATGCGCACCCTGGCAAGACGCATCTCTGTAGAAAGGAATTAATTTTTCTAGGCTACAAAGTAGGAGTAGAAGGACTTGCAGTAGACCCTAAAAAAGTCGCTGCAATTACGCAATTTCCGGCTCCTACCAATCTTAAGGAATTACAAAGATTTCTAGGCATGGTGAATTTCTTTCACCGCCTAATCAAGAATTTGGCCACAGTGGCAGAACCACTAAGGCCTCTCTTGAAGAAAGATGCGGAGTTCGATTGGGAACTGCATCATCAGGCAGCATTCGACGCAATAAAAGACTTGCTTACGAATGCTGAAACAATGAAGATGCCTGACTTGTACATGCCATTTATTGTTCATACTGACGCCAGTAAACAAGGGTTGGGTGCAGCCCTTACACAAAAGAAAATTGTGGATGGCCAAGAAGTCGAAATGCCATGCGTGTATGCAAGCAGAAGCTTGCAACCCGCTGAAAAGAATTATACTGTGACAGAATTAGAATGTCTCGCAGTAGTATGGGGATTACGCAAATTTCGCCCATACTTAGAGTACACTACATTCACTGTACAAACGGATCACCAAGCACTTAAGTGGTTGATGTCGTTATCTGACCCGTCGGGCAGATTAGCTCGTTGGCAAATGGAGCTGATGGCGTATTCGTTCGAAATACAATACGTCAAAGGTCCGCTAAATGTAATAGCAGACGCATTGTCACGTGCACCTGTCAGCGCACCTGACGAACCAGAAGACGATGGCGATAATGATGATTTATTATCATATTGTCCATCTCCTTGCCGAAGTTGGCAAATGGGAAAATTGAACGAATTACCCAAGTCAATAATAGTTAATGACGACGATCAAGCATTAATTAATTTTTGTATTAACATGCATGATCCGTCAGGAACCCCTGACGTCGAATTAAGAGCTATGATGGCTAAAAAATTCGAGCTGCCAACAACAAATGTTTTAATTAAAGCATTTGCAGCTAAAATTGCTAAGCAATTAGAATGTGATCCTCCAACGAGAGATGACATTATTGCGGCGCAAAAAGCAGACCAATTTTGCCAACATATTCGCAATTACTTGTTAAACAAGCAATATCCAAGTTACATAGTAACTCGTCTTCAAAGAAGAAATTTTGAAAGACACGCGAGTACTTATCTCATTGAAGAAGATATGTTACTCCATTATCATCCTACCTCTACCGATGAATTAGGAGAGGATGGTAGGGCACTTAAAGTTGTTGTGCCAAGAAAATTGATTTATAAAATCATTTGGTTGATGCACGGACATCCACTGTCCGGCCACCCAGGCATTGCGAGGACAATGTACCGAACTCGAAGAGTTTATACCTGGAAAGGTATGAAACGTGATATTACACGTTTTATTCAACATTGTCAAGGATGTCAGGCATGTAAGCCGAGATCAAAGACCGAAATTGAAGGCGCTCAAATTGGACCATTTGGACCATTTGACTGCCTCAGTGTGGATTTGTCTGGTCCCAAACCAAGAACCAGAAAAAACAATACCCACATTTGCGTCATCATAGATGTCGCTACACATTGGCCCGAATTATTTCCAATGTGTAATCCAACGGCAATAAAAGTTGCCAACACAATTTATCACTTATCAATGACTTTCGGATTTCCGAGACAAATCATAAGTGATAATGGACCACAATTTCGATCACAGGTCTATAAAGAATTTTGCAAAAAATTCGACATGTCGCGAACACCGACATCGATTTATCATCCACAAAGCAATCCTGTGGAAAGAACCAATCGAGATATTAAATATTTAGTTTCGATTTATTTAGATATTCATGACCAATGGGATGAGTATCTACGCGAATTTGCATTCAGTTTGAGAACAACTGTAACAAGAGGCAGAGATTATTCTCCTGCTTTCTTAAATTTTTTCCGAGAATTAAGAATTCCTTGGGATCCAAGAATTCCGGAAGGAATTTTAGTCATTGATCCAAAAAATCCGCATTTATATGTTCAGAAATTAGAAACAATAATTGCAGAGACGTATCAGCATATGATGTCTCACGTCTTAGATTTGAGACGCCGTGTCGAAGCTGAAAAATCAGATAAGAAATTCGACAACTTCAGACAAAATGATTTAGTCTGGCGAGAGTCTCATATTCTCTCAAATGCCGCTAAAGGAATAGCAGCAGGCATTTCACCGAAAAGGAATGGGCCTTATGTAATTATCAAAAGGTTACAAGGAGGCGCCTTTCAACTTCGACGGCTGAGTGATAATAAAATTTATCCAGCTGTTCACGGCACTGAATTAATGCCGTACTTTCCCGTTTTCAACCAAGAAATTTGGCTGGAAGGGGAGGAAGTGGGTCAAAAAACAAAAAATATTGTTAATACCTTGGATGATGCTAAATTATCCAAAATTCCTGTCGAAAACACGGAATCGAGTAAAAAATCGAAACTCAAAAATAACGAAGTCGATGAAATAAACCAGCGACTTGAAAATGTTTCTCTTGATGAAAATCTAGAAAAGGAAATGTTTTTAGAAAAAGAGAAAATTTCAAACAATGAAGTATATAACTCATCTGACATTGGAGACGATGCTGATGACAATCTAAACAAGTTGGATTGTACTTCGCGAAAGTCAAAGTACAACTTGAGATCTCGCGTTCCGCGAGCCAAGACATAGTGTTGTCTTTCACCTTTTGGGTTTACCCAAAAGATCCGAGAAAGCAATCTCGTGACGTCATTCGTAGTACCCACTCGAATGACAACGTTAATCATACGTTATAATTAGTGACGTCACAAAGCGTCTCTAATCCAAGTTCGTGTTTGCAATCAACGAACTTAGTCACTTTTTCAAAAGTTTCGAGAGTGTATGCATCGCATCGCCTACGTTACGACCCGAATAGTTCGACAACCTGATCGTAAGTAATTTTTCTGTATGAAAAATTTGATAAAACATAAGATTTATGTATTATTTCTCTTTCAAGACGAAAGAATTTCCGAAATTACCGGAAAACGAAAGAGAATGGACGAGGAAGCGATCCAACTCCAGGCGGACGGAGAAATGCCCATGGAAGGGGCAAATGAAGACGTTCAATTGACGCTTCAACAACGGGTAAATTATTAGAATAAATTTTTACCAAGTGTTTAAGTCAGAAAAATTGAGTAATTTCACTTTTCCTGACTTCAAACACAAGCCGCTAAAAAATAAAAATGGCGGCTATAAAAGTCACGTGCTTCAAGCATGTGCGAAGGGAGTTGCCATGACAACCAACATCCCTTAGTGACTCACAGCCACAAGCGCTAAGCTTAAAAAATATTTCAAATAAGAAATTATTTGTTTATTTTTAAATAAACTAATTTATTTATTTTTCTTCGAATACAGATCGAGAGGGATCGAGAAACGCCATTCGCGCTTCCCGATCACGTGCCGACTCAGCACCCGCTGATTTTTCGAGCGGCATTGCCCGAAAAAATCAGAAGACTGAAGACGGCAAACAATACCTGGTGGAAGTTGCGCCACGACTTCAGCAGATCAGCGCTGCAAGGATTTGGTGCAAAAGGAAGATTCATCGAGCGCCTTCACGTGGACGGTGTCGACGAAATCGAGTGGACGCTCGACGAGAGCCCCCCAGGACCGCTTGCAGCAGAGTTGCTGCACAACCAGTGGCCAGTGACGCCACGAGAGCGTCACGAGCGCAGAAGAGCGCTAAAGAGTACCGGAATTAATTACGGTGCTCTAACCCAATTGAGGAAGAACCTCAAGACGACACAACGCGAAGTCGTTAAACGGTATCGCAAATCCGTTCGTGACGGGAACCCACAACTTCCCGTCACACAAACCGAGCTCCACCAGTTGGCGCTCGCCGGGTGTTTTAACGATTTTCCGGGATTTTTCCCGTCCAAAGCACTCAGAGCTGCCGCGGTGCAGCTTCGCGTCGACGAAAATCGACAACTGGCTCGAGAACACGAGGCAGAGGAGCAAGCGCGTTGCGCTCTCCCTTTTTATCAAGAAGATGAAATTCCGGCCCCAGCGGCCATCAATCCTCCGCCGCAAGACGAGGATTTGAGGGTGGGGCAACTCCCTCCGCCGGTTCCAGTCCGACCGATGTTCCGCGAATCAAGCCGCGATCGAGAGGAACGTCAGAAGCGATCACGCCCATATTCGACTGACGCGCAGCCATCACGCCCGCAGTCGCGACGAGGACGGACACCAGAGTCGTTTGGCTCGTCGTCTTCGCTGAGTTTTGAATCGGACTCCACAATTAAGTCCGCCCGAAGTAGCCGAACCGCCTCCACGTTCAAAGTGGACAACTCGGCTACTCCATACGCCATGAGACGTGTTGTCGGTGATATTTCTCCCGACTGTAGCGTGCCAGTACCTGGACATGCTAGCCGCTTGCCCGAACAAGGATATGTTTCCCGCTTGCCGGCTGGAGTTAGCAACCTGCAACTCCGGCCATTTTTTAGTGAGTCATTCGGCCCACAATGGACCTGCTACGAGCAGCAACCCATTAGAGCACAGCAGGAAGTGCTCCAGAAGCTGGACGCATACCAAAGCGCCCAGATCGCCGAGTCGCAGAAGGACTGGCAGAGACTAGCTGAAAGGCTAGAAGTCTCCGACATCAATACCATTGATGATCCCCGTCTGATGGATTTTCAGCGTCAGCTAATTCCGGGGATGACTAGGGTGTTGTACCCTGGTGTTCTTCCTTCGCCAGGACAGGCGTTAGCGGCCATAACGTACCTTTGGACCGCGCCGATGGGCCTGTCGGAGAAGAAAGTCGAGCTGTGGTACCACCTCAGGCTCGACCCGCCTACGATCTTAGCCGAGCTAATAAAGCAAGTCGTAGCAAACGGTGAGACCGAAGAAGAGGCCGCCGTTCGGTTGCGAACCGAGTGGTCCTTTGCGAAGGCCACGGCGCGAATGACCGGAAGACCACCGCTTCCAGTTACAAGCGCCACAGCAGCTGCGTCACTGGCTGTTTTCCAGTCGGCCCAAGAGGGCGCTGGATGTTCATTTTGGCCAGAGAACGCCGGAAGTTCTCAAACTCCAGCCGGAGTTCAACGGGTAGTCAAAACCCGTCAGCTCCCCGGTATGGGTCGAGCACCGGGACGAGGCGTCACACCCTCGTCAACCTCCGCACCCGCGTTGGTTTTCTTGGGCCCGCAGTGCCAGTTTGACGATGCCACGACGGAAGACTCACGTCCGCCGCCGCCGCCAGCCAAGCCGGAGACGAAGGTCAAGCCGCTGAAAAAAGAGTCGGCTTTCAAGACCCTAATGCGCCTGTATCCGCACTTCTATTTGACGCCGGATACGCGAACACTGCTTAGCAACAACCACAAGTTGTCGAGGCAGGTGTTTATGTGGCTCGAGGACCACATCCGGGTGTTAAGCCCACCATCGGTGCTCCATGATCGACTCCTGAGAGCACGATTAGCGCCAGAGGATCCAATCGAGTTCGCGGCGCTAGGATGCTTCAACCGAGCGAACTCGGCAAGAATCATCCAGGTTTGGCTTCATGTCAACCCTGGAATGGTCTCCGGACCAAACGCAGGTCGCGACCTGTGTACGGTTAACGAGCGGTCCAACCCGAGGGACGACACCACGGATATGATGCGCCCGTTGACGCCTGAGCGAACTCAGACCATGGACGAATCATAAATTGGTTCGTTCATTTTCTCTCCATGTAAGATTCGTCTTAAATGGGGGGATGTGTGGTGATCTCAAAATATTCACCAACTTAGAAGATTAAATTAATTATCTTCTAATTAATTTGACTGTGGCACACGCCAAGTCAGATCATGTGACCGAGGGGAGAAATCCTCTCTAGGCACATATCACCCCAGGTTGTCCGGGGTGAAAACGGTTATTAGCCGTTATGGTGCAATATGGTGTAATAACCACTAGTTGCACCCATTTGAGCTAAGTGCGCAGGTTTTCTGCGCAATATTGAAGCGTGCTGGGCTCGCGTCTTGGCTCAAATCGGGACTCTGAAAAATACAACAACAACCTCAACATCACTGCGATATTTGCTCCGACAATACGTATTGATAGAGGACCGTTGTAACTCAGTTTCATCTGCTATCTTTGTGTCATCCAAAGCACAAAGCCAGCAATTCAGCTTGAATTAGCCGTCGCTAATTCCAGCTATCGAGAAGAAGAAGTTTCCTGATCCAAGTGAACCATCGCCATCGTTGCCGCGCGAACGGCAACCATCGCCATCGTACCTGGACCAGACGCCTACAGCCGTCAACCACCGCCGCCGAGCCGTCGCACGAGCCGTAGAAGAAACCCACGAGAACCATCGTCTTCGACCATCGTTCGTGAGTTTGCCGAGAACGAAGACATTTGCCTTCGATCAACAACATCTCGTTGTTTAAGCGCCATTTCTGACGCTTTGTAGCTTGCAACAGTCGTTGCAAGCCCTTCCTTTGTTCCCGCTCATTTATTCTTGCGACTTGTCGCATTCTGTGATATTTCCATCGTTTTTAATATATATTGTAATTTAAAGAATAAATATTTGTGTGATTTTTATTACCATATTAAATTGTGCCTTTATTTCCCTAAACTTAACCCTAGACAAGTTTCGGCCGCGATATAAGTCTTGTAAAGCATTCACCTGCGGTTTCTGCTTAATTTATTAGAAATTAAGTGGATAAAAACCCGGATCGCAGCAGCTTTTATCATATGTTTACGTATTTTCAAGCAGAGTTATTCGCGTAATAACAAATGTAGCCAGAAAATGGCCGAAGAAATAGACCAATCGCAATTAAGTGAAAGTGACGCTGTCGATATCGACGTCGCCAGCAATCCGGATATTAGTCGCTTCATTGTACGGAAGTCGGTGTCCGAAGTAACAAAAATGCTGTTCGTTCGTAAAAACCGAGAAGAAATCTGGTTCGCAAGCGATTTTCAAATTAAATCGTATGTCGGGCATCAAATTAAATCGTGTGTCGAGCATCAAATGCATAAACGGGGTGTCGATCTGCTCTTTGCCCCAATTTCCGCCAATGCAAGAATTCCGCACGACATATCGATCAGGGTTAAAACGAGGATTGAGGTGGAACAGGATATCGCCTGTCGTTTCATTATACAAATCAACATGAAATCTATACACAAAAAATAAAAAAATTCAAGTGTCGTACATTTGAAATAATAAATCAAAATAAATTGAAATAAATTCTATTTTTACACTGTAGATATGTTCCAGAAAAAACTACCAGTATATAAATATAAGCATAAACATGTAAAAAAAGACTAGAGAAATTCCCTAAATATTTGGTAGAAAATATTTTTCCTTAATATTTTAAAAAGGCAATTTTTTTAAATCACATAAAAACGGAAATTGAATTTATTTTTCTAGACACTAGCTGCATTCAAAAACTAAAATATTTTGTGTTTTACTTCAATTTTAAACCAAAAATGACATCATTTCCTGTTTAAACCCATGTTAAAACTTAAAATACACTTAAACTAAAATTGTTATTTTACTTTTTGAATGCAGCTAGTGTTAAATAAAACTAAAAATCGTGAGTACTGCTTGGGAAACGACTTCGGACTGCCGACAATCGTGATCACTTTTCCGGGCCCCATCCAGCCGCGAATTGGATACTCAAAAGGTAATACCTACATAAGATTGAATGTTTTATTTTATTTTACGTTATTTTATTTTTAAATTTTATTTTTTAGACCGGGAAATTGACAGGTGGTGGTCCGACGGTTTGTGCGCTGTCGCCGTGCAAGAGCACTTTATCGATCATGACATCACCGACGATCTGCAGGGTGTTTATATCTTGAAATGGCAAGCGATGTGCATACCCGCAGAAATGCTGTCCATTTATTCCGATCTGTCGTGATTTGAAACGAAAAGAAAAAAAAAAGGAAATGTTAGGAATTTTACTCGTGGGCTGGTCGCTGCCCCCAACTTTCCTGCCGAGCACTGATGGCAAAAATAAAAATAATTTATTACACCACAAAAATGGCGTGAAAGGAGAAATTTAATTTGTGAAAATTGAGAAAAATACCAATTAAAAATAACAAAAAAAACCGGAAATCCAAATTAAACTCAACTCCAAGGTCCCAAATCAAACAAAATCTAATGGAAACAGCATGTGGACAGCTGCCGTTCTTACAAATTGCTCTAAACTACGAATTAGATCGATTTAAGGATTTTCTGCTCCAATTTAATAAGAAAGAATCTCGCCCTAGCTGAGATTCGATCATCTTAAAGTAGATGTAATAGCCCTAATGGGAGTGTTGATCCAACCCAAGCACAAGGCTATTCCATAGCGTATAATTTAAGCGGTATACAAATTTATATTTACCTTGAATTCATTCGGTTCCACGAGAAACATCAATTGAAATGGACGGTTTCTTACTATGGTCATAATTCCCGAATGTTCTTCATGTCCCCAACCGGTCGAAGGTGTGTAGGTGTTTCTGTATATTTCATTCTCGTTAAAACGAGGGTTAAAATGAAACGCTGTTGGTGAGCGGATCTTTTCGTCAAAAATCGGTCCAGAAGCAAAATTAACTTGAAATCTGGTTCCAAAAATAGAAAATATTAATATAACACTATGAAAGAATCTTTTCCATATCTTCTACTACACCGGTAAGCATTATTCGGTACAAATCCCTCTATTGTAATGATGCATCCTGGCTGCAGACCTGATTCAAATCTGTCGACAAATGGAATTGCCTATAAATAAATAAATAAATAAATAAATAAAGGTGTTAAATAAACATTTTCCAGGTGTTGTAGAACATTAAAATGTAGTTACTGGTTGGATAACTGGCTGAAAAGGTCGCATTTTTTGTTGTAGTTGAAGGTTTTAAAGGGACACACCCAACTATGTGCAAATCAAGGTAACTTGAATCTGGTAGACATTGTTGATGGCTTTCAGCTAGTCATTCCACTGAAAGAACCAATGGAAAATGTACCTAAAATTATCTGCTGACTTGTACTGTTTCGATACGTGTTTACTTCGATAATTCGACTCTAAATTTGGAGTTGTTTCGATGGCCTGAGATGGGAGTCTCTGGGCCGCTCAGAACCGTGTGTTTCAGTCGCAACCGCTTTATTTTCTAGTTTGTTTATATTTTTGTACAATTGGATTTAGTTATACAATGCAGTAGTTTTCTCTAATTATCGCATTATAATTCTTGCGGATGATTGTTCCAAACAACAACTCATTATTCCTTGAGGATTTTAATAGATTTGTCTCTTTTCAGGTGCAGAAAAGGTATCTTCGACTCATTTGACGCATATAAACGGTGTGGCCATTTTGGTTTAATTTTTTACACACAACAGGCGCGCATTTACAATTTACGTTTGTAAAGACAGAATGTACACCAAAAACAAGCACCAAAAACCGCTCGCACACTGGAGTTGCTTTTGAAGTGGTTTATGTCATGTTTTGGTTTTGGCAACCAAACTCAAAATGGCTGCCACAAAAGTCACATCGAGGGGTCACACTTTCCAATCGTCGTATTGCTTTCAGGCGATGCATCCACCTTCTAAAACGTGAGTAAATGCGTAAATGTGCTCAAGCAAGTGAGCCACAATTCGTTAGTTGATTGGAATGATGGAATTTTTGTTGTGTTTTTCCGTGCTTGTTGTAGTTGTATTTTGAAGTGTAGAAATATAAAGAAAATGGACAGAGGGTTTTAGCACATGCTCACTGCTCGAGCTCTACTACCTCACTGCTTTATTGCTTAAGTTTTAACAAGGGAGTGCCCCACATATGGTGGCCTCACAGATAACATCAAACAAAAACACACTCATAAAATTTGGGGGTTGCAGAACACCCCTATATCCCCTCAATTACAAACACAGGGAGCAATTTAAGGAGAGCAATTAAAACATGAATAACAAACAGTAAAGTAAAATGTAAAGGAATAACACTAGGATTGAAAGTATAGAAAAAGAACATAGAAATTGAATCATTGTAATTGAACACATTGTAATTGAAATAAATTGTAACACTGGAATAGTAGTGCAAATAGTTGCACGAATTTGTGGTACACCTTGTAACACACTCGAAGTTGTAACATTGTGGAAGCAGTGCAAAACATTGCACGAATTGTAAAGGTAGTGCAACACATTGCACGAATTGTAAAAGTAGTGCAAAACATTGCACGAATTATAAAACAATTTGTAAATCAAATCAAAACAACTTGCATTAAACATTGAAGCAAGAATTGGAATGAACACTGAATAAAATGAAATACAAAACGAATGAATAAAACTGAAATCATTAGAAAAAGTACATTGTAATTCATTGAAACAGATGAGTTAGAATAACTCTCCCCTCCCCCAAAAGAAGCTGGAAACAGCTAGTAGAAATCTAGAACATGGGTTTCAGTGACCACAGTGTTAATGGCGGCCGACGTAGCTCCAGACGGCATGGCAGCAGACCAGCAGGCGACCTGAATTTGGCCTGTTTTGCCGCACGCATGGCACCTGGCCTGCCGAAACTTACAATCTTGTCGGTGATGGTCTGTGGCGCCACACGAGAAGTATTTCCCCCGACCATCATGTGGTTGCTGTTGGAGACTTGCTGGGTCCACTGGGCGCGACTGACCTTGTGAAGAAGGGCCGGAACCTTTGTGGTGGTTATTTTGCTGTTTTCCACCTTCTTGTACTTTAAAAACATCAGCTGCTTTCTAGGCCGGAGCCGACGCAAATGCTGAAACCGCCTTTGAAGAAACTTCGGCAGCAGAAGCAAAAGCCACCGCTGTTTCGAAGGTTAGATCGGCCTGAAGTGTCAGCGAGTGTTGAACATGTTGGTTTTTCAACCCACACACGAACTGGTTGCGAAGTTCATTGTTTAAATTGTCCCCAAAGTTGCAGTGCTTCGTCAATGCCTGCAATGCATTGGAGAATTCCGCGACCGTTTCTTCTGGAGCACGTGTTCGAAAACAAAATGTAAAAATTTCCGCCATTACAAGCGGCTTCAAGCGCGTACGCGTTTCCATTAAAGCAACCAAGTCGTTGTATTTTAATGACGATGGCTCTTTTGGCAGTCATATTTGTCAACAAAGTAAATGCTGGCATTCCCACATATGACAGGAGTGTATGAACTTTCTCCTGGTCGCCCACAATTTTGTTGCATGCGAAAATTGACTTCATACGTGAAATATACGTGGTCCAATCGTCCGCCAAATCAAACTCACGCGGCGTTCCTTTTAGGGCAGCCATGGTGCACAGAACAATGGAGGGATCGAAAAAAAAAATTTCACTTTTAAAACTCACAAAACAGGAGAATAGGCCTCGCAACTGGAGTGGAATGGATGGATTTGAAGCAGCGTGAATTCGTGTCGTACCTCGTCGCCAATTGTTGTGTTTTTCCGTGCTTGTTGTAGTTGTATTTTGAAGTGTAGAAATATAAAGAAAATGGAAAGAGGGTTTTAGCTCGTGCTCACTGCACGAGCTCTACTACCTCATTGCTTTATTGCTTAAGTTTTAACAAGGGAGTGCCCCACATATGGTGGCCTCACAGATAACATCAAACAAAAACACACTCATAAAATTTGGGGGTTGCAGAACACCCCAATTTTTAATCGCCATTTTCTTTCAAGACGACAAAACCCCAAAACTACGCCACGAACCGGCTCAAAAACGAATACATTCACAATTAGGCAAGTTTTTGCCTTCTGTTTTTGCTGTTTATTAAAACACTACACTCTACACTCCACTGATGGCACTTGAGGAGTGTTTATGCTTCTTGTCAAGACATCAGCGAGTCTTACTCTTACTAGTGGATAGAAACGTGGAACACGTGGCTCGCAGACGTTATTCAATATTGGTTGTGACGGGACGGGAGTAATTATTGAGGGACATAAGGTCTAATATTAACACACATTATGGGGTAGTTAGAAGGCTGCACTGCAAGGCTTCTTGCAAGTCAAGGCTCTGAAAAGGAGGTTTTAGAGTGGCAGGGGGCCACTCCTACTTCTGGAATGTCACTTGAGGAGTGACAGCAAAGGGATATAAATTTCTTTGAGGGCAAGGGTGACAGTAAGGTCAAGAATCTGTCTTGGCCATCCACGGTCGGGTGCTGTTGATCAACAACACCACCTAGTGAAAAGTAAACAAGAAGTTGGTTTCCCTGCTGAACAAATCCAACATGGCGACTGTCTTGACTTTAAGGTTTATACCGGGTATTTAAAAAGTACTTATGGCCACGGGTTAATAAACCCACATGTATGCCTATGACACGTTAATGACAAATATAGCCTCGAAGCAAGACTTTATTGATACTCAAACCTTACATGGTGAGGTCGGGGACGGATCACGAAGGAATTTAAGAATAACTATTTTCTTTTTATTTTGCTATAACAACTTTTATTGAACCAACAACTGTTTAACATAATTGTACAAGGGTTAGTGGCTTTAAATTGCTTTTATCATATGTTTACGTATTTTCAAGCAGACGCAGAGTTATTCGCGTAATAACAAATGTAGCAAGAAAATGGCCGAAGAAATACACCAATCGCAATTAAGTGAAAGTGACGCTGTCGATATCGACGTCGCCAGCAATCCGGATATTAGTCGCTTGATTGTACGGAAGTCGGTGTCCGAAGTAACAAAAATGCTGTTCGTTCGTAAAAACCGAGAAGAAATCTGGTTCGCAAGCGATTTTCAAATTAAATCGTGTGTCGGGCATCAAATGCATAAACGGGGTGTCGATCTGCTCTTCGCCCCAATTTCCGCCGATGCAAGAATTCCGCACGACATATCGATTAGGGTTAAAACGAGGATTGAGGTGGAACAGGATATCGCCCGTTGTTTCATTATACAAATCAACATGAAATCTATAAACAAAAAATAAAAAAATATAAATGTCGTACATTTGAAATAATAAATCAAAATAAATCGAAATAAGTTGAAATAAATATTTTTCCTTAATATTTTAAAAAGGCAATTTTTTTAACCGTGTTAAATCAAAAGAAATCACGTAAAAACGGGAATTGAATTTATTTTTCTAGACACTACCGGTAGCTGCATTCAAAAACTAAAATATTTTGTGTTTTACTTCAATTTTAAATATAAAATGACATCATTTCCTGTTTAAACCCATGTTAAAACTTAAAATACACTTAAACTAAAATTTTTATTTTAATTTTTGTATGCAGTGTTAAATAAAAATAAAAATCGTGTGTACCGCTCGGGAAACGACTTCGGACTGCCGAGAATCGTGATCACTTTTCCGGGCCCCATCCAGCCGCGGATTGGATACTCGAAAGGTAATGCCTACATAAGATTGAATGTTTTATTTTATTTTACTTTATTTTATTTTTTAATTTTATTTTTTAGACCGGGAAATTGACAGGTGGTGGTCCGACGGTTTGTGCGCTGTGCAAGAGCACTTTATCGATCATGACATCACCGACGATCTGCAGGGTGTTTATGTCTTGAAATGGCAAGCGATGTGCATACCCGCAGAAATGCTGTCCATTTATAGCGATCTGAAGTGATTTGAAACGAAAAGAAAAAAAAAAGAAAATGTTAGGAATTTGACTCGTGGGCTGGTCGCTGCCCCCAACTTTCCTGCCGAGCACTGATGGCAAAAATTAAAATAATTTATTACACCACAAAAATGGCGTGGAAGGAGAAATTTAATTTGTGAAAATTGAGTAAAATACCAATTAAAAATAACAAAAAAAACCGGAAATCTAAATTAAACTCAACTCCAAGGTCCCAAATCAAACAAAATCTAATGGAAACAGCATGTGGACAGCTGCCGTTCTCTAAACTACTTATTAGATCGATTTAAGGATTTTCTGCTCCAATTTAATAAGAAAGAATCTCGCCCTAGCTGAGATTCGATCGTTTTAAAGTTGATGTAATAGCCCTAATGGGAGTGTTGATCCAACCCAAGCACAAGGCTATCCCATAGCGTATAATTTAAGCGGTATACAAATTTATATTTACCTTGAATTCATTCGGTTCCACGAGAAACATCAATTGAAATGGACGGTCTCTCACTATGGTCATAATTCCCGTATTTTCTTCATGTCCCCAACCGGTCGAAGGTGTGTAGGTGTTTCTGCATATTTCATTCCCGTTAAAACGAGGGTTAAAATGAAGCGCTGTTGGTGAGCGGTTCTGGTCGTCAAAATTCGGTCCAGAAGCAAAATTAATTTGAATTCTGGTTTCAAAAATAGAAATTATTAAGATTACACTACGAAAGAATCTTCTCCATATCTTCTACTACACCGTTCAGCATTATTCGGTACAAATCCCTCTATTGTAATGATGCATCCTGGCTGCAGACCTGATTCAAGGCTGTCAACAAATGGAATTGCCTATAAATAAATAAATAAATAAAGGTATTGATTAAATGTTTTCCAGGTGTTGTAGAGCTTTAAAATGTAGTTACTGGTTGGATAACTGGCTGAAAAGGTCGCATTTTTGTTGTAGTTGAAGGTTTTAAAGGGACACACCCAACTATGTGCAAATCAAGAATGCAGCAGTTAAAGTGTTAACTTGGATCTGGTAGACGTTGTTGATGGCTTTCAGCTAGTCATTCCACTGGAAGAACCAATGGAAAATGTACCTAAAATTATCTGCTGACTTGTACTGGCACTCAGCCAGTCTGAACATTTTTATTTTTTTATTTCATTCTCTCTTTTTAAAGACCTTGACCATATATTTCTAACCAGACAATAGAATTGAATGAATTTATTTACATTTTAACTTTTTTTTTCAAATGGGTCTTATTGATTTGTTAAAAAAAAATTAAAGTTGCTTTAATTGATGTAAATTTTCAACTGATGTTATGTAATGTGAATTTAAATAAATTTTTTTACAAGGTCAAAGTGATTGATCATTTTCGTATCAAATTGTTATGAATTATTTTATATAAGCTCGTTAAACTTATCCCACGCTTTATTAAAATTAAAAGAATTGAATTTATATTTTATTGAGCTATATATTTCAGATGACAAATGTGAGATTTTATTTAATTTTCGTCTGCTATAATTCCAGACAAACTCCATTTTCAGAGCGTCGTTGGTCGGTCTTCACATTGCTGCACTCTAGTGGCAATGTATTAAATTTGGCGCATGCGTCGCTTAACCGTTAGTAACATTTTAAATGCTTGTGTGTTTGTTTCATGTGCGAGCCGCTCTTGTTTTTTATTTTCTAACAGGCAAGTATTCAATTAACTTTCTTAAAACGTTGTTTCGAAGCAGCAGCTGCTATTTGGAAATGTTATTTCGTATTGTACAATACATAGATCAAAGTTGTTAATGTTATATTCCCGTGAGGTGACGTGAGGTGCGAGAGATAACCAGAATCGAAATCGTTCAAAATGCTGACGCTGTTGTTATTGATAATATTAACAGAAGTTTCCTATTGTGCATAATAACTCAAGTTTTTTCTAAAAAAAAAAAAAAGAAAAAAAATAGGAGGAAGTTCGGCCGTTAAATTGAAATTAGTGATACGAGTGAATATAAAATGGGAATTTACTGCGAAATAATTTAATCGATTAATGTTTACCGAGAATCAGATAAAAATGATAAAATCAACTCAAATATTTATATTTTTAAAAAATAATTTTTATAAATTTGTACTTTTCAGTTTTCCTGTTCGTGAGTCATCAACTGTCGCCGTGTCTTTTATTTTCACCATCTTGAGGATGTTCATTGGTTTTAGGATTAACAAATTGGAAGCAAAATTCAACACGTGATGGCTGCAACAACATCGACGAATAATTTGTTTAATGGACAACAAGGGTTAATGCAAATGAATTTTACCATGCCAACTAATATCAAAAACTGGGGATCCTCTTTTAATCCGAAGAAAGTTGCCCGTTATTCGTCGCTCAAACGAGGAAAAGAGGAAGTTCCACTCGGAGAACGAGTACGTGTTGATTTTAAGTTATAAAAGTCAAAATTTATTCAAATTTAAACAGGTGTTTTGGTTTATATCACTACAGTTCGCGCCCGGTATCTTGATGCTAAATTCATACTGTGCATTCGTCGCAGACGATTTTCTAATTCCAGTTGTTATTTAACAGTATTAAGCCTATTATTAGGCCTAATAATGCTAAAATAATTTTTTTGGTATTACGCTGTAAATTACTTTTAATGATGAGTTTATTCTTGTTTACGGAGTATTTACTTTATTTTAGCATTATTAGACCTAATATTAGGCTTAATACTGCTTAATAACAACTGGAATTAGAAAATCGTCTGCGCAGAATGGGATGCGCAGAATGGATTTAGCATCAATATACCAGGCGAGAACTGTAGGTGCATTTCTCAGGTTTCATAGAGAAAAGCTGTTTAAATACGTTGTTTAAAATGCTGTTTAGTTTAAATTACTGTATTTCTTCGATTCTAAAACACCATCGATGAAACACCCTGTTTTTAGAGATGTTTAAATGGGGAAAAAAGTGAGTCTTGGAATTGAAGAAATATATGGCTGCGCCTACTGATAAATTGCATGAGTTTATGTAAATAAGTTCTGGCTGTTGTTTTGTTTTGTTTTGAGAAGGTCAAATGTATTTTTCTCCGCTAGAACGGTCAACGATATTTGCAAATCCATAAATATTAATTTATTTTATCGATAAAAAAAATGCAAAATTATATTTATTTTATGAAATTTTTTATTCTTTATTTTTTCACGGTTCAAGCAACTTGTCCTCCCTATTCTTCTCCATCAATCATTACATATATTAATACTAATTATTTTGATGAAAAATTTCTATTGTAACCTTGAATACCATTTCAAGGATGATGTCACGGTAAACTACGTGTTTTGAACATGAATTTGAACTGGATCAAACTCGCTTTAAAAAAAAAAAAAAAAAAGGTGACCAAAACAAGTACGGAATTTGGTCCAGTTTGTTCTGCTCTCGGCGTCTTTTCGAACCTTAAATTCAAACTAGTAGCCAATGACCTGATTTACGAGGTAAATTGATATACATCGTAATTAATCCTCCCATTTTAATATCCTATTCTAAACCTTTATCATTAGTATTTCAGACGTGCAATTAATTCATTGGGATTTTTCATTTTGAATGAAATGAATCACGAATAATGACTCAGTTTTGGCACAACTTGTATTTGATTATTATTATTATCATATATTCAAAGTTTACCAAAAAAGGTTGAAAAAAACATGTTGTAATAGGCCAAACCCACACAATCTGGGTCTGGTTCTTGTGTCTTTGTCTGTGCACTTGGACAATGGAAGAAATTCTAATTCTTCGCCACCTGAGTTGCCCACGTTGGAAGCAATGTCATAACTCGAGCTTAATGTATATTTAGCGAGTGAAATTGATCTTTTTTTTATGTAATATGGTAAACTAAGTGTTGGTTTACCAATGTCAGGCAGTGGAAATTGGGAAATTGGGTTTGCGAAGTGTTGAATGCGCTTTTTGCTGTGGAGTTCTTTGTCCCTTTGATATAGTTTGTTATTTACTTCTGGCATTATTTATTTCCCCCTAGATTTTTTTTTTATTATTTGCACCTTTTTGTACAAAGGTGTGGCAAATCAGATATAAAATTGCATTTATTTCATCCGGTTGATTCCATTCTGACGAATTTCAACTGGGAAATGAACTAGGGAGGATGGACACACAATTTCTACCAAAATCTTTTTTATGTTTCCTGCTTGCTCTTGTTCATTGCATTCTAAATAGCTGGTTTAAATTTTGAAAGTATAAAAAAATAGATTTTAATTATTTTAATTGTTTTTTTTTGTTTTGTTTTGAAGTGAGGCGTTTGGGATGTGAATTTTTAAATAATTTAGTGGTTGTTACATCCGTTTGTAAATTCGCCTCATTTTGTAATTAATTATTTAGAAGAAAAAAGAAATTATAAAATAATTTTTTTGTTTTTGTGGAGTTAAATTGATGGTTTCTGTGTGTTGTTTTCATAATTTCCTCATTTGGTTGAGGTAATATTCGTGCAGATGTTTACTTTACTGCTAACAGGTTTATTATTGCTGTTGTTTATTTGAGTGCTGGAGAGTTTTACTGTTTTTACTTGTTAAATTTAATTTTGTTTTCACGCTTTTTTTTTCTGATTTGACTTGTGTGTGGGAAATTATATTACTTATTGGTTTCATTGTGTGAAATAGGTCAGTTTTAGAGATGAACAAAGCGGAGAGAATTTGGAAAGATGTAATTTAGGTCTCAATATTTGACTTGTTGTGAATGTGGGTAAAGTGAATGTTTCATTTATTGTTAGTGTTGCACTTCCAGTGGAACTGACACAAATCTGATGAAAAGTAAACACATCAAAACTACTTCCTCGTTAGTTTAAAAATTTAATTTTTCTATGCATATATAAGGGAGATAGTTTCCAATGGGCTTCTTGGTCTTTTATTGTCGTCGTTTTGGGAATGGAATTTAAAAGAAAGTGAAATTGGTCCAAAATGTCTCAGTAACTTTTCTGCACTTTCCGCTGATAATTTCTTCTTGAATGCAAGCAGAAATATAGGGTGTCCCAAAAATAACGCAAGATTTGAATTAGCCGCCATTTGTGCAGTAAATTGTTGGCGACCGTGAAACAACAACGATTTGACGGCTGAAAGTTTAGGGTTTTATCTGCCGAAATTGGTTAATATTGATGTGGCCAATATGTGGTTTCAACAAGACGGTGCCACACGCCATATTGCCATACAACCATGGAAACAATTCAATTACTGCATGAGACATCACCGGTTTCGGTGATCAGAATTGGCCCCTTTTTCTTGCACCGTCTTGTTGAAACTACATATTGGCCACATCAATATAATCCAATTTCGGCAGATAAAACCCTAAACTTTCAGCTGTCAAATCGTTGTTGTTTCAGGGTCGCCAACAATTTACTGCACAAATGGCGGCTAATTCAAATCTTGCATTATTTTTGGGACACCCTTTATAAGCACAAGGTGCAGAAAGGGTAAATAGATATATGAAATGCCAAAATTCATAATAAAATCATATTTGTGTAGAAAACCTGAGTTTTGAAATAGTCAAATATCGAGCCGACGTTTGGAACTAATTTTGTGCCAATCAAAAGAAATTTTAACACTTTGATATTGGGCCAATAAACATAGTCAATATAATGCTACCTGTTATTTCTTCATGTGATGACGTGAAATAGTTATTTTTTGGCTTGGGATTTCTCTCATTAATAAATGCACCTTGGAATAGGTAATTTGTACAAAACAAATAGAATTAGAATTAGAATACCCCTAAATTATGTCACTCATCATTACTGAAGTTGTATTCATAGACTATAATAATTACTATTATCATGCTTGTTTATAATAAATTGGTAGCTGGAGGAATAATTTTGCTGGCTAGTTATGGCTGACATTTTTCTTGAATCTTGATTTACCAAGGCCAGTTACTAAGGCTTAAAGCGCTAGTATCAACCAGCATGAGTGATGCAAATATTGCATCGGCAATGTCTGCTGTCAGGGAAAATAACATGCCATTTTAACTCAACCTGTGTGTGATCCTATAGTCTGGTTCAGTGCCAAAATCAAACTGAAAAATTCCTGTTTATACTACAAACCGATACAACGTAGTCCTAAATCCCATTGGTTGAGTCGTATCACTGGTGTAGTCGCACAAAAAAGTAGCCCACAACACCTGAATTGTAATCTAACTAGGCAAAACAACCAATAAGAAGAAAACTTTTGTTTACCTGCCAAAAAAACCAATAACCTGTGCTAACTTTTTTTGATAGGATAAAAACAAACAAAAAAGCAGATTTATCAAATTAAATAAACATTTTATTACCAATTAAATAAAATCAATCATTCTAATCACTTTTTACACTGAAATTCATTTAAAATAAACAGAACTACTTTTCTGCGTAGTAGAGCACAGTTCACAGTTAGGCGTAATTTGGCTCAACCAATGGGAGTTAGGACAACGTTGTATCGGTTTGGATATAGATGCCTGGTGCCGCGCAGAATGCAAATATTTTTATTGGCAGCATCGTTACCGATATTTCTCTCCCATAGTTTCATGCGCCAACTTTCATAAGTTAGGTTATCGGTGATAATGCTGTTGATGTAAATATATGCGCTTGGGATCTATGGACGATAAAAGCGAGATTGCCGCACGTTTAGGATTTTGCTTGAATAAAATATTTCTATTATTGAAATTGGCCTTAAAATGAAGGAATGGACTTTACACATCTTTCGTCTTAAAAACTGATTATCCGATAGGATAAGCGGGTTTGCTGGTTGAAATTATTAACTTACGCACATAATATGGTTAAGTTTTTAAGTTTTTGTGGCATGGTTCGGTCAACAAGTGCATGAAATTCACTTTTAGTGGCATGCCAGTAAAAGCGTGGCTTTACGATGTAGGACAATAAGTGGTAACATTGTGCATGCAATTTGGTTAACGCATTAAACCTAATTTTCACACCGATGAAACTTGTTGCTTTCTGGATGCTGCACATTGCTGAGCAAAAGGTTGCAGGTGAAAACGTATAATTAGCCTGAATTTTCCTCTTATTGTCAAGCTGAGCATGTCGAATCGATGTAAAATTTGTGGGTTTTTTTTTGCATCTTACACAGTCGCAATTTGTAAAGAATGAAAAATGTTGCTTTAGTGAACGTGTAGGTCAGGGATATAAAGAAATAAGAAAAACAGAATGACTGTCCATTGCTCAACAGGAAGCATTACTTAGCAGAGAGGTCAGCGAATACAAACAATGCATTTGCTTACAGATTATTTCATTTATTTCATTTATTTATTTATTTATTTATTAAAATACATGACGGAGTTCATGTTTCGTAATAAACACGATAGTCTTAATTCTAATCTCTGCTATAAATCAGCTGCAACTGTTCCTTTGTTTTGACACATGTCGGTTTTGTCACTTTTATCACTTTTATCTTAATGGAGATTTAATTATAATTTAAAAAATAAATAAATTTAATTTTAAAAAGTTTTAAAATTGTAAAATTAAAAAATTAAATTAAATTAAATTAAATTAAATTAAAATTTTAAAATTTTTGGGGTTGGGGAAAGGGTTTTGTATTTATGGCCGTTTTATCACTTTTGTTTGAAGTTCGCACACCTGTGTTGTGTCCAACGGTCCAACCCACGTGAAGTTGATGTACATTTTGTGTCTGTTTTTAAACCCTTTTAGAGGCTATGTAGCTCTAGGCATAATGAGCAGGCCTAGCTAAGCAGTCACGCAGTTCAACATCTGCGTTTGTAAAAGGGAAAGACCAGACGAGGTTTGGATTTGTAATGAATGAGCAACACAGTTTTTCTCTCCGTTTGTGAAAAAAGGAAGGAAGCAAAAATAGGAAAATACGACGAAAATAGTGATTTTTAATCGTGACATGCTTGGATTTATGGGTTAAAAATGTTTAAAAGTGTTTTGAACGCTGGGAATCACGTGCAGTTGCAATATAGACCGGTAAGAAAAATTTTAAAATTTAAAAAAAATTTATATTTAGAAAAAAAAAATTATATTTAGAAAAAAAAAATTTTTTTGAATGGATTTTTGGGTTGTAATATAAAATATCTGGATGCAAATGAAGGGAAACACATTTAGAGACACCTACTCGATGAATTTTGATGGATTTAGGTGGAGCCTGCATGGGAAACACCTGTGTTGTCGATTTTAGTATCAACAACCTTGATAGTTGCTGAGTTTAAACTTTTCAAGGGGACGGGAGACACGAACAAATTTTTATATTTATAAAATTCACTTTTCCCAATCTTACATAAGATCCTGGAACGACCGTGATCTTCTCTTTTAATTACCATAAAACGATTTTAGAATACGGATCTCCCTACTTAATAAACGAAGATTAGATTGAAGGTTGTGTCTGATTAAATAAGAAAAGAAGAACAAAAAAATTAAAAAACACACAATTTAATTCAAGGATTCATTTCTTCACATATTGAAATGAAAACCTTCCATTCTTCCCGGTCCAAGTTTTGAATTTCAATCGAATTGGAGGCCGAATTAAAATTTTTACTTCGTTTTACTCCATAAGAATATCCACGAGGCGTTTTTAGGTCATTTAAAAACTCACCTTTGACCCCCGAACGTGCACAAACATTGCGACACAATTTTGACCATAAAATCGACTCTAAATAAGGAGTAATTTTTACGAGTTTGAGTTTGTTTGGTATTTATTTGTTTCTTTTGTTTATTTGTAGGTGAAACTCGAAAGGATCCTCGGCCACACTGTGAGCAGCAATGCAGCGTTGGACTGTGAACCAAATACGGGATTAATTGTGTATCCGGCAGGGTAAAGAGGAGTTTTGTTTGTTTCTATGTTAATAATGTTATCTGATATTTTTTTGTTGTTGTTTTTTGTTTGAGAAGAATGTTTGGATGGAAAATGGGTTATTTTTATTGATCGGTGCATCTTAAATCTCGAGTGTCGATCCTTGACAATCGTTTGACCCGCGAGAAATATCCTTGCCATCGTGTTGGCCTCGCTCCGGCACATAAGATAAAAGCATGTTTTATATTTGACAGTGAATAGTGAAAAGGGATTGTGGATGGTGGTTGTGCGCTCTGTTTTTAGGCCTAAATTGGATGGTGGAATGTTGGAGGTTGGCAATGATGTGATTTGTGCATCCACGCCTTGTTTGATTGCTTTTTATTGGTTTTTTTTTAATGAGTGGATTGGTGGTTTGTTGTTTGGGTAACGAGGCTTTTAAGGTTGTTTAGGGAGTTGGGGTGGGGAAAGGTAGTGAGTGAAGGCGTAATTGTATGGTTTTTGGGCGGTGGGTGGGGGTTAATGATGTTGAAGTTTGACGGGTTTTGATGGATGTGTGGTTGATTTTGGAGTAAAATATAACTTAGCGGGGGATGGAGGTTTGTGGTTGGAGTGGTTGGAGGTACGGCGCAAAAAAGGAGATTTAAGGGAATTGAGATTTTGAAATTGTGGAAGAGAATTTTTTCTAGTTTGTCGATACAAAATTGGCCGAAATTTATAATTTGTCGAAATTTATACAGAATTTGCCGAAATTTATACAGAATTTGTCGAAATTTTTACAAAATTTGCAGAAATTTTTACAAAATTTGCAGAAATTTTTACAAAATTTGCAGAAATTTTTACAAAATTTGCAGAAATTTTTACAAAATTTGCAGAAATTTTTACAAAATTTGCAGAAATTTTTACAAAATTTGCAGAAATTTTTACAAAATTTGCAGAAATTTTTACAAAATTTGCAGAAATGTTACTAAATTTGCCGAAATTGATACTAAATTTGCTGAAATTTGTCAAATTTTATAAAAAAAAATATTGATCTGCAACAAAAATTTATAAATTTAGATGAATTTCAACAAAAACTTCTCAATTTTCATTAAATTCAATAAAAAAAAAAAAAATTAAACTTATAAAAACTTTCTCGTAAAACATAAAAATTGATGAAATCCATCACCCATTTCCAGAATTTGTCAAAACCATCAAAAATTTATCTATAGTCAATCGAAAACCAAATTCTAAACTATTGACACAAAACTGCAAATGGCACAAACGAAGCGTAACATCGAGACACAAAATTTATACATTCCGAACTAACAAAAAAAAAAATTCCCATAAGAAGAAACATCAAATTCCGGCCAAAAAATCCATCTTTAATCCACAAAATAAAAATCTCAAAAATTACCACATTTACACGCAAAACTCCGTGTTAAATTCCCAACAAACGAAACGCACTCGTCATATCTCCCGAAAATATCTCGACAAAAACTCGTCGGTGAAAATGAGTGATGTGATGAGGCATGACATCCCGAAACGAACTTAAGTATACGTTGAGTCTTAACTGGTGGGGAAAAAATGCTACTCGGTTAAGGATGTTGATCCCCGATTCCAGCACAGTATTTATCAACATTTTATGGTATAGGGTACAATCTTGCCGTGTGTTTACACACACAAAAAAATGATAACGATGAGAGAGAAATTGAAAAAACATTCTGAGTTTCGTGCTACTTCCTTGTTGTTGTGGCCTTTCTAGTTCCCGTCTGCTCCGCACATTTTTACCTGACCTTTTACGTAAAAATTCTCCTCTAGGTGATGCTGTTTTTTTTATTTATCTCGTTTATTGTCCTTGAATTTTTTTTTTTTTGAATTAAAAATTTAGATAATTTATTTGTTATTATTTTTTATTAAATTTGATAAAGTTGGGAGGAATTAGTTCATTTCCTGTTTTATCTTTAAATTTATAAAGAGGTTTTTTTTTTTTTTTTTTTTTTATTTTAAAGTTTTTTCGTGAGTGAAAGTTGGAAATATTTTTTTTTTTGTGTGTAATTAAGATTTACCTGTAAAGAATTTTTATCATCCGATTGTGTAAGTGTAAAATATGGTTGGAGAAATTCCTTTTAGCGAGTGAAAAGGAGTGTGTAAACAGGTTTGTTTGCCAAATGTCAATGAACCTTTAATTTACGCGCACTAATTACGAAAAAAAATTATGGAAAATCAAATGTTATTAAATTTTTTCGAATTTTCGCATTTTTTTAAAATTTTTTAAAAAAAATTTCGATTTTTTTTCGAATTTTTCGAATTTTTTCCATATTTTCCAATTTTATTGCAATTTTTGCCAATTTTTTCAAATTTACAAATTAAACATTGATTTTCTTTGATTTTTCAGATGTGTTGTCATAATATACAACCCACGCAAGAACAAACAGACCCACATTCTAAACGCCTCGCGAAAAACCATAACCGCACTGGCCATTTCCTTAGATGGACGTCACGTAGTCACCGGAGAGGTATTTAGGCTTCTCTACCCTCATTTTCCCAACTCACTTTCATTGACAAAATTTTTTTTTTACAGTGTGGTCATCAACCACACGTCCGCGTTTGGGATATTCACGAACGAGTTCAGGTCGCCGAGTTTTCAGGACACAAATTTGGGATTAATTGCGTTGTAAGTGACAACAAAAATAAAAAACAATTATTTATTAATTTATTTATGAATTTAAATTAAAAAATAGGCCTTTTCTCCGAATTTAAAATACGTGGTTTCCGTTGGGTCACAACATGACATGATAGTCAACGTATGGGATTGGCGGAACAACATTAAAGTCGCGTCGAATAAAGTGTCGTCAAAGGTAGAATTGTGCGAAATGAATTCGTCAAGGGCAATTAATAAATTGTAATAAATTTCCAGGTGAAAGCCGTTTCGTTTTCTGAAGATGGCGGTCATTTTGTAACGGTGGGCAATCGTCATGTCAAGTTTTGGTACCTGGAATATTGCAGGTCCACAAAGGTAAATAAAGAATAATTATTGTAATTATGTGGGAGGAGTTTAATCGCTTCATTCAAGTGTCAAAATACATTGTAATGTTTTTGTCCGTTGTTTTTATTAGTATAAGGAACCGGTGCCGCTCATGGGTCGTTCAGCTATTCTTGGCGAACAGAGGAACAATTATTTCTGCGACGTGGCTTGCGGTCGCGGCGATGTGGCTGACAGCACTTTTGCCATCACTAAATCGGGGTTACTGTGCGAGTTTAACAGCAGGCGATTACTGGATAAATGGGTGGAATTAAGAGTGAGGAAAATTGAATTGAATTTCTACATTTTTGGGAATTAATTTTTTTTTTTTGTTTTTTTTTTTTTTAGGCGAATGCCAATTGTTTGAGTGTGGGATTGGAGTATGTTTTTATTGGTTGTTCCGATGGAATTGTGCGTTGTTTTAGTCCGTATACTTTGGAATATGTAACCACTTTACCTAGAACTCATTTTCTCGGTGCTGATATTGCCAAAAGTCTTACAATTGCGTGAGTAATTGATGGAATTGTTTAATTTTTTACGTTTTTTCATGTTTTTTCGTGTATATTATGTCTTTTTTCATGTTTTTTCTTGTATATTATGTCTTTTCTGCTTTTTTTCCACTTTTTTCCACTTTGTTTCCCACTTTTTTTCACTTTTTTCACTTTTTTTTCCACTTTTTTCACTTTTTTTTCACTTTTTTTTATTTTTATTTTTTTACATTTCGTGTATTCTTATGTTTTTTTTTTAATATTTCAGGCACATGGGGTCTCATCCCGCCAGTGCCAAATATCCAGACACAGTTGCCATTACTTTAGACGAAGTTAATCGAAAAGTATATCCGATTTCATTGAATAACCGCGTTTAAATTAATTTTTTAAATATTTTTTTAGGTCACGTGCATTTATAGTGATCATAGTATGTATGTGTGGGATATCAAAGACATTAGAAAAGTAGGAAAATCTCATTCATTTTTATATCATTCGGCAACGATTTGGGGAGTAGAGGTACGATTATTTGGATTTAGTCGAGTTTAAAGTAAAAAGGTAAATTTCTGTTTTTTAAATTTAGATGTATCCGGAGGATTCGCCCGAATATTTACCACCGGGTAGTTTTGTCACGTGCTCAAGCGACGACACGATCCGAATTTGGAATTTGGATACAAATACGACTTTGACGTCTCAATTTAAACGAAATGTTTACAGTTCCGTGAGTATTTAAACACGAGAAATTAATTTTTTAAATATTTAAATTCGTTTTTTTTAAATTTAAGGAAATTTTAAAACTTCTTTACATCGACGAATCATTGGCGCACATCTGCGAAAACGATCGAACATTAACGAATAACGATAAGGGGGAAACGAGTTTCGATGGCCGCAATGGAGTGCGGTGTATTCAAATCGCTCCCGACGGCTTGCATTTGGCGTCGGGGGACCGGTCGGGAAATATTAGGTGGAAATTTAATTGAAAAACGGTTATTGGTGTTGTTTTATTTTATTTTTTATTTTTTAGGATATACGATCTTCAATACATGCAATTAGTGTTAAAAATTGAAGCGCACGATGCGGAAGTATTATGTTTAGAATATTCGAAACCCGAACCGAGTAAAATTCGATTTATATTATAATATTTTGATTTTTTTAATTTTTTAAAATTTTTTTTTCTAGATCGGAGATATTTAGCATCGGCTAGTCGCGATCGTTTAATACACATCTTCGACGTAAATCAGGGTTATAGTTTCATACAGACATTAGACGACCATTCTTCATCAATAACAGCCGTGAGATTTGTTCAACAATTCGATAATTTCCAATTGATAAGCTGCGGGGCCGACAGATCGATTATTTTTCGCAGCGCGCAGTTTGTAAGCGTTGAAAGTATTGAAATTTTAATTTAATTTAATTATTTAATTTTTTATCTCATAGACGCCTAATTTACAATTCACTCGAAGCCATCACATAGTTGTCAAGACGACGCCGTACGACATGGACATAGATTCGAATTCGAAACAAATTTTTACCGCTTGTCAAGACCGCAATGTTCGAGTATACAATATCAACAATGGGAAACACAGTCGCACGTTCAAGGGTTCGCAGAGCGACGACGGAACGCTCATTAAGGTGATAAAATTTTAATTTTAATTGGAAAAAATTGACTAAAATTTAATTTTTGTTTTAGGTTGTTTTGGATAATTCGCGTTTATACGTCGCCACGAGCTCGACCGACAAAAATTTATCAATCTACGACTATTATTCGGGTGATTGCGTCGCAACTATGTTTGGACATTCCGAAGTAGTGACGGGATTGCGGTTCACGAACGACGGCAAACAACTGATATCAGTGTCCGGCGATGGGTGCATATTTGTATGGAGATTGCCGCCCGAAATGACACATTCCATACAGGTGCACAAATCGCAGATGAAAAATATGGGGAAGGCCAAACGGGGCATAGTCAGTGCTAGAAGAAGTGTGTTCGAGAGTCCTCGACCACTGAATCCAGCGCGGGAGTTCAATTTCGACGAGCATAATGGAAACGATGATGAAGATGATCTTTCGTACAGGTTTAGCGTTGGACCTCTGCCACTTTGGGCAAAGAAACAAGTAGTTTTTCTGGTTTTGGAGATGAATTAATTGGTCTTTTGTTGAGGTAATTGAGATTTTGTTGTTAGATGGCTGAGGATCCGGCGTCAAATGATGTTGGAAAAGGGTCGAATATTTCTCAGCCGAAAGGCCGGTGGGCGCAAAGGATCGATCCACTTGGAATTAATGTTAAAACGGTTTACACTTCCGGAGAAATTATTTCTTTTCCACGTCATGAGGGTGAATTGTTGTGATATTGTTGTTTTTTGTTTTTTTGTTATTGTTTTTTTTTGTTTTTTTTTAGATAATGAAAGTCAACAAAACGATTTTTATGATCTGGAACGTTTCGATTATGATGAAAGTGAAAGTTCGGCCGAATTTCGACATTCGCCCGAAATATTTAGTCGAGCACGAACGGAAAATATGCGCTCGCTAGTAAATAAATAAATAAATGAAATAAATAAATAAAATAAAAATTAATTTTTTTTTTTTAAATTATTATTTTAGTCGCCATCAGGAATGGTGACAAAGAACCGTGGGAGTAGCGAAGTGACGCCATTCCGAATGCACCATCCAACAGAATTGAGCAGTTTAACGATCGACGATTTTGATTTGGAGCAAGAGGCGATCGGTGCGGACGACGAGACCGAATCGACGGAATTAGATTTGCAAGAAGTCATTTATTATCCACCGTTGGACGACGATTCGCACTCGATTAATGGGTTTGTTTTAGTTTAATTTAATTTAATGCGGATGGATTAATTAATTGTATCGAAATTGTTTGTTTGAATAGTGATTTTAAGGTTTGCAATACGAATCCCGACGATTTACGGGAAGCTCACAGAAGAAGCAGAAAATTAAGAGCGGAACGGCCCACGGATATTCCGATTATACAAATGACAGGAAGTATGCGTTTTTGATTATCTAGTACGCGGTAAACTAGTTTTATTTATGTCTTGATAACACATTTCGTTTAGCTGTGCGGTCGACCGATTCCGAAGAGGATGAAGAAGCAACGACGCCTCTCAGCATCGATCAGAATGTGTTGAGCATGTTCAGTATGAGCACGGAGAGTTTGGACCGGGTTGGACAGAGAGAGAAGTTCATGAAGAGCAATTTTGAGAACCTGGAGGGCTCGCTTCAAGATGGAGAGAATAATGATAATAGATCGAGCTTCACGGCTCGCTTTTTATCGAAATCTCAACAGCCAATACGGTATTTAGTTATGGAGGTGGCGGCTAGCTAATTTTGCAATGCCAAATTTAATTTTTTTTGTCTAAAAATAACAGTTTTGTGTCCAAAAAAATCAGTTTTGTGTCTTAAAATTGCAGTTTTATGTCTAAAAATTGGAGTTTGGCTAAAAATTGCAGTTTTGTGTCTAAAAATTGCAGTTTTGTGTCTAAAAATTGCAGTTTTGTGTCTAAAAATTGCAGTTTTGTGTCTAAAAATTGCTGTTTTATCCTAAAAATTGCTGTTTTATCCTAAAAATTGCAGTTTTATCCTAAAAATTGCTGTTTTATCCTAAAAATTGCAGTTTTATCCTAAAAATTGCAGTTTTATCCTAAAATTTCATTTTTTTGTTCTAAAACTATCATTTTTGCACTATTACATGCAGTTATTTGTCTATAAGCATGATTTTTGCTCTTAAAATCGCATGTATTAAGTAAAAAAAAATCAATTTTTACACACGAGTAATTTTTTTAATACCTTATTCGATTTTGTAGTTATAAAAGTCGATTTATTTGCCTTTAGTCGTGCAAAATTTGGCGCCGTATCTGCTTACAGTTAATCAATACATCTCTTAATAATTTGATGTTGAATTTAAAATGTTTAAAATTTTTTTTAAAGGAAAACAAGTACGAGTAAAAAAACTGGAAGAGAGGTTCCTCCAAGTCCGAAAAGATTGGAAACGATGAAACGAATGGAAGAAACGCGGAAGAAACTCGATACTGTAACTAATTTAAACCGAAAAAGTAATGAAATATTTAATTTAGAATGAAATTGTTTGATCACACAGATTGGATGGAAAGCGAGTTTAAATAACAGTAAAAGCATATCGGATTTAACTCGAATATTGCCCGAAAAAGACAATTGTAGATCGAGCGCAGCTAACAAAGGTATGGCATTGCTCAAAACAGCAGCCACCAACTCAATGCCCGATTTAAGTGGTACCGTCACGACTGGTACTGTTTTAAATCGGCACGATGATCATGATAACCCATCGTCGTTTTGTACTAACTCACTTCCTCGTTGTACTGAGAAAAGAAATGTTCCTTTGTCCGGTGCTGGTAAAAGACCCACGTCACCTTGTCGCAAAAATGTCATGTCTAATGTCAAAGAAAGGACCTTGAAACAACCTTTAGCTAAGAAAGTGAGCATTAATCAAGTGCTGCCGTCAAAGTGTGAATCAGGTACTAACAAAACACTTTATTTCACGTTTTTCTGCTTTTAAAATTTCATTTTGCGCTCGCTTTTTCCCATTTCTTCATGTGTTTTCGTGTTTTTCTATTTATTTTCGTATATTTTCGTTCATTATGCATGAATTGGATGGTGTTTTGGGCCGGTTCATTATTTTGTTTATGTTTTTTGAGTTTGCACGCACCTGTTTATTTTTCAGATGTGAGTGAAACAATTCGGCGAGCGTCATCAATGACCGATTTGTCTCCTTCGAAATCCTTTAGGAGGCTCCTTCCTCCCCGTCCGAATGGTAGTTTGATGTTTATTGATTTTGCTCCCTATTTATTCGCTATTTGCTGCAAATTTTTTTAAATTAAATTAAATTTTATTTTATTTTTCACTTTAAACGTTCGTTAATCGATTTTTCTTTGCAGTTCCGAACCGAACACCGGCTTTCGGAGGCCCCTTGAGAAGGAATTCGGCCTTCGTGGACCCTTCGAAAGTGTCGCGCTGTTCGTCGATGACGACGCTCGTCGGGGTCGGCGATGAGGATTCGCGGATTTTACGACCGACGATCAGTTCGAAGAATAAAATGAAATCGAACGACCACGGGTTGCCTAAATCTGCATCCAGCTCGAGTTTGGCTTTGAGGAAGAACGTTGAAAATGCAGATTCAGGTACCTCATCGGGCGACATCTCGCCCGTCGATGGGGCGATGGAACCCCCGTCGTTAAGGGCCCGAAGTACGAGCGTGGACCGCGGAAGGGCCCGTTCTTCGTCGCGACTCTCGAATGCGAGGTCCGGCAACGAAAAAGCGCCGCTGAGCGCGGGGAAATGGAAGAGCGAACGTGATTTGAGCAAAATGACATTTTCGTTGCCGAATTCGAGCGCAACTAAAACGAGCAAGCACGAGGTGCAGTTGAAGAAACCGACTACGACAACTGCGGTCATCTCTCGGAAGGCAATAATTACGCCGAGCAAAGCGCCGGCGACGGACGAAGACGTGGATTTGGACGATACGTTGAAGAAAAGTCCCCAAGAACTTCCTGTTAAAGATGATAGAGCGCCGAGAGATATTCTCAAGTTACCACGTAAGAAAATGAAGCATTTTTTAGTTCAATTTTTTAATTTTTTGATTTTGTTTTTTAAGTGACGCATGAATTATGTGAATCGACTGCTGGAGAGTTGAAGCTAGTTTCGGATAATACTTTGCAGTTATTTAAAAGGGTAAGAACGGAAGTGAAAAATGTGTTTTTTACATTTAAAATTTCATTTTTGTGTTTTTATGCATTTAAAAATTCATTTTTGTGTTTTTATGCATTTAAAAATTCATTTTTGTGTTTTTATGCATTTAAAAATTCATTTTTATGTCTCATTATTAATAAAAATGTGAAATTTGGGCCTAGAAAATGCATTTTTGTCAAATTTTGGGCTAGAAAATGTATTTTTGCATGTAAAAATTTTTCATTTTTGTCAAATTTTGGCCTAAAATTGCAATTTTAAGTGTGTAAAGAAACTCCAAATAATATTTTAATTTAAATATATATTTTTAAATAGATATCCTTGGATAATGATCTTTCTGAATCGGAGAGACAGCTTATGCTCAACACTTTATCCCAAGCTGCGAACCAAGCTCAAGATACTTTGAGATCAATTCGGCCGACACCTTCGAGCGAGCATCCCGATTTGGTGCAAGGAATGAAAACCATTCCTCCCGAATTACCAGGCGGAGGCGAAGCAATGTCGAGTCTATTACAACAGTACTCGGACATGTTGCTCAACATCGTCCAGCAAGGAATGAATTCGCAGTCTCAAACCGGCTCGTCATAATAAACAAGATTAATATGTAAATTTCTGTTTTTTTTTTAAAAAAATCATGTATAGTGATGTTTTTAAGTGTTTTTAACATTCCAAAGTTTAAAATTCCTAATCATACCAACAAGTTCTTTGAAATGATTGCGATAACCTTCCGCTTGACGGTGGTGGTGGTGAGACACATTTCCCTCATTCAAATTGTGCCATAAAAATTTTACCGGTCGAGAATTCAGCACTGAAACTAATCATTCCGTCAGACTACTTTAATGAATGTTGATTTGTAGGAAAAATTGAGATAATATTGAATGTTTGTTGTGCTTGAAAACGTAGCTGTAGGATCAACAGTGCTGAATGCGAGACCCAATTGCGAAAGCATATCACTTGTTTCAGCATTAAAAACGAAGATAAAAATAATAAAAACTGTTTGGTCTTCCAATTAAATGCCATTTAGACATTTTTGAAATAAATATTTCCGAAATTAAATCGATAAGACTACTTTTACTAAAATTTACATAAAAATCACTCGAAAAAATCACTCGATTATTGTCATTAGGTCGTCTACGTCGGCCTGGTTTGCCTGTTGCCGTATTGGTTCATCGGTGGATATTGATCTTGCATTTGGTAATTGGGATTTGGAGGAAATCCGTACACTTGTGGCGGCATGGCGGCCATTGGTTGATAATCGTTCGTTGGTGGATACACTGGGTAGCCGGGATACGCGGGCTGTTGTTGCGGCACATTGTAATAATATTGTTGATAATTCTGATAAGCGGGGTTGGTGTAATTACCAGGGTAGTGACCCTGGAAGTGAGGATGAGCCGCGAAAGGCTGTTGCATGGCGTCGGGTGGCGGATAACGGAAAGCCGGCACTTGGAAACTCGGCGGCGGTGCGTAATATTGCGCGTAAGTCTCTGCGGGTGGCGCGAATGGTTTTGGTTCCGGCGGAAGTACGATGGGTGGCGGTAACGGAGGTTGGGGTTGAATAACCTCGGCGGGAACTGGAGGGTTTAATTTTATCCTTTTGATTTCCTGTTGTACGGCGCTTTGTGATTGGTTCGATGCTAAATTCCTTTTCAAGACGGGAACAACTAAATAAAAAAATTAAGAATTAATTTTAAAGAACAAATAAATTAATGGAAATGTTTGGTGTTACCTGACGGAGGTGGAAGTGGCGGCGTCTAAAGTAGAAAAATAAATTAAATTTAAGTTTAAATTATTAGTTTATAGCGAATATCTTACGGTCGATGGTTCCAGTCGTTGCGTCGGTGCCGGTTGTGGCAATGGAGGTTTCGCGGCTTTTATAGGCGGAGTTTTAGACGGAGATTCGGGTTTAATTGCGCCGATGCGTCCACCGGGCGTGTTGGTGTATAGATCGAGTACTTGGCGGCAAATATCGTCGATTAAATCCATAGAGATGTCTTCGACAAACATGTCCCACCATTTTGTGTGTTTGGGCGTCCGGCCGTGCCAGTCCTCGACTGTGAATTTGGATTTTTCGCCGCCCAAGTGCATGAGGGCGATGGCGATGATCTCTGATTCCCATTGGAGCGATAAGGTCGTGCATAAACTGTCGTTGATGAATGTCCACGCCTTTTGAACCATTTCGGTTAGTTTTTGTTCGTCGCCTTTCAGTCGTTTCGCGTATTTTACTAAATAACCGTACGGATGTTCGACTTGGAAGTCGAATTTGATGGTTTGCAAGAGGATTTTCTCCAAGGTCATCACTTCTTCCTGGTTTAGAAAGTGAAAAAAAAATTGATTAATTTGTGGATTTTTAAAGATTTGACGTTTCCTACCATCGGATCTTGTCCAAATTGTAGAAATTGATCGGCTGTCAACTGCGATCGAGCAGTTTCGATTATATTTCTGCATTTTTTCGGTGTTTCTTCGACTTTTCCGGCCAAAAATAAACAACAACACGCTGTTACCTAAATTAAATTTAAAAAAAAAAATTTTACGAAAAAAGTTTTCGTTACAACTCTTCAAGTTTCGCGACTTACGTAACGCGGAAAATCCTTAAATGAATGAAACATGTAGAACCGATGGAAGTACACAACGCCCGTCGCCTTCGTATCACTTCGCCTACAAAATAAAATGAATACATCAACAAATTGTGTCCAAAAATTAAATTTTCTTCCTTAATTGAAACTTACAACCCCATCAACGTTCCGGTACTAATTATAAAGAGCGCACCTTCCTGTCGATACCTCGCCTCCGTTTCGGGATCAATTCCATGCTGGAACGACGGAGTGTTTTTTAAATCCTTTTTATCGTAATACCAACACTGCAATTCCGGCATCTTCGTCTCCCAAACTTAATATCAATCGTGTACAAACTGTAAACACAAACTTATCTTCCCGTCAACATGTGACGGTGTTACGTGTACGCTGCAATAACTAATTGACCAATCGCGTGCCTCCTTTTCATGGCACCAACTACTTCCGGTCCAAAATGGCGTGTTTTTAATGAATATAAACAACTTTTAATAAAATTTTCGCAAAAATCACTATCGAACCAATTCTTTATTACAAAAAAAATCATTTCAAACGAAACAAACGAAAAATATTTAAATATTCGTCGGCCAATTTTGCCTATTGGCTCGACCCGGAAGTCTCGCCGGGGTGGGCGATTCATGGGGCCCCATTGGTGGATAAGGGCCCGGCACATGATAACTGGGATTTGGAGGATATCCAGGCGCTTGAGGAGGGTATGCATTATTTGGAGGCAACGGCGCGCCCACACCGGGAGGATAATCGTTCGAATAAACTTCTTGGTACCCCGGGCCCGGGTAGGCGGACGGTGGCGGCGCAGTATAATATGGCGGCTGATAATTCTGGTAGCCTGAACTGTTGTAATTTCCCTGATAATGGCCCTGGTATGGGTCAAAAGGCTGTTGCATAGCGTCGGTGGGTGGATAGCCTTGATAGGGTGGAGACGGGCCCTGGAAACCGGGGGGTGGAGTGGCGTACTGCGCGTATGTTTCGGCTGCAGTGGGGGTAAATGTGTACGGTTGTGGCGGCAGTCCTGGGGCGGACGTAGGTGGCAACGGGGGTTGTGCAACCATGATATCGGATGGAGTTAAAACCGTTTCAGGGTTGAGGCGAAGCTTTTTGGTTGATTGTGGTCCCATTTGTTTCAGCTCGGATTTGGCTTGTTGGCTTATTTTACCCACTTGTACAGGAATTACTAAAAATAAAAATCAATTTAGTTCAAAAATGCAACTTTAGAGAAGTAAAGTGACATTTTTTGATAGAAAAGCCGACTTTTCCGATAAAAAATTGCAAAATTCAACTTCTTTCAATGAAAAATTGCAAAATTCAACTTCTTTCAATGAAAAATTGCAAAAATCAACTTCTTTCAATGAAAAAGTGCACAAATCGATTTTTTTTTAATGAAAAAGTGCAAAATTCGCTCTTTTTTCATAAAGAAGTGAAAAAAATCGACTTTTTTGTTTCAAAAAGGTTGATAATTAATTACCTGCATGTGGCGGTGGTGGTGTCTAAAATCAAATTTAAAAAGAAAAGAAAAATTAATTATTATTGAATTTTTATTCACGAAACAAAAATTAAACCAATTTACCCGTGGATACGCGGACCAAGGTAAGGGAATAAAAGGATTTGGCACAAACTAGATATGTGAAGGGAAATTAAAACGGATTTGATCGTGCAAGCTACTCTATAAGGTGATTAAACCAAATAAGACCAAAAATTGCAGAGAAATCCTTACGTTAGGCGGTTTTACATGTAAAGGTGGCGCCAACCCGGCTCTAGAGACACCCATCTGGGCGGGCGGAGTCGTCGGAGGAGTTGCCGCTTTAGTCGCAGCGCCAATACCGCCGGGTGTGTTGGAGTACAAATCGAGCACTTGGTGACAAATATCTGAAACATTTCGACGCTAATTTACTCGATTATTCAAATTACTTCAAATTTACCTTCGAGTAAATCCATGGAAACGTCTTCAACAAACATGTCCCACCATTTTGTGTGTTTGGGCGTCCGGCCGTGCCAATCTTCCACTTCAAACTTGGATAATTTGCCGGCTAAATGCATTAAAGCGATGGCGATGATCTCAGATTCCCATTGAAGTGATAAAGTCGTGCATAAACTGTCGTTGACGAACGTCCACGCCACTTGGACCATTTTGGTTAATTTTTGTTTGTCGCCTTTCAGTCGTTTCGCATATTTTAGTAAGTAAATGTACGGATGTTCGACTTGGAGGTCGAATTTTATGGTTTGCAAAAGGATTTTCTCCATCGTCATCACTTCAGCCTGATTTAAAATTTGATTTTAGAAGAATTTCTTCGATTTTTTTTTTTTAGTTTTTCTTTTACCCGAGGATTGTCTCCAAATTGAAGAAATTGATGAGCGGTCAACTGCGATCGAGCTGTTTCTATTATATGTTTGCATTTTTTGGGGGTTTCTTCAACTTTACCGGCCAAAAATAAACAACAACAGGCCGTCACCTAAATTGTATAAAATAAATATAAATATTTTGTAAATTTTTGCAATTTGTCGTAACTTTTTGAAGTTTTCGTCGTTTTTTGAAATTTTTGTAATTTTTTGACATTTTTCGCAGTTTTCGTACTTTTTTCTCATTTTTTTGTAATTCTTTTGTACATTTTATATATTTTTTGTAATTAATTGTAATTTTTTTTTAGAAATTCGAAAAATTTGTTTTACGACTTCACTTACGTAACGCGGAAAATCCTTAAACGAATGAAACATATAAAACCGATGGAAGTACACAACTCCCGTTGCCATCGTATCATTTCGCCTAAATGAAAAAAAAATATAAAAATTTTTCATCATTGACAAAAATTATTATTAAAACTCACAGCCCCATTTGTGTTCCAGTGCTAATAATAAAGCGCGCACCTTCTTGCCGGTATCTGGCTTCCGTCTCAGGATCTATCCCCTTTTGGAATGATGGAGTGTTCTTCAAGTCTTTCTTGTCGTAATACCAACATGGCAATTCTGGCACTGGCATTTTTCTCTCCAACAAAATAAACACCGAACCGAAAGAAGTTTGATTCCGTTCAGCACGTGACGAATAGGGATAATGCCATGTCTTCTCCTACCCAATCACGAGCTTTGTTTTGGTCACGTTATTACGCTAGACAAAGACCGATACTACCCAGCACAAGCACTCATGTTTGCAGCATGGTATTGAAACTTGTCACCACGTAGCGCTGAAAATATGTAAACTGTCCAAAGCACCGTACAGTACAGTACACACCATACACCGCAAATGCACGTACAAGTTAACAATGATTAATATTATTTCTTATTACACCTTGGTCCTTGGTGGTGTTGTTTTCGTATATCTACTGACCCGCTTGTTATACGAATGTTACCAAATCCACAATCGAAAAGATTCGACAACAGAATTAAAAAATGACAAGAATACAGTAACAGTAATTACGTTAGGATCAGGTAAACGAAATGACGATTTGATTCGTAATTTTTATGATAAAAATAACAAATGACTATTTCAGGTGGTCACACCACAGAAATGCTACGTTTGATTAACTCATTGGGACCAAAGTTTGCACCAAGAGTATATGTTGTCGCGAATGCGGACGAAATTAGCCAAGAAAAAATTCGTGAGATGAATCGTTCTGGGAAAACAATGGTAACTGCTACGCACTGATGTATTGTACGATTCATTTGTGAAGTAACTGGTTTTCTTTTATCTGCAGTTTGAAATTCTAACCATTCCACGTAGCCGGAGTCTCCATCAATCATATTTGACAAGCGTCATCACAACTTTGTATTCGTGCTTATATTGTTTAAGTGCAATGATAAAAACATTGCCAGATCTGGTACGTGAGTTTTCACTTTCAGTTGAGTTGATGTTGAAATATTAAACGAATTTGAAATGAATTTTTAAATAGGTTATATGCAATGGTCCTGGAACGTGTATTCCCTTATGTCTGGCAGTATTTTTTTTGAGGGTAAGCTTTCGGAAATTGAATTAAATTAATTGTATCAATATATTTTTTTTAACAGGTAGTCGGTATTCAAAAGGGTAAGATTATTTTTGTTGAAAGTATCTGTAGGGTGGAGACGATATCCTTGTCTGGGAAAATTTTATACTATTTTGCTGATGAATTTATAGTACAATGGCCCGATTTAATGAGAAGTTATCCGAGAGCAAAATATTTAGGAAGGCTCGTTTAAGTTGCGTGTGCAAATTTTGATCTGGTTTTTGTAAAACCAACCACAAACACGACGAGAAACAGGTTGTTGTGGTAGTTTTGCTTTTCTACTCGTTTGGAATTATCTTTACGATGGTCAGAAATAAATTGTCATTTCTGTAACAATCACAGAAGTTATTTTATGTAACAATGCAGGGGTGGACCTACCGGATGCACCTTTATGTTTTTTTAATAATTTTATTGCTCGTCTTTGTAATCAATTTGGTCAATTATGTACGGACACAAATTAAAATTCTAACGTTCCGGTTTCATATTTTAATTAAAATAATCGAATTAATTTACTACAAAACGAATCAAACACAAAAAAGACACTTTATTTTTAGATTATATCTTTATTCATACCACAATAACTTAAAAATGTCGTAATTCTGTTACAATTTATTAAAACCTGATGAATATTAAATACACTCGATAAAAATATGTACAAATTCTAATGCTAATATATATAAATCTCAATATTTAAAATTTAAATCGCCCAATTTTGTCTGTTGGCACGTCCAGTGATTCTCACGGGAGCAACATTCGGATTTGGAGATGCGTGTTGACCCATCGGGGGCCCCCCTCTCGGTGGATACGGGCCCGAAACCGGATAATTATGGTTCGGAGGTGGCGGATACCCCGGTGCTTGAGGTGGATATGCTGCATTCGGTGGCGGTGCGCCCCCGCTCGGTGGATAATCGTTCGCGTAGGGTTCCTGGTACCCCTGACCGGGGTACGGAGCTGGCGGCGGCACATTGTAATAACCTTGTCCAGAATTTTGCTGATAATTCTGATACCCCGCATTGTCGTAACCGCCCTGGTAGTGACCTTGGTTGTACCGCGGGTCGCCTTCGAAGGACTGCTGCATGGGCTCTGCTGGTGGGTACCCCTGGTACGCCGGGGGCCCCTGGAAACCGGGAACTGGCGGAGGTGTTGCGTACTGCGAGTAGTTGTCCGCGGTCGGCGTGAAGGTGTAAGGCGGCGGTTGTGGTTGTGGCGGGAGTACGGATGTTGCTGGTAGTGGGGGTTGTGGTAAGATGGTTTCGATGGGGGTTACGACTGTTTGGGGGTTTAGACGGATTTTTTTATTTGTCTGTGGCGCTGCTTGCTTGATTTCCAACTTTAGGTGGTCTAGGGGCTCCGGTTTTATTTTACCGACCTGAACTGGAATTGCTAGAATGAACAAATGAAAAAATAATTAAATTTTGTTCGTTGTGAAGAAATGTCGTATTTCCCGATTCACAAGCTTTCCCGAATTTTAAAATGCTATTTCTGTGTAATTACGTGAAAAAAACGTTAAAATTGTCGATAAAAACATGAAAAAACGTTAAAATTGTCGATAAAAACATGAAAAAACGTTAAAATTGTCGATAAAAACATGAAAAAACGTTAAAATTGTCGATAAAAACATGAAAAAACGTTAAAATTGTCGATAAAAACATGAAAAAACGCTGAAAATGTCGATAAAACATGTAAAAACGTTAAAATTGTCGATAAAACATGAAAAAACGTTAAAATTGTCGATAAAAACATGAAAAAACGTTACAATTGTCGATAAAAACTTGAAAAAACGTTATAGTTGTGGTTAAAAAAGTGAAAAAACGTTATAGTTGTGGTTGAAAACATGAAAATCACGTTAAAAAGCGGGAATGCATTGTAATTCGAGAAATTCGGTGTACGAATACCAAAAATACCTGCAAGTACTTGTGCAGGTGGCGTCTAAAACGTAAAATAAAAATTAATAAATTTCCTGATTTTCTTTCTCTTTTAATTACTTTAGTTACATTAATTGATTTCACTTGTTGCGTCGGTGTAGTGGCGGCAGATCTGGCAATGGTTACTTGCAAAGGAGGTGTTGTTGGTGGAGATTCTGGTTTCGTAGTTCCACTTGTGGTACCAGTAGGCGTATTAGAATACAAATCAAGAACTTGATGACAAATGTCTGCAATATTGGGAAAAAAATGTCAAATATATTCAACAAAAATTGAAATCTTCAAATACCCTCGAGTAAATCCATGGAAATGTCTTCAACAAACATGTCCCACCATCTCGCGTGTTTCGGCAGTCGCCCGTGCCAATCAACTACTTCGAATTTCGATAATTTCCCAGCTAAATACATGAGGGCGATGGCGATGATTTCAGATTCCCATTGCAGCGATAAAGTCGTACACAAGCTGTCGTTCACGAACGTCCACGCCATTTGCACCATTTTGTGCAGTTTTTGTTTGTCACCTTTTAATCGTTTTGCGTACTTCAATAGAAAGTTATACGGATGTTCCACTTGCAGGTCGAATTTTATAGTTTGCAGCAAAATCTTCTCCAATGTCATAACCTCTTCCTAATTAAAAATAAATAAATATTACAATTTTTATTATTTATAAACTAAAATTTCAACTTTTTCGCTAAAATTTTCGTTTTTTTCGCTAAAGTTTTCATTTTTTCCTTAAAATTTTCATTTTTTCTTTAAATTTTTTATTTTTTCCTTAAAATTTTCATCTTTTTCATTAAAATTTTAATTGTTTTCATGAAAATTTTCATTTTTTCCATTGAAATTTTCATTTTTTCACTAAAATTTTCATTTTTTTATTAAAATTTTCATATTTTCACTAAAATTTTCGTTGTTTACTCTGGGATCTTCTCCGAATTGAAGATACTGATGGTCAGTAAGAAGCGATCGAGCAGTTTTAATGATGTCCTTGCACTTCTTAGGCGTTTCTTCGACTTTTCCAGCCAGAAATAAACAACAACACGCAGTTACCTTTAATAAATTGAACAAAAATGAGCTTTTTTCACTTAGATTGTACTCAATTACGCACATAACGTGGGAAATCCTTGAAAGAATGGAACATATAAAATCTGTGAAAGTAAACAACTCCAGTTGCCATCGTGTCGTAACGTCTGCACACAAAAAATATGAAAATAAAGTAAAAATTGTATTTTTAAATAAAAAAAACTCGCGCTTACAATCCCATTTTTGTGCCGGTGCTGATGATGAAACGAGCCCCCTCGCGACGATATCTCGCCTCCGTTTCGGGCTCGATGCCATTTTGAAATGATGGAGTGTTTTTTAAGTCTTTTTTGTCGTAATACCAACAAGGTAATTCCGGCATTTCTATTTGTATTTCACCAATTTACATCCCAATTTTGATGGTGCTCCGTATCCAATGTCGCCATCTTACATGACGCTAGTTTGGATAGCCACAGACCGATACCCGTAATACAAATATTAAAAAACTTATATTTTATTTTTAAAAATTATTACACCTTATTAAAATTTGAATTAAGTGGTTACGTGTTCTAATATTCCTTGACAGATTAGATGTTCACATTCTGATCGCGGGAGAAAATGCTAGAAATAAATCAAATATTTTATTTCTGAGAAAAATAACTCGCATAAGGTAATTTAGTACCTGAGAATTCTTAATTAACATGACAACGGTTCCGTCCTCCGTCTCAAATTCACCAAAATCAGTCAGGCACCTCACCTGAAGAATTTATTATAATTTAAAACCAAAATTGATAAGTTTTCTGGAGAAAAATCTCAATTACTTCAATATAAAACGTCTTGGGCGGCTTTAATCCTTGCGTTAAGTCGAGAAAGGTTGTGTCTTCCGACGCTTCTCTCATGTAAGTTGCTAGATTTTTGCTGTAACGTTCAAACCAGTTCTTCTGAACACAAAAAAGCAACAAAAAATTTAAATAACCAAAAAATATGAGTGAATTTAAACGTTTTCCATACTTCAGATGGACTCAAATTGGTCACAACTTCGGCCGGTAAGGCAATACCGAATTCCCAACGAAGTTCTCGAATTTTTTCCAGCCGATTGTGTCTAGAAAAGAAAAATTGTTCCAAAATGTTTCAAAGTTTCATTTTTAGATTGGATTTTACTCACACGTAAGTAAGCAAACATCTTTTGTTACGTTCGAGAACAGTGTGCCGTAATTGCACGCTGCGTAGTAAATTTAATTCACCAGATGTCGACGATGCTCTAAAATAATGTTAAATTATGTTTTTCTTTCGTTTTTCTGCCATTTTGTGTAGGAAACTTACACGTCTCTCTGGTTTTGCTCGAACAGATTTTGCATTTCTTCAATGACACGTCGGATTCCATCCTCCTGAAACATAGAACATTATTTCTTGGTAATATTTTGTAGTTTTAATTTTTTTAAATATTTACATTAAAGGGGGGTATTACGTCCGTAGACCTCTTCAACTCTAACAACAATTCCAATGCTTTTTCGCCAATCATTTGTAACAGCCGCCATTAACGTATTGCGCTCCAGCGCCGTGGTTTCGGCGGTTTCGGCTGCTGGTTGGATTGGGAAAAAAATTTTATTTTCTCCGTTTACAAAATTTACAGTTTCCCGTAGAAAAGAAAATTCAAAATAAAAAAATCGTAATATAAAAGAGCAAGTTGCGAGACATCGTTATATAGTTTACGGTTATTGCCGCTAGGTGCTTGCAGTATTGCAAATTGGCGCTAACTCGACAAATTGGAGGAAAATTGGAGAATTGATACTAATGTTGACAATAATGATAAATTAATATCGATTCGTACAGGTTTTTTTGTTTTTAAACTCCTCGTTTAGGTAAGTTATTGAAATATAAGTATCTTCAATGAGACAATGAAGTATCGCTTTTTCCTTAGGCAAATACCACTCTACACGACGAGGAAAAGTGTCTTCACCTTTCCAGTTTTTCGTGTAAGTTATGTAGTTTTTTATTTTGAAATAGTGTATTTGCATGATAGGAACGTTTCACTTCCATTGTTAGGGACAGATCCAGAAAACGCACTTTAGGGGGCGGTTCAATTTTTCACACACAAAAATGAATTTTTTGCCCCAAAAATTGAATTTTTGCTCCAAAAATTGAATTTTTGCTCCAAAAATCGAATTTTTGCTCCAAAAATTGAATTTTTGCTCCAAAAATTGAATTTTTGCTCCAAAAATTGAATTTTTGCTTCAAAAATGAAAAGAAATGAAAAGAAAAGAAAGAGAAGAGTTGCGTCATTCTTAAAGCGCCATTATTGGCATTTGGCAACTGCGATTAAAAATAAAGGCTCATAAAAAAATCTCAAACCCAGCTTTACTTGAGGACAGCAACCTGATGTGCCGAGTCAAGGCCAAATACACCTTCACACGACGTCATTTCCGCCATTCATTAACAGACACAAGGAAAAAAATATAAAATAAACAAAAAAAATCACCACACAAAAACAAATAAAATACATAAAACCAGACGCAAAAATAATAATAAATAATAACTTCTGCAACATATTTATCGAAACTTTAAACAATCCAATCAACAGTTGCGATCAAACCAAACCAAACCATCCCATTCACACTCCCAAGTCCCAACCCAGATTCACTTGTCAGTTGGCTCCAACCCACGCACCACTTCCATCCATTCATCCAATCCACATCACTTTAATCAACCTCAAATTAACCATTTTAGAACAAGCCCGAGCGAGCCAAAGTGGGAACAACTCAGCCCCGAGGCAAAATGGAACGAACCCCACCCAACATGGTGTCCACGACCATTCTCTGCCTCCTCGCCATCGCAAACTTTGACCATCTGACCCGACCCGGAGTCGCCGCCGCCGCCAAACCGAAATCGCTGTGCCCGGCCGAGTTCAAGCATCACTGCACATGCGGCAGCGCTTGGTATAACGAACGTCCCGACGTCTACATAACGAACTGCTCCAATTCGAACCTCGCCAGTGTCCAGGTGTTGGAAGAACTCCCCCCGGACACCGAAATACTCGTGCTGACCGGCAACGACTTCGCGCATCTGCCCAAAAACGTGTTCGGACAAGTCACCGACTACGAGAAACTACACGAAATCGATTTGTCGCGCAACAAAATACGAACAATCGATCGCGGAAGTTTCAGCAGAAATGAGCGGCGAATTCAAAAACTGACTCTCAACGGGAACCAATGGACGCCCATAGATGGCGTGGATATTTTCAGCAATTTCGATAATCTTCGCGAATTGCATCTGTCGGATGCGTTTTCGGGCCATAATCGGCTAGATTTAATCACGACGATGATCTCCGCATCGGAGCAGTCGCTCATATCGATTCAAGTACTCGATTTGAGCGATAATTCGATAGTCGATTTCGATAATGACGATTTTCTTTGTTATTTGCAAAGTTTGCGGATTTTGAATTTATCTAAGAACAAATTGACTCGAGTTTCGCTCAGTTCTCGGTGTATACCGAACGTTGTGTCGTTAGATTTGAGTCGGAATCAAATCGTGACTTTGGATCAGAAGTCGATGTCGCTTATCGATACGTTGATCGATACGCGATTCGATTTAGCCGATAATCCGTTTCGATGCGATTGTGAGGCGATTGGGATGATTACCTGGTGGCAAAATTCGACGGCAGAATTGTTGGCGCCGGTTAAGTGTTCGGGACCGAAGCCGTGGACCGAGCGATATATAGATACGATCGATGCGGCGCAAATCGAATGCGAGGGAACCGGGCCGAGTGTGGGGACTGTTGTGCTCATCGTTGTGTTGCTCGTGTTGCTCGCGCTAATTATCGGGTTGGCGATCGTGAATCGCACGACCGTTAGAAAATATTTTGTCACCACTACGAAGCCGATCAGAGGGAAATTCGAATATTCCGCTATTAGTGGAAGACAGGAAAACCCGGAAGTGGATGTCTAAAACTCGAAAAAAGTTTATTTTGAAAATTTCTGCCATATTAAATGTGATGTATAATGATAATTGATAACGATGATAATTAAAGACAATTTTGTTGTAATACGAGTTTTGTAAGCAGTTTATTTAATAAAAATTTGTAAGCTTTTATTTAAATAGAAGTAAATCTAAATTTTAATGCGTGTACATGACTATAAATAAACCGCAAGAAAAAATTTAATAATCTGACATTTCCTGTTTTGATAATTGCCAGCTGTTTGCTAAATTTATTTTATTGTTAATTATTTTTTAATAGTTTCAAAAGTCAAACGTTCCGCCATTTATCGTCTGCCAAAACACCACTCACTTGTCAGCGCCATCTGTGGAAGAAACATAACTTCATTTTTCTTTCGTTGTTTTCATTAAATTTTTGTCACAGAACTGTCGAAACACGCCAGTTAATTTATATTACTAAATTATTGATTTTTGTAGTTCGTTACACACTAAACAAAATTAATCTCGGTGGATAGATTATTGTTGTAAATGAAGCATATTTATTTTTACATTTGTTTTAGAACATTTTATTTTTTTCTGCGATAAAATGTAGATACATTGATTAAAGATCGCTCGTGTTAGATGATGTAGCGATTCAGACGGTGTTCAATATGGTATTATTTCATTTGCTTGTCTCTAGATGACGGAAGCGATAAAGACAGTTTGTGATTGTGATGGAAAAACAGTGGCGCCATCTATGTTTCCAAGTTGCTATTAATTTGGGCGTGGTGAAGACGCAGAGTTTAAAATTGACGTCATGATGACGTCACACCCGTTCGAAAACGAGGCTAAGGGGTATAAACAAACCCAAATAGCATAGAATTCTCAATACAATGTACGTAAAACCTTATTATTTCTTTGGCAAACTTTATTTTAAAGATGAATTACACATTTTCAAACATTTTGTGTGATTATTCACATGTTTTTACTTGTTTTAAATCATTTTCTACATTTTTTCACTGGTTTAAAATGTTTTTTAGTTTGGCCATTTTTGTCTTTAGATCAGGGGATGGACTAATTGTCAGCTGTAGATTGTCGCGGCCTTCGCCCAACGATTTGTTGGCTATCGCCGTCGACTGTCGCGGCCATCAGCTGTTGCGTTCGACCATCAGCTGGCGATTGTTGGCCGAGAATCTGACAATTTTTGGCCGTCGCTGTCGACTGTCGCGGCTGTCAGCTGACGATTTTTGGCCGTCGCTGTCGACTGTCGCGGCCATCAGCTGTTGCGTTCGACCATCAGCTGACGATTTTTGGCCGTCGCTGTCGACTGTCGCGGCCGTCAGCTGACGATTTTTGGCCATCGCCATCGACTGTCGCGGCCATCAGCTGTTGCGTTCGACCGTCAGCTGACGATTTTTGGCCGACAGCTGACAATTTTTGGCCGACAGCTGACAATTTTTGGCCGTCACTGTCGACTGTCGCGGCCGTCACTGTCGACTGTCGCGGCCGTCAGCTGACGACTGTCGACCGTCAACAATCGCCAGCAGCTGACGGCCGCGTCAATCTACAGCTGACGGCCGCGACAGTCGACAGCGACGGCCAAATATTGTCAGCTGTCGGCCAACAATCGCCAGCTGACGGCCACAAACGATTCTTCGGATCGCGCTCATTAGAATAAATCACATGTTGGGAAAAAAACATGATGACAACTTTACGGCGGTGGGCAGTGTTCGAAATAAATAAATAAATTTTTTTACCGGTAGATGGTAATGAGTTCAACAACCTAAAGTAAAATTATTTTAAGCTTCTGCTTTCTTCGAGGCCCTGTTTTTTTCTTTTCGTTTTTTTAAGTATATATTTTCTGGTTTTTGCTATTGAGGTTTTTTCAGTGGATTTATTTACAGTTCTTAAGATTCCAGTTCTGTCCAACGTCCAACCCATTCCATCACTGTTATGAATTCGCAACTGTGCTAGAATTGGCACGATCTGCAGACCAACAATAACTTTTATTATTCTCGCATTAAAATACAAAACGCTTCAAGATATAACAAATTTAATTTCTAAAAACGCAAGCCCAATACATCATAATTCCCAAAAAAAATATATATAAATAATATCTTTTTAACTTAATTTCGAAACCAAAAGTGAATTATGAACAGTCGGTGGCGTAGGCGCATTCGGAACAGGCATGAGCGTAGCATGATCCACCGGCGAATGCAACATCTAGCCCAAAACCTCAGAAGCGGATGGCGACAGAAAGGCTCCTCAGCCAGGAGCCCAATGAAATTAAAGACACAAACCAGGAATGACTAACGCGTAATACCATATCCCCACTGAATAAGTGCCCATTTCTCCACCACATCAGAAAAACTAGTTAAGGTGAGGTTCGCGGGGGGGGGTCAAGGTGGGGCGCTAGCCCCCCCTTTTTAGGAAAAAAAAGAAAAAACCCTAGCACACGCGAAAAACCAAGAAACAGCATTAGTCACTCCTGGATGAGGAGCCTTTCTGTCGCCAGGCGCTACTCAAAACCTCCGCACGATTCAACATCGTCGTCCGAATATTCCTCTCCAGTTCAAACAAAACGTCCTTGTGATATCACTATATTTGACCTACCATAGAATTGCATTTTATCACTTCATTGACTACGATAATGACAATGTGACATTGTTGCACCATGCGTCATCATGACAGCGAAGTTTTAGCTAGTTTTTCTCGTGTACAGTACATTCGGATTCATTTTGTGGATTTGCAGTGAAGTTTCAGCAAGTTTTGCACTCGGGCGATAAATTCGGATTTTGGATTTGCAGTAGTTGAGTTTCAACAAGTTTTTTGCAGATAAATCAAACACGTTTTTTTGGACTCACAGTTCAGTTTCAAACATACCGTATGTTTTGTGCGTAAGAAATAAATTCTTATACGTTTTTCGGATCTCTATTTCAGATTACGGTAAATAGGTTTTGCACGTGGGCAATAAATTTCGATATTCGTGCTTTGGAAGTGACTCGGTTAATCGCCTATGAACACGGGACCACAATAAGATGGGGGCGGAGGGGCGACGGCCCCGGGTGCACCAAGCAATGGGCGTGGTGAAGGCGCCGGTAGTTCTAAAATATCTGTGATTCTTTCTTGCTCCCAACGATTCTTCGGATCGCGCTCATTAGAATAAATCACATATTAGGAAAAAAACATGATGACAACTTTACTGCAACATTAATACCGGCAGAATAAGTACAACAATGCGATTTTTATTCTTACGCATCCGTGCTCGTTTAAGAACAAACGTAGCAAATGAATTAAAGGTCCAAAACAACTCACATTTTTGTTCTGGAATTATCAACAAATTGCGAAATATCATTAAATGAAAAATGAAAAATCGTGAAATTGGCTACCCCCTCATACAACCATTTTGCCCTTTTCGGATGGAATTTACTGTTTATTTAAATGCCACTGTTCATGATGAACGTTAATTTTCTGCAACAATACAAGTATAATGGTCAAATCAATTTTTTTTTAAATTGATATCATCAATAACTTCTACAAAATTACAATATTAATTATTATTGCAATTTGCAAACAAACAATAGTGTGTATTCGACGTCGACATATTCAATAATTATATTTTGCTAGTTAATGATTGGCAAAGGCAAAAAGTTTAGATTTCAGCGCTTCCAAACATGATAAATCAGTTTGAAAAAGGCACTCTTCAGTCGGTTGCATGCCGCCTTCCGAATCATCATCGTAATCATCATCAGTTAATCTTCTGATATAATCAATCCCAAAATCACAAATATGTCGTTTAAAACGTCGCAAGGTGCCATCTGTTTGGAAAATTTCACGCAGAAACTGATCCAACACGGCTCCTCCGTCATTGACAACCATTAACACGCACGTGCGTATTTTCGATAACATTAAATTGTACTTCTTCTTTTCACCCGCACTATTCATCAGCATCTTAAGAAGATCAAAATCGTCATAGTTTAACAAATTCATCACACGAGAAGTTTGATCCAAAATGAACCATTTTAGTTCGCTTGAAAAACGGGTCCACAATCTTCGGAAAAGTCTTTTTTTCAGAAAACCAGCAAAACCACTCTGGCAAATATTATCTAATTGCATAAAATAATGCATTGAGTAGTTTTCAACAAAATTATCAATCATATAGAACAAAGTGGAATGCAAAAAGTCATGCCAATATCTGTTTGACTTCAGTAGACTGTCTAGCAGAACGGTAAAATTAGTGTTCATCCATTCGCAATTGCTGAATGTCGATTTTAGTTGCTTTTTCGTAAAATGATTTAATAGAAAGAACATGGTATCCGATGGGCCGTGCTGCAGACATTTCCAACAAAGATCTATGAATCGATTCCTCTCTTTCTCATCATCGTTAGTATCCCATATGTACTGTAAAACTAAATCAAATTCACACTGAGCCGCCAGGCTGACAATACCGTTTATATTGCAGTCTTGGCCGTTGAATAATTTTCGAATTTTTGTTGCAAATTCAAACTTTTTCCTGGTTTCAGCATCCAAATTGAATTCGTCGTCGTAGTTGGTTCCTTTTAAAGCCAGTGGTAACTTTTCCCACAAAATTTTCACATAATTTACTAAACAAAAATGACTAGCCAGATTGTAAAGAGTCCCATTGGTCCTCAAGGCTTCGCTGCTTTCGTCGTTGTAGAGTAAAACGAACGTTTCTTTTTTGTCAATTGCTCCATGAACCGTCCAAGCAATGTCATTAACAAAAGCGTACGAAGTGACGTTCTCAGTAAAAGTGAATCTTTCGAGATATTGTATCCATTCGTGTATCTGAACACCAACTAGTGCAACGGCATTTTTTAATTCTTCCTTCAGAGTTGGAGGTAGATCCAGATTTGCTCCTTTCATTACTTCATCTTCAATTCGATGCCATTCCCTGGACTGCATAGTTTTCTTTTTTCCAAAAAAATTAGCTATTTTCAATTTAACCGCATCTTTTCGCCAAAACGAAATTGCGACAGCTAATAATGAGATTTTCTCCAAGCTGGGGCACGATTTTGCTTCCTTCAGATTTCTTTGAACGAGAGCGTTTATTGTTTGGATTTTACCCATTTCTATGTGAAGAATTCAAATAGATAATTAAATGTAGTTGAAAAAAGAACTGTATGAATATCGAAACTCACTGAATTAAATATAGACTACGTACCAACTCAAACCCGAAGGTTATTGCAACGAAGAAATTTCGTAGTGTTGAAAAGAATTCTGTCACAAGGTACAACTATTCTGTGAAAGAAAGAACTATAGGCATATTGTAATTTACAAATTCGAAGAACGTACGACGTACCACTTGTTCGCTTGGATCTCACTTGTCAGTAGATTTGCCGCCACCCCTCTGGTGGGCTGTGTTCGAAAGAAATTAAAAAAATGTTTTACCGGTAGATGGTAATGAGTTCACCAACCTAAAGTAAAATTATTTTAAGCTTCTGCTTTCTTCGCGGCACTGTTTTTTTTTTCTTTTCGTTTTTTTAAGTATATATTTTCTGGTTTTTGCTATTGAGGTTTTTTCAGTGGATTTATTTACAGTCCTTAAGATTCCAGTTCTGTCCAACCCATCCCAGCACTGTTATGAATTCGCAACTGTGCTAGAATTGGCACGATCTGCAGACCTATAATAACTTTTATTATTCTCGCATCAAAACACAAAACGCTTCAAGATATAATAAATTTGATTTCTAAAAACGCAAGCCCAATACATCATAATTCCCAAAAAATGTATATATAAATAATATCTTTTTAACTTAATTTCGAAACCAAAAGTGAATTATGAACAGTCGGTGGCGCAGGCGCATTCGGAACCGGCATGGGCGTAGCATGATCCACCGGCGAATGCAATATCAAGCCCAAAACCTCCGCACGATTCGACATCGTCGTCCGAATATTCCTCTCCAGTTCAAACAAAACGTCCTTGTGATATCACTATATTTGACTACCATAGAATTGCATTTTGACTACCATAGAATTGCATTTTGACTACCATAGAATTGCATTTTGACTACCATAGAATTGCATTTTGACTATCATAGAATTGCATTTTGACTACCATAGAATTGCATTTTGACTACCATAGAATTGCATTTTGACTACCATAGAATTGCATTTTGACTACCATAGAATTACATTTTATCACTTCATTGACTACGATAATGACAATGTGACATTGTTGCACCATGCATCATCATGACACTACTGAAAATGTAGGTAAAACCACAGACCTAAATACACTAGACTGCGAACTGAGGGATTGTGGGTAAGAAGCGTATGTATACAGGAAGTAATACCAGTAGCGTAGCTGTCACTTCCTGTCAACGCTAATGCTGGTGACACACGGCGCGTTTTGCGGCGCGAATCGCGTCGCCAAAATGGCGTCAGGTCGCATCTGATTGGTTGCGATCAAAATCGCCGACCAAAAAGTACATGCACCAAGTACTTTCGCGACGCGATTCGCGTCGCAAAACGCGCCGTGTGTCACCAGCATAAGGCTGCCTGAAATCAGCATACAAGCAAAATTTCCAAACGAAAATGACTCGAATTTTGATGAAAATGAATCTAATTTGAAAATGACTGAAATTTTGATGAAAATAACTCTAATTTGAAAATAACTGAATTTGAAAATGACTAGAAATTAAATTAAATTTACGAATTTCAGTTGCTAATGACTCTAAATTATATTTCATTTACAAATTTAACCCGAAAATAACTCGAAATTTTATTAAATTCACAAATCTAAGACGACAGGAAGTTGGAGCGGATCAGTGACGCAGTGCTGGACTGGCCCGGCGGGCTACCGAGAGTTTCCCGGTGGCCTGTAGCCGCTGTGGCCTGTCCCGACTTCAATAATTGTGGCCCGGACACCCAGATATCCCGGCAATAAATTTGGTCCCAGTCCAGCCCTGCAATGCCTCCTCCACTCACAAGCTGGGCCCAATGTAAAGTTTGCAGTCTAGTGTATTTTAGGTCTGTGGTAAAACCTAAGTACAACCATTTTTTCTTACTTTTATTTTGAAATTGAATTATTATTGATTTTAATGTTAATTTTAAAAGTGAATGTTAATTTTCTATAATGGAAAAATCAAGTCTTTAATTATCATCAATAAATTCCCACAAAATTACTTAAAAACAAACAAATAGTATTATACCATAACTTAACATATCTAATGATTGCAAAAAGCAAAAAGTTTAGAGCTATGTACGGATTTGCTCCTTTCATCACTTCGTCTTCAATTTGATGCCATTCCCTGGATTTTCGAATTTTCTTTGTTCCAAAGAAATTGGTTATTTTCAATTTAACCGTATCTTTTCGCCAAAATGAAATTGCGACAGCTAATACAGAGATTTTCTGCAAACTGGGACAGGATTTTGCGTTTTGCAGATTTTCTTGAAGGCGGTCGTACATTATTGTTATTTTGTCCATTTCTGTGGAAAAAAATTGAAAAAAATTGAAAAAAAATTATTACATACGGTATGGTAATATCAAAACACAACTGAATTAAATAGAGAAGGAATTTCCTTTCTTCCAATAGAATTCTGCTATGAAATGTAACTATTTATACAAATCAGAATAACTATCATTTACAAATACGAAGAACGTCGACGTACCACTTACTTGCTCGCATTGTTAGCTTGGCCGCCACTCCTCGCGTGAGCAGCAACCGAAGAAAATAAATATTTGGTTTACCGATAGATGGCGATGTGTTCAACTTAAAGTAAAATTATTTTATGTTTCTGCTTTATTCGAGACACTTTTTTTTAACTTTTTCGTTTTTTTAAATATATATTTTCTGGTTTTTGCTATTGAGGTTTTTTCAGTGGATTTATTTACAGTCCTTTAAGTTTTCAGTTCTTTCCAACACATCCCAGCACTGTTCTGAATTCGCAACTGTGCTAGAATTGGCACGATCTGCAGAGAATGCAGACCTGGAAAACTGAAAAACAGTAGCGCCATCTATGTTACCAAATTGCTATTAATTAGGAGTTAAAATTTCTGTGAATGGTGATTATGCTTTGGAAAAATCCCGATTTATTGCCCCTGAAAGGAAGTTCCAAGAAATTTGCTCAGCGTTTTGCACGGTGGGCGATATATCAATCACGTTTTTTTGGACTCCCAGTTCAGTTTCAAACATACCATAGGTTTTGTGCGTGGGAAATAAATTCTTATACGTTTTTCGGATCTCTATTTCAGATGAAATAGGTTTTGCACGTGGGCCGTAAATTTGGATATTCGCACTTTGGAAGTGACTCGGTTTATCGCCCATGAACACGAGATGAGGGCAGATGGGCTACGGCCCCGGGTGCACCAAGCAATGGGATGCTGAAGGCGCCAGTAATTATAAAATTTCTGTGATTCTTTCTTGCTCCCAACGATTCTTCGATAATGCGCTCATTCGAATACATCACACATTGGGGAAAAAAATGCCAACTTTACTGCAACATTAATACCAGCAGAATGAGTACAACAATGCGATTTTTAAAGGCTTTTATTTAACTTGACTTGAACGTTTGTTTGTGTCAACGTCCGGTCACGTGACCTGTAATGTTTCAACTTCCGGTACTTCCGGTTTGTGTAATTTCTCAAAAAAAATGAATTAAAAAATTAATCAGACGATTGGAAAGTAGACTTTTCTGGTGCAGTTTTTTGTCTACTTTCCAATTTTCATGATAAAATTTGTATTAAAAGTAGTTAAAAGGGAGGAAAAGCTAAATTACGGCGAAATGTAACAAAAAACAGCGCCACCTGGCGGATCCCGTGTCTTTTAATGGATGCCAAAATGTTCGCCGATACTAATTTTGATGTTTTCGATACTAAAAAAGGTTCTAAAAATTCTGAAACCAGGCTAAACCTGGTAAAAACAAAAATTCTTATCTGCCCATATATTTTGTTTTTTAATATTATTTAGAAAAGTACTTTGTTGAAGGTTTTTTGGCACGATCACGGCAATCACGAAACAATCTGCAATAGTAGCGCACTCTGACGGCGATTTGAACACCAATATAAAAGCCTTTTTCAAAAACTTGGTTTTTTATATTTACTTGTTATTCTTACGCATCGGTGCTCGTTTAAGAACAAACGTAGCAAATGAATTAAAGGTCCAAATCAACTCACAATTTTGTTCGGAAACTATCAACAAATTGAAATTTCAATTAAATAAAAAATGAAAAATTGTGAAATTGGCTACCCCCTCAAGTACAACCACTTTGCCCTTTACGATGCAATTTATTACGGAGTATTTATTTAAATGCCACTGTTCATGATGAATGTTAATTTTCTGCAACAATACAAGTATAATGGTCAAATCAATTTTTAAAAAAAAAATTATATTCATCAATAAACTGTGACCGGCTGCCCGCTCAGTCCGCTCACTTGCCTGCAACACACGGCGCTTCCACGGCTCTCGCGCACCTCGTGTGTTTCTCGCGCGCACCTGTTGCGGACCCCCGCACCAGGTGGAGCTGACGGTCGTTGGCCCGGCCAATTGGGAACCGGAAGTGCCCCTTCCGGAAGTGGTGGGCCCGGCAGAGGCCCAAGAGAGTTCTCTAACTTCCAGCATGGCGAACGGTCGCTTCCACGATCGCTCTTCCACGCTGGCGGCAATGACGAATCCAGTTGGCGTAGCGACTCTGTCGCCCGCCGGGACTTGATAGTCCACGTTCCCCATGTCCGTCCTGCGTTCTCCGTGAACGTAGCGGCGACATGGCTAAACGGTATTCCGACCACGTGTGTCATGGCGGCCATTGGCCGCCGTGCCACGCGGTCTTGTTAGGGACGGCTGTTCGCAGCCGTCGCATTGGGAAATGCACTGGGAGACACCACATCATACCCCTAGACATCAATAAAGCTTACCTTAAACTAAACTTGTGTCTCTTGTGTATTTCGGAGTGAATTCTATCGTGTGTGTTGTGTCCAGCGCCTCGTGGCTCTCCCCCGACCACGTGGCGACCGTCCAAACACTCACAATTGTGGGCCCGTCCTGGATCTTGAACTCTTTGCGATTTTTTTTCTATTTTCTGGTTGAGTTAATAACTCAACATTGAATGAATTTTTCCGATCAAAAAGGGGGAAATTTCTGTGGTCATGGTTGTGATAGGGAATCAGCAGGCGAAACGGCCGCTAATCGCTGATTTTGGACCCTAACTTGACAAAAATTGGTGGCTGTGCATGTCCAGCTTGCCTGGGTACTGGCAAGCCGGGACTTACATTGGCCACACTTTCCAACGGTCTTCTATTCCTTTCTAGCTTAGCCTAAAAAACTGAGTGGTTGGGAGGGGAATATAATTCCAAACCTTCTTTATTATTTTTATTTCTTGGTGCGCAGCCCAAGTAAAAGTAATGGAACAGTCTGCAGCGTATTCAAACTCGATTAGTGGAGGAGGCGCCGCTGGTGGCCACCAGCAACCCAATTCCCACGGGGGAGAAGCGGTCATATTCTAATTGCCACGCTGCAATCGCTGGTTCCATTATGGGCCGGGCGAGGAGGCGATGTTGAACTGAGCTTTGAGTGACACCAAACTTCTTGTAGGACGTTTAGTCGCTTGGATGCAGGTTGCTAGCTTAGTGGTCGCTGGCGCGGGAACAGTCACGTGCGGTGAGTTGGCGTGTAGTTGGACCCGAGTAGCAGCGAAGTGTCCGCACACATGGGAAGACTGCCTTGATTTTTGTTGTGGCTCATAATTTATGGGTTGCGTTGTGGCTGCTCGAGGCGCTCATCCGGGTTCACATCGGTCATAATCCTACCCTGTCCCGTGTACTGGTTGGAAACAGTTGCAAGTTGGATACAACCCTAGAACTGTGGAAAATTGGGACACGGACAGCAGGGAGAGCTGCCGGAGGTACGGGGAAACCAATGGTGAAGTGCTCAACTGACACAGAGAGTTCGTTAGGGCGTAGGAACGATATCTGTGCATTCAGGTAGCTACCAACTTTGAAAAGAGATTGGGAATCTAGCCTGTAACTTTTGCTTCTGAATTTTATTCACCTTCATTGGATTTTCAAGTTGTTTCAGCTTGTTTTCGAGGACTGTGCTCGAACCACAGTTTTGGACAATCTCTACAATTTGGAAGTTTGTTTTTATTTTACAACCTTTTTTGTTTTTTCACTTTATCTTCGATTTTTTTTCCCTATCTATGATTTTCATGGTTCTTTGGGACGCCACACCGGACAGTAGACATCGTTGTAACTGAATACACGTGTTTCATGACCTGGAGGTAGACAGCACCAAATAGAAGGTGACATGGCTTTAAGTTGGCAGCTGAAGGGTGGGCCCCCAAAGCAACTAGGGACAGGAGATGCATTTCCTTCTTACTTTAAGTGCAGCTGACTGTCCCACAAAAAACACCATTTCATTGGGATGAACAGACATCTCAGTGTAGGCACGTTTCTGTCGAAAGGCAGCCTCGTGCAGACTGGAATGAGTCTCCGAAAGGGGTGAGCGGGCGCGTTTGTTGGTCTCTTGGGGCAGAAGAAGAGATTGCAACAATATCCCCGTAATGTAAATATCTGAAAAAACCTTCTGCTAAAAATTGGAACTTTTTGAGTGTATTTTATATTAAAAACACCCAGTATTTTGTGATTTTTTATTCATTTTCTTGTCTTTCTTCTCTGTTTTTCAATGTTGCTGTGCAATAAAGAAACGGTTTTGTCTGCGCGCTAGCGCGGTTAGCTTTCTATTGTTGGAAACGACGATGGAAATCTCTGGTTTGAAAATTTAGAAGTTCTTTGGACACGATTTCGTACCTTTTTTGGGCACAAAAGTCATGTTCTCATGGAATCAGACCATTTTGATCTGGTTCTGAACTTCTAGTTCCAAACCGAAAAATCACTATTGTTTTTTCAAAAAGTGTTGTTTTTTCTGCAGAAATGTAGGAATTGGAACATTAAAACGGTCGAAATTTTGTTTTTATTTAAAAATCAAACATGGCGACTGGAAAGACAATAGAAAAACATGTGGAAATCTCGGAATTTTCGAGAATGATTGGAATTTCAAATTTCGACATTTTCTTGGAACTCTGGGAAATCAATTCTATGAATTAATCCAAATTTTCTACCAATGGGAAACCAGGGGGGGGAAGTGACATCACTAATCCCTCTCTCAGAAATGGCTACTTGAGCCTAATCTCCTGTCTCCTCATTGGTCGTGACTTAATTCCACTTGTTCACTTTGCAAGCTGCGGTCCTGCTTTTGGTCACATTGTGTCAATGCCAGCGACCAGAACTGGTAAGACCACGTGGGACTCTCCTGCACCTAATTCTTCCACACCCGCAACGGATTCAGACTTGAACGACTCGGATAATAATTCGATTGCTTCTTCAAACGACAATATGTCAGTCCCTAAAGTTAAATTGTTGGATCAAGCGATGCTTGAAACAACTTGCAACGTCTTTAATCTAGTTATTGATGATATGACGACCTACGAAGTGTGGGAAGACACGCTTCTGAAAGTAGCCGATCACTTGGTGGAACTCCAAGACAAATCGGATAGCACTATGCGTCAATTAACGCAAACGCGCACGGAATTCGGTGATATTAGCGACCGGTTAACTCATGCTTTGCAGGAGTTAGACTCTGCGAAATTATCGAATGAAAGCTTGTTGAAGATGATAGCTAGTCAAAAGGCTATCGTCGACAGCGTGGTGGCGGCCGGACAGTCGAATTTGAGGGCACAATCTGCAATCTCAAACACGATTTCTTCCACCGCAACAACACCAGTTGCTGGAGCCGCTCCAGGCGCAACGCCTACGACTGGTAATCCACTTTTCCTAGCTTGGGGAGACAAGTTTCTCCACAAGACTGACCAGGCTATGCCTGCTCCCAGGCCAATGGATGAAGTAGAGCTAAGTAAACGAGTCAAATCCATTGGAATTGAAGCGTTTGCAGGGGACAAGACGAAAGCTAAATCTTTCCTTATTGATTTAAAACGTTCTCTACGCTTTGCTTTGCCTTATCTAAACCAAGTGCTCGCTGAGCATTTGTTTAAGTTTTTCCGAGGAGATGCGGCCACATGGTTCTCTTCTCATGCCAAAACGAATTGGGAGGAATTCGAACATGAATTTATCACCCATTTTCGTCCGAGCGATGCGCTGCTTTTAGCAGAAATTGCTAAAACACAGCAACTGTCTCATGAGTCCGCCACCCAAGTGGTGATAAGACTCGAGAAGTTATATGCTCAATTGACTATTCCTGTGCACGAGAGCCAGCAAATTCAAAAAGTGCTGGCAATTCTGCGCCCAGCGGCCAAGAACATGGTCGCAAATGCCATTAATTTGGAGAACACTTGGGCGTCGCTCAGGAAAGCTTGCATTGCTACGGAGGCCGCGATTATAAATCAGGAAACTGTGACAAATGCAGCAATCATCGAAGCGGCAAAAACAGAAACTGTTACGCCAATTCAAAAAACCAACCAGCAAATGGTAACAATACCAAATGCTGCGGGTGGAGATAAACCGAAATTTGTTCCGTTTGGATTGAGAAATCCAAACAATAGAACACTGTTCCCTGCGCCTAAAAATGCTGCGATAGCAGCAACAAAGGCCGCAGAAGGCAACGAGAAGGCGCTAGTCCCGAGCAATAGGCTCAAAGACTATGCGACAAAACCAAGAGTTGGCGGTTGCTGGGGCTGCGGTGGCGCACACTTTGAACGGGATTGCCCCCTCAAGGTGGAAGCCGCCAAAGCAGCAATGGAAACAATCGCCGCTGCCCAACACAGCATGATGCAGGCTATGCTTGCAGCCAACGAGTTTGGTGGCTGGCCTGACATGTCGGGAAACGAGGAGTCGCAGTCGACAGAAACTCCCGAGTAACTGACGACTGCGCTCTTACTATTGTGTTGATTCCAATGGAAGAAGACATGGAGGATGCTCTATTTGATGACATTTCATCCACAGAACCAGATCCTCGCGTGGTTTTTTCCACAGAACCTGAAATCGACCATGTAAACGTTGCATTGAAGACAGGAAAGAGTATTACTCCCCTGCCTTACATCAAGGCAACACTAAACGATTTAAAGGTCACCGCTCTGATGGATACTGGGGCAACCCACAGGTACATCAGCGGGGGAATGCTTAAAAAGCTAAACCTCTTGCACTTTATGACTCCATTTTTAGAAAATCGAGTTGTATACACTGGCGATAGGCCAACACGTCCAATCGGGACAATCACGTTGCCACTTAAGTGGCGAGGTGGTGAGCTTCCGGTGACATTTACTGTTCTTCCATCAGCTTCCAAATTTATACTATTAGGTTGCTCTTGGATTATCGAAAATAAGATTGTTCTCAATCTAACAGAGCGAGAATATTTCCATATTGATTTTCCACATGACACATTTCCCTTCGACGACCCACCATCGCCTGAAGAACTTGGAAATGCAATAATGGATCGATGGGATGCTTTGGTTGCAGAATCAAAGTCACCTGTTATCTCTACGGCTGATTTAAGCCAGAAACTGCTAGCAAAAAGCAAATTGTTGCCAAGACAGAGATTTCAAATCTCAACTCTTGTAGAAAAATACAAACATGTGTTTAGTGACAAAGCTGGCTGCCACCCCACGTTGGAACATCCAATTCCGACTGGAGATGCACCTTCATTTCGATGCAAAGATCGACCAATGAATCCCAAGAAAGCTGAGATTTATCGCGAATTGGTTGCTGAATTGCTGAGAGATGGTTGGGCTGAACCTTGCGAGGGGAGTTACAAAAACCCCCCCGTGATTGTAGCAAAGAAAGGTGGAGGTTACCGCCTCTGTATTGATTTTCGCTGGCTAAATAAGATCACAATTAAGGACGTCTATCAGATGCCCTCAATTTCTATGATTTTGGCCTGTTTAGGTGGGAAAAAGTTCTTTTCTACTCTTGATTTAACTAAAGGTTACTACCAAATAAAGCTTAAACCAAGTGATAAGAGGAAGACTGCCTTTTCTACCTCTGATGGAACATACCAGTTTACTCGTATGCCTTTCGGACTGTGCAATGCACCCAGTGCGTTTCAGAGAATGATGGATCAAGTTCTTGGAACTGCACAACACAAGTGGGCACTCGCTTACCTCGATGATATTATCATTTTTAGCGACTCATTTGAGGAACACCTTCAACATCTAGATGACATATTGTCAAAACTAGATAAAAACAAACTGACAGCTAGTCCGTCAAAGTCATTTCTTTGCCCAGAAGAATTAAATTTTCTTGGTTTCACAATGTCAAATGGGAGCTATAGCCCAAACAACGACAAAGTGGAGGCAATTTTAAAATATCCAACCCCTTCCAGTATAAAGCAGCTTCAGCGTTTTATTGGAATGGTAGGTTTCTATGCTGCTCTAATTCCAAAATTGAGTATTACTCAAAAACCATTCTTTGCCCTTCTAAAGAAAGATACAAAATGGGAATGGTCTGAAGAATGCAATGTTGCCTTCGAATATTTGAAAAATCAACTTGCAAAAGGAATTATGCTGCCTCTGCCTGATTTCGCACGCAACTTTACCATCCATACAGATGCTAGTGGCGGCGGGCTCGGAGCTGTCCTCATGCAGATTGATGACCATGGTGCTTTAAGACCAGTTGCATACGCCAGCAGAACTCTGCAAGGCGCGGAAAACAACTACAGCACCACCGATTTGGAATGTTTAGCTGTGGTTTGGGCTGTTGATAAGTTCAAACCATACATTGAATATTCTGAATACCAAGTTGAGACTGACCATCACGCTCTGAGATTTCTCATGACAATAGAAAATCCAGCTGGAAGACTGGCTAGGTGGGCAATGAAATTGCAAAATGAAAATTTCACCATCAAGTACCGGAAAGGCACCGACAATCAAGTCGCAGATGCCTTATCCAGAGTCTCTCTTGATAATGGCAATCCATTAGAAGGAAAAGCAACTCTAACAGAGATTATAGAACCTGTTGCTCTAGCTTATCTCACAAATGAGATCGATGACTCAATGTCATTCGAGAACATTATATTGCAGCAACGTGCAGATAAACATCTTTCAAAACTAATCGAATGGTTAGAATTGGATGATGGACAACCTCGACCAGAACTTCCTAAGTTCTTGGAAGACAGGCAGTACGACTGCACACTCACTAGAAAAGGAATGCTTATTATTTATGCACCTTTTAAAACTGATTTCTTTGTAGAGGAAGAAGATTTGGGAATTGGATTTAAAATCTTTATTCCCCCGTCTCTGCAACTCGCAGCCCTCCAACTAATTCATGATCACCCAATGGCTGGTCACGGAGGAGTTGAAGTAACTTTGGAGCGATTGAAAAGAATTTATTTCTGGCCAAATATGCAAAAAGAAGTTAAACTTCATGTAGCTAGCTGCAATCGCTGCCAACGTTGTAAACCGATTCAGAGGAAACCAAAAGGATTAATGGTCCCAACCTCTCCAAAAATTGGTCGTTTTGAGAAGATAGGAATTGACCTAATTGGTCCACTGCCTAGAACTCCAAACAGAAATCGCTTCATTCTGGTTGTGGTGGATTATGCCACTGGCTGGATGGAAGCTACGCCGCTAAGATCTGCTAAAATGACTGCAATTGCACCAATTTTAAAACGATTTTTTAGCTGTCATGGGTGCCCTCGTTTCATGTTGAGCGATAATGGCCCCCAATTCATTTCTGACGTTTATCAGACTCTCTGTGACGATGCTGGGGTTGTCCCAATAAAAACGACACCTTATCATCCCCAGACTAATCTGACTGAGCGTGTAAACAGAAATATCAAGATCATGCTTCGAATCTTTACTTTTGAGCACGATCACTGGGACAGATGCATTGACCAAATAAATTTTGCTTTGCACTCTGCTCCAAATGTGTCTACCGGCTTTACACCAGCAATGCTAACGTATGGCAGAGAAATTCGACCGTTTTGGGACAATCGAGACGTGTCTTATGACACCCCTTTCGACCCAAATAGGCCCTACGACGCTGTCAGAATGCTAGTCGCTAGACACCGTACTCTGATTGCTGCAGCTCTAAAAAATAAGAGTCTAGCCCAAGCAAAACAGAAAACTTATTACGATCGACACCGCAGCGACGATAAATTCGAAGTTGGAGATTTGGTTTTACTAAAGACCCACCCATTGTCCAATGCTGCTAATCGATATGCTGCGTCCCTTGAGGATCGCTTTGAAGGACCATATGTAATTACTAAAGTCTTTAATAACAATGCGTATGCCCTTGCAACACCAATCACTTTGCAAGCGAGAGGCACATACAATATTGTAAAACTCAGGAGATTCGTCCCCTCAGAAGAAAAGGCTCAATGGCCCATTTTAGATGAGGAAGATGAAGAAGTTCTTGAGAACCGACCTGTGAACACTGGAACAGCAACAATCTTGCCACCACCAGTGCGACCAACAGAATCTGGTATCGCAACCAAGTTGCCAACACCAGTAGAACTTTTGGGAAATCCAAAAAAGAAAAAGGCTTTGCCTCTGCCACGAGTGGATTCACACAAAACCACGGCAGCACAGTCAAAACCGAATTCGGATTCGAAAAGACCATCGAGAAATCATATTTTGCCGATACGATACAGAGATTGACCACTAGGTGGACACCTCCGAATTCGAAATTCCTACGGACCAATCACGAGACGACAACATAGCGTTTCCGGTTTCGTACACGTTGCGTAAAAGACGTTATTCTGCGGTACTTAAGAAGGAATCTTGGCAACATCAAATCATTCTCGTTCCAAGCAAGTGACTGTCCAGTTCGTCTCCTCCGCACGAATCCCGTCGATTTCCTGTTCCGTATATTTGATTTGATCAATTCATTTTTATTTTCCAATGGAAGAATATCCAGCCGGCACTCGAGTCGTATGCCCAGTGTGTTTAGGAAGTTGCGTAACCGAACGCAACAACGGCGCGTTAACTCCGTGCGAAAACTGTCTTGGCGAAGGACATGTGGATCGCAACGAGCCTTTGGAACTCTGGTTCCGTCATTTTATGACGGTATCCGGACGCCCGATTCCAGTAAGAAACCGCGTGGTCGGTTGGATGCGAGTGCGTTCTCGTAGAGAAAGAAAGAAGTCAGAAAAGGCGTTTTACGCCAATTCCGGCGCCTCGACTTCGGCCCAATCGCCACGAACGGGATCAAATCCCAATTCCACGTCAAAAGCTGACGATACAACGACTGGACGAGTTTCAAAAAGAGCGGTTTTACGCTTGAAACTAGCCGAATTTGCGGCGAATCGTTCGCAAACGTCGCAGACACCGAAAACTTCAACTTCGAGTTCGACTAAAATCCTTCGACCACCGAAGAAAGTGACTGTAAAACAGTCATGTTCGACGGTGACAGAATCGAAAGCCAAACCACGCTCTGAGATTTCGGCGGCCCTCGTCGCAATGCGACTAAAGATCCGCGAACGAAATCCAAAGATGGCGGAAGAGACAGTAAACGCTTTAGCCAAAGAACGTCTCAAGTGGGAGAAGGTCGCTGATTATAAACAGCGACAAGCCGCCCTCGCCGTGAGCCAACGAGTGACCGCTACGGTTACGTCATGTACGCAAGCGGCGAAGAAATCAATCCCACCACCGTCGTGTACGATCGTCTCAAACGATACGAGCATGCCGACGGAATTCGTTTGTTCCTCGACTGTTTTACAGTCAATTCCAAATCCAGCGGTCATTATGCCGCCGATATTCGGCGAGAGACCAACGGACATTTCATTTCAGAATCTCCAGACCGCTCCGATGTCAATCGAAAATGGCGCGGCCGCCACCGAGACCGTCGCCGAAGCATCGAGTGCGATGGAAACCGAAGAATCGCATACGCCTCCGCCGCCTCTTCCACCACAATCGAAGGCAGAGAAGGCGGAGAAGAAGGCGGAAAAGAAAACCAGATCCGCCGCGAAGCGAGAGCAAAAGACGCGTCGTAACCTGGCGAAGGAGCTGCCGTCGATAAAAGAGAACGAACGTGACGACGACGAGACGCCACCGACGCCCGGCAAGACGCTACAGATATAGAAGAAGTGGCCAGTTTTTCTCAAAACTTTATAATGCCAATAGTGTTGATAGTTTTTACATTTTTTAAATGGTTTTTTCTCTATCAAGGTAATAATAATAGTCCTAACTTTTATTCTCAAAGCTACAAATGCATTTACTTACCTATTAGAATTAAATTAACTTAGATTTTAATATTTTCAAAGAATTTTTTATTCAAATGTTTTAAAAATTTACAAGTGTTATTTACAGTATTTATATTTCACGAATTGTATTTTGTCTTCATCCTGGGGGTAAGTGTGCGTTGTTTTCTCTGGTGTATTTTTCCCGATGTTACCTGCTGGTGATCCGTGGTCCAGTTGTCATCAACTCATCCGGTCATCTGGTTATCTGCAAAAAAGAAAAGTAATGATTAATTTTTAATTATGAAATTAACTTTCAAACAACCACTTTCGTGATTGTGTTGAGGTACCCCTCTCAGTACTTACCTTTTTTAGGGGGGGGAGATGTGACCGGCTGCCCGCTCAGTCCGCTCACTTGCCTGCAACACACGGCGCTTCCACGGCTCTCGCGCACCTCGTGTGTTTCTCGCGCGCACCTGTTGCGGACCCCCGCACCAGGTGGAGCTGACGGTCGTTGGCCCGGCCAATTGGGAACCGGAAGTGCCCCTTCCGGAAGTGGTGGGCCCGGCAGAGGCCCAAGAGAGTTCTCTAACTTCCAGCATGGCGAACGGTCGCTTCCACGATCGCTCTTCCACGCTGGCGGCAATGACGAATCCAGTTGGCGTAGCGACTCTGTCGCCCGCCGGGACTTGATAGTCCACGTTCCCCATGTCCGTCCTGCGTTCTCCGTGAACGTAGCGGCGACATGGCTAAACGGTATTCCGACCACGTGTGTCATGGCGGCCATTGGCCGCCGTGCCACGCGGTCTTGTTAGGGACGGCTGTTCGCAGCCGTCGCATTGGGAAATGCACTGGGAGACACCACATCATACCCCTAGACATCAATAAAGCTTACCTTAAACTAAACTTGTGTCTCTTGTGTATTTCGGAGTGAATTCTATCGTGTGTGTTGTGTCCAGCGCCTCGTGGCTCTCCCCCGACCACGTGGCGACCGTCCAAACACTCACAAAACTTCTATAAACTTACAATATTAATTATTATTGCAATTTGCAAACAAACAATAGTACACATTCGACGTTAACGTATTCAATAATTGTATTCTGCTAGTTAATGATTGACAAAAGCAAAAAGTTTATATAAAGCTCTTTGAAGAAGGGACACTTGAAAAAGGCACACTTCAGTCGGTCGCTTTTCGTCTTCCAAATCATCTTTGGATTCATCATCAATTAATCCTCCGTTATACTCCAACCCAAAATCCCAAATATATCGTTTAAAACGTTGCAAGGTGCCATCTGTTTGGAAAATTTCACGCAGAAACCGATCCAACACGGCTCCTTCATCATTGGCAACCATTTTCATGCACGTGCGTATTTTCGATATCATTAAATTGTATTTCATCTTTTCACTCACACCATTCATCAACATCTTAAGACGATCAAAATCATCTTTGTTTAACAGATTCATCTCGGTAAAAGTTTCATTCAAAATCATCCATTTTATTTCGCTGGAAAAACGGATTAACAATCTTCGAAAAAGTCTTTTATTCCGAAAACCAGCAAGACCACTTCGATAAATACGTTCTTTATAAATAAAATAAACCATGAAGCATTTTTCATCAATACTATCAACCATATAGAACAAAGTGGAATGCAAAACGTCATGCCAATATCTGTTTGACTTCATTAGACTGTCTAGCAGAACGGTAAAATTAGCATTGTTCATCCATTTGCAATTGCTGAATGTCAATGCCAGTTGCTTTTTCGTAAAATGATTTAATAGAAAGAACAAGGCATCCGATGGGCCGTGAAGCCCGTGATGCAGACATTCCCAACAAAGATCAATGAATCGATTCCTCTCTTCCGCATCATCGTTAGTATCCCATAGGTACTGTAAAACTAAATCAAGATCATACTGCATCGACAGTCTGACAATATCGGTCATATTGTAGTAATGGCCGTTGAATAAATTTCTAATTTTCGTTGCAAATTCAAACTTCAGCGTGATTTCATTGTTAAAAAACAATTCGTAGTAGTAGATTTCTTTTAAGTCCAGTGGTAACTTTTCCCACAAAATCTTCACATAATTTACTAAACAAAAATGACTAGCCAGATTGTAAAGACTCCCATTGGTCCTCAAGGCTTCGTTGTTTTCGTCGTTGTAGAGCAAAACAAACGTTTCTTTTTTGTCAATTGCTCCATGAACAGTCCAAGCTATGTCATTAACAAAAGCGTACGAAGTGACGTTCTCAGTAAAAGTGAATCCTTCGAGATATTTGATCCATTCGTGTATCTGAACACCGATCATTGCAACGGCGTACTTTAGTTCGTCATTCAGGCCTGGTGGTAAGTACAGATTTGCTCCTATCATCGCTTCGTCTTCAATTAGATGCCATTTCGGTGATTTCAAACTTTTCTCCGTTCCAAAATAATTGCTTATTTTCAATTTAACCGCATCTTTTCGCCAAAAGGAAATTGCGACAGCTAAGAACGAGATTTTCTCCAAGCTGGGGCACGATTTTGCTTTCTTCAGATTTCTTTGAAGGTCGGCGCTTATTTTTTTGATTTTATCCATTTCTGTGTGAAGAATTCAAAAAGATAATTAAATTTAGTTGAAAAACAACTGTAATAATATCGAAACAGAAAGAACTATAGGCATACTGTAATTTACAAATTCAGAGAACGTACGACGTACCACTTGTTCACTAGGATCTCACTTGTCAGCAGATTGGCCGCCACCCCTCTGGTGGGCAGTGTTCAAAAGAAATAAAACAAATTTTTTTACCGATAGATGGTGATAAATTCAACCTTTTTCGTTTTCTTTGAAAATTTATATTTTCTGGTTTTGAGGTATTTTCAGTGAATTTACCACCCGATTGATCAGTTTTTCGAATGACGTCGCGCATGTGGTTTCATCCACTTCTTAAGCGTTATTTACTGAACTTCTTATTTCTTACACAATTCGCAATTGTCCTGGAATTGTGAAAACTTAGAATAACATACCAGAAATAATAAGTTTAATTACTAAAAACACACGCCTAATACATTCCAATTCAATAAACTTCTACAAAATTCTTGAAAAAATTATATTAATGAAAATGGCAAGAAATACATTTAACAATTTTAATAACTTCCGCTGGTTAATGATTGGAAAAATCTAAAAGTTTATTTTCAAGCGATTCGTAACAAGATAAATCAGTTTTAAAAATACACTCTCCAGTCAGTCGTTTGCCATCTTCCGAGTCATATTCGTATCCATCATCAGTTAATACTCTGATGTAATAAATCACAAAATCACAAATCCTCCGCTTAACACGTTGCAATACGGCACCAGTTTGGAAAATTTCACGCAAAAACTGATCCAACACGGCTCCTCCATCATTCACAACCATTAACACGCACGTCGAGCTTTTCGCCATCATTAATTTGTACTTCGTCGTTTCATCCGCACTATTCATCAGCATCTTAAGCAGATCAAGATCTTCAAAGTTCAACAGACTCATTATGGTATAATTGTCATCGATTATGATCTGTTTTAGTTTGCTGGAAGAACAGCTCCACAATTTCTTGAAAAGTTTTTTTTTCAGAAAACCAGCAAAACCACTCCGGCAAATATTTTTTAACTGACTAGAATAATACATTGAGCAGTTTTCACCCAAACTATCAACCATATCGAGCAAAGTGGAATGCAAAAAGTCATGCCAATATCTGTTTGACCTGAGCAGACATTCTAACATGGGGTGGAAACGTGGGTTCAGCCACGTCAATTTCAATGTCGATTCCAGTTGCTTTTTCGTAAAATGATTTAATAGAAAGAACATGGTATCCGATGGGCCGTGATGCAGACATTCCCAACAAAGATCTATAAATCGATTCCTCTCTTCCGCTTCATCCTTAGTATCCCATATGTACTGTAAAACTAAATCAAGATCATAATAAATCGCCAGGCAAACAATATCGGTTATATTATAGTATTGGCCGATGAATAATTTTCGGATTTCTATTGCGAATTGAAACTCCAGCCTGGTTTCATTGTCACAAAGCAATTCGTTGTCGTAGTTAATTCCTTTTAAGACGAATGGTAACTTTTCCCACAAAATCTTCACATAATTTACTAAACAAAAATGACTAGCCAGATTGTAAAGAGTCCCATTGGTCCTCAAGGCTTCGTTCTTTTCGTCGTTGAAGAGTAAAACAAACGTTTCTTTTTTGTCAATTGCTCCATGAACCGTCCAAGCAATGTCATTAACAAAAGCGTACGAAGTGACGTTCTCAGTAAAAGTGAATCTTTCGAGATATCGTATCTATTCGTGTATCTGAACACCAACTAGTGCAACGGCATTTTTTAATTCGTCCTTCAGGGTTGGAGGTAGACACAGATTTGCTCCTTTCATCACTTCATCTTCAATTTGATGCCATTCCCTGGACTGCGTAGTTTTCTTTTTTCCAAAAAAATTAGCTATTTTCAATTTAACCGCATCCTTTCGCCAAAACGAAATTGCGACAGCTAATAATGAGATTTTCTCCAAGCTGGGGCACGATTTTGCTTTCTTCAGATTTCTTTGAAGCTCAGCGTTTATTGTTTCGATTTTATCCATTTCTGTGTGAAGAATTCAAATAGATGATTAAATATAGTTGAAAAAGAACTGTAATAATATCGAAACTCACTGAATTAAATATAGACTTCGGTACGCACCAACTCAAACCTAAAGGTTATTGCAAGGAAGAAATTTCGCAGTGAACAACAGAATTCTGTCACAAGGTATAACTATTCTGTGAAAGAAAGAACTATAGGCATACTGTAATTTACAAATTCGAAGAACGGACGACTTACCACTTGTTCGCTTGGATCTCACTTGTCAGTCGATTTGCCGCCACCCCTCTGGTGGGCAGTGTTCGAAAGAAATAAAAAAGATTTTTACCGAAAGATGGTAATGAAATGAGTTCAACAACCAAAAGTAAAATTATTTTAAACTTCTGCTTACTTCGAGGCACTGTTTTTTCTTTTTCGTTTTTTTAAATATATATTTTCTGATTTTTTCTATTGAGGTTTTTTCAGTAGATTTATTTACAGTTCAGTTCTGTCCAACACATTCCAGCACTGTTATGAATTCACAACTGTGCTAGAAGTGGCACGATCTGCAGACCTACAATAACTTTTATTATTCTTGCAAGATATAATAAATTTAATTTCTAAAAACGCAAGCCCAATACATTATAATTCCCAAAAAAAATATATAAATACCATAGTATCTTTTCAAAACCAAAATTGAATTATGAATAGTCAGTGACGCAGGCGCATTCGGAACCGGCATGAGCGTAGCATGATCCACCGGCGAATGTAAACTCAGCTGAGTGAAGCGAAGTTTACGTAGCGAATGATAGCTGCGTATCATTCTACCGACGGTTCGTAGGAATCACAGGAGAGGGCGCACCCGCTGGAGCCGTTCAGTATTCAGAGAGGAACTTGTGACGGAATAAACTTAGGCATGGATATATAATTAGTATAATATGAAGGAATAACTAAGGGGTAAAGTTAGGCTGTACTGCAATGGCAATTACAGTAAGGCGGGAAAGGAATCTCTTGAGTGACGTGAGTCACTTGAGAGGTAAAGGGGGTCGCTGGCAAGTGACCACAAATAATCTAGAGGCTAGACAGGTATAAAACAGTGAGATAACATAAATAAATGGAGAATAAATATCTGACTTCGTGAAATATGCGACATATAAATTGATAGATGAATGTAGTTAACTATGAATAATATTGAGCCAACACAAGTGTGTAAACTATAATAAAGCTAATTTATTAGCGAGTCCAAATGATCATTAAACCATAATCCAAAATACATACATATATACAAATACACAAGCGCTATAAACAAGGCCTCCAATAATCATTGGGGTAATACAAAGACATATCAAAAGGTAAATACGCTGACAAAACTAGAGCATTGGGAGGCATGAGGAATTCATGGCCCAAGGCAAAAGGGGGACTTGAACAGGAGTGAAAGAGAAGCGCTCTTTTAATTACGCTGAAACTGTAGTTTAAGGGGATTAAAAGGGGACATTTAAAATGGCGGCTCAATCGAGGCTTTGATTGCAATTCGGTTCGGTGTGGCTTTAATAACGATGTCGTCACAAATAATGCATTGACTTTGAAGAAAGCCAATGCTGCCTAAAACTTAATTGTTCAATTAAAGCAAGAGCTAAAACAAGAGTGTAAACTCTTGATTAAGCGGTTTGGTGGGTGAAAGACCCAAGAGTTGGCTATGAGAATGGCAACATGTCATTGAATAGGCCTAACCAAGAGTAGAGCAGTTCTGCTAAACCAGAGGTTCACATTGACTGGATACATCATTTAATGGCTAGGTTCTTGGCTAACAAGTGCAAGGGGTTTGTGAGCGAGTGCTCGAGACAGAGAAAGACAACTACACATATTTAGGTGTAACTCAGATTGCTCTGAGTTCAAATGTCTATGCGTAACAACTTTCAGGAGAAGGCTGACTAGCGCATTTAGGACTAAGCATAAATGCAAAGTAATGCTACGCCATTGAGAACCATAGCAAAGGTAAGGGAAGTTACTATTAAATTAATAGCAAGTTCTTATAGCAAGTAGAAGGATTGATTGACTAACAATGGACAACAAAAGGACTAAGCCGAACTAATAAATCTCCCTCAACTTAGCAACAATTGACCACTTCAATGGGAATCCACTGAAGTAATTCTAATTACCAATTTGAGAGCAATAAATGAAATAAGGCTTACCAGTACTTTGATTCCGCGGTCCAGGGTCATTGAATCCAGTGTCAAAAGGGTTGTGGAATTTTGGCGGGAAAATCCACCAACAAAGCCAGGGCGGCAAAGTTGGAGTAGAGGCAACAAAACCTATCTTTTCTCCTTCATCTTCACCTCCATTGCCATCCTACTTCCCCCAGCTGTCAACTGCAGGAAGTTTTACATCTCAACCCAGTAATCGAATACCAAATAGGCTCGGATGTTGCTCGTAGGGCAACCAACTAAAGCGAGATAGTGCGTCAAAACCTTGACGCACAACATAAGTCAAAGCCAAAGGCAAGAACAAAATGTGTAAAGTCAAAATATATGGGCAAAATCTGTGTGGAAACTCTGTGCAGAGTTTATATAAACTTCTAGACAATACCTCATTGGAATGGAACCAATGGGGTAACCAAACCAATAACAACAAGAGTCTTGCCTCATTAGTATGAGGCGGGAATAGGCCACAAAGCACATACCTCATTAGTATGTGGTGAAGGAGGGGAGACCAGCGTGGCGAGGTCACGAGTACTCTTGGCCTTGCAAGGTCAACACTGGTGTTGATAAACAACACCAACAAACTGGGGTTGCCATAGGGTGGCTTCACTGTGTAGTGAACCAAGATGGCGGCCGAGGGGAAGAATATTCTTTCAAACGTAAATAAATACAACTTATGACCCGTGAGCCCAAAAGCTCACTTATATGGTCTAGGACTCATATAATACTTATATAAATAAATACCAAAGTTAATAAAACCTTAAAATAATTATAGACCTTTATTTAGTTTTCCAATACAAACCTACGGTAATTTGGTACCGTCACACGTGCCCGGAAGAAGGTGCGTGCGTCCTACGCATGCATCTAAATCGACAAGACCAGAATAAAAAGTCAAAACTGAAGAGAAAAATTTATTGAGGTAAAAACCCCTAAAAAACTCTTGGTGCGAAGGCACCCTTACAAGACGATGGTGTCGTAGCACCGTAAGGTAATTTAATGTGGAGAATATATATATAAAGATTGATAATGGAGAAGGGAGTGGTTCCCTGACCTTGGTCACTACTCCGAACTGAGTGAGTCTGTGACGGAGGGACGGGCAAAACCACGTTCGTTAACATCATTTAAAGAAAAAGAAGCATCTCGGAACCGAGATGGTCTCGGGCTTGGCTGGTGGACCGGACCAATGGTCCACACGGAATTACACGGGCCCGAGAACTAGTTCATTAAAATACAAACAATTCATAATTTTCTGGTAACATAAATTTCTACCCAGAGACTAAAATAATTAACACAACATTATTCAGATTTACAACAAATAATCAAAAAAAAAGAAAATTAAACAATTAATTTATGCTAAGATTTTAAGACTAAATTAAAATGACAAGTGAGTCACAAACTCTACAGACAGAATATATACAAAGCGAAAGGAACACAATATAAAAGGAAAATAAAAATTATACACCATACAAGACCATAACCGAACGGTTAAGTAAGTCTGTAAACAAAATTCAAAGATTTTCTTTTGAGAGATACACTAAAATAATTATAAAAAATGAACGGTCGTATATTACACTTGTTTTGACTTGACACACTAAATGAAACATAGAATTTATACAAGTCAGGCAGATATCGCTCTCTCTCTTAAAATTCAGGACTCTCACCATGTTCAGGCGAATTGGGTGCCGTGACGTATTGGGGTTTAGGGGAAGTGGGAGTTTCTCCTAGCTCCATCGTCAAGTTAAGCGGGAGCTCTGTAACATCGGGGAGGGACTCGTCTGACTCAATAAGCGCGGCAATTTCGGGGTCGGATAAAGCAACCGCTTCTGTCTGAGAACACAACATATTTACCGCCGCGTTCACTTCCTCCATTTGGAAGACATTCGGGGGTCTCTCGTGTTGCTGACCGGAAAAGGGGGGAAGCCCTTTCTCTAACTGCGCGGAGTTGTACGACTCCAAGTACTTGGCAGAATCCAGTGCAAACGCACTTGGAACGTGCTGCATCCATAAGCGGGTCATTGTTCTGTGCAGAACGAATACCCGCTCCCATGACGCGTCCCAGACATCACACCTGATGTGGTACGCAGGGTGGAGATCAACCAATCCCAAAATTGCGATCTGACCTCGCTTTAATTTGCCGATTAATGCAAAGTACCCTCCAAACCTATTTGCTACGTTAAGAATCGCTCGCCCCATCTCGTACATATAACCGCTCAAAGCTGGGACGACACCTCGGCAGCGTATCATCATCATCTCGGGAGATAATAAAAATACGGGGGAAAAGGTCGGCATGTTTAATTCACCCGGGTCCTCGATATCCTCATAAGGGGTTGCTCTTACGTCTAACGGCTTGCCTTTTATCGTGGCCTCTAACCGTCGTATCTTTTCATGAGCGGATGCAAGTGCATCGGTTAACAAGGCCAACTGTTTAGTTAGGCGGGCGTGCTCGGCAGGGTCAATTGGTGTGGTGGGTTCGGCCGTGCTCAGCAAGATCTTGTCTAAATTTAACTTTGTGCTTTCAATGTGCCAATCTACATCAGTGGGAGAGTTGGCACCGAGAAGAAAAAGGGGTGGAGCAGCCACCTCCAGGGAATGCTTATCTGGGTTCACAACGAAAAAACACTTGCTACAGAGGGACCAACGGCGCGCGGCAGACGACCAGGCCGTCATGACCATAATATTTTTTATCCCTGGTAACCAGGGAGATCCTCGGGGCCGTTTTCCCTCACCCCGACAGTTGATGCAGGCCATGAGATGCTGTCCCCCATATGCGCCGCACATCCAACTGCTGCCGGTGCAGCAAGGGCACTGCACGAAGTAGCGGGTGTCAAAATTTGGGACCAAATGGGGAATACCTTTACCCACATCATCGTCACACTTGTCTCGGCGCTTGACTACCAAATCAATTTTAGCTGCGGAGGCGTCACTTCTAAGTTCATGCCACTTGTACGATTGGGACTTGCTGGCTTCCGTTGCTGTTACTGGTCGCTTGAAGTCACCGTACGGATTGTCCGGAGATCTTGGTTCTACGAAGCGTAATGCTCCACGGGGACGACTAAACCTCCTTTGCATCAAAGCGGGAATGGGAGGCGGTGTTTCCAAATCCTCCTCAGCGCATCGCGGAGCCTTGACAGGTGGCTCGTCGGTAGGAAGGGGTTCCTTGACAGCGAGCATTCGCTTCCTCGGGTCCGGGTTGATGCGGCCGACTCGTGGTTTAAAACCTCCCCGCGAATACATCTACTTGTGTAAAGTAAACACCAAATGGACCAAATCAGTAAGATAATTCCAACATATCCCAAAACGCGAGAGAACTTATAAAGAAATATACTAATATATTCTCATGAAAGGCTGTTGAAACTCGTCTTTATGATTGGGAATAAATTAAAAGGGTCCAAGCTTTTTTTTTTTTTTTTTTTTTTTTTAAGTTATGTTTTAAAACAAAATTACGCGGGACAATTATCCTGTGCGCCATCTGTTGATCAGATAAGCCATAAAATAACTAACTATCACTAATGACATCTGGTGGCGGATTTCTACTGAACGCGCCATCTTTAATTTTCTTTGAATTCGGAGGTTTAAGCTTTAAAATTATGCGCATGGAAAATCTATAATTACGCCAAATTGATCGCTAAAACTTCCGTAAAGCGGTTAAAATTAAATCAATGAATCGATTCTTACAAGGAAAACTGCTTAAAATCTGCACGGGTAATTTAAGTGTGCGGCGTGTAGATACACGGTAATCAAAAACTGGCAAACGCGAATTTTGGGGCAAAAATACTGATTAAAATAATAATCAATCAACGAGAATATACAGTAAAATGGTATAACGAACAAACTTACGGTTGTGTGCACAACGCTGTCGAATAATCAGAGACTAACACTGGAAGTACGCACGTGCTTCCGATCGGTGTGTAAACGTAAAAGAACGCTAGATGACAGAAAATTTATCCGAATGACATAAACAAGATATCGGAAAGGAGTGAATCTTTTTTAACCACAAAATATCTTACACGAGAGGATCCAGCGGTTGAATAACGGTCGAGGGACGCGTGGCGATAAATCGAAACTAACGCCGTAAAAGCTGGAAAATTGCTAATTTCAACACCACATATATCCGAAACAATTTGATTAATGCATTTACCCAAGTAGAGGCGGAAATATATCCAAGGAAGGTCGGAATAAACGAAGCTGCCGGTGTTCCAGGATCGGACGAGAAACTAACGTGTAGTAGAAGTTTTGCAAAGAACTAGTCAACCGGAAATGGACTTAAGCTGGTGTGGAATCTCTAAAGACAATAGGGGTGACAAATGACGTCAACAGTCATGATACCACAGATGCTAGGAATCATAAATTCTGAAGTAGAGGGGGAAATCAAAGTTCGACCACTAATTGTTGTCAGCTGCAAATGCAACATGAACCCTGCTAATCCGAAGAAGTAGGAAGTTGGAAGTGCAACTAAAGCTTGACCCACATTTAATAAAATTGAAACGACAATTATTTTGGAAAGTACGAATAAAATAAAATGAGAGAAACCGACTAGGTTTTTCTAAAGTGAATGCGAACTGTCCTTTTTATATTTGAAGAAGTCAAAACAATAATAATCAACTAAATAAATTAGCTAAATTCAAACTCAAGCAAAATCTACAACAACGAGATTCGAAATCTTACGCGGGATTCTCGGAATCGAGACACCTGACAAAATCTTTAGTGTAACGTGGGTTGACAACACGTGGTCGCTTCGAAGTTCGGGGTTCGACGTCATCACGTCTCGGCGTTACAATACGCGTGGTAAGCGGAGTGACGTCAGTCGCGAGTTCCATTGGTTCTGCTTGCTCCGAACTTGGACTTGGTAAATTTTCATCGTTTTCCATCCAACTGGGAGTCGGGTGTGCCGAATCCGTGCCGTGTGTCTGGTTTTCGACCCACTCTTCAATCGGGTATTCCGGTAAATAGGGGGTAAGGTGCTTGATATTAATAGAATTCTCTATTGTGCCATCTTCTAACTTTTCCAGGCGATAAGCGGTACCGCCTAGTATCTTTATAATTTTCCAGGGTCCGTCTCGTACTTCGGCCATTTTTGCTGAAAACTGCCGGTCGGCATTTGACAAATGATGCGTCTTTCGCCAAACTAAATCGTCTAAATCGAACGTTCCGATCCGGTATTTCTTGTGATGAATTTTCCTATGTTTCTCATAATTTTCTTGAATTTTAGTGAACATCACGTTTTGTGCGAGGCGAATCGTATTCTGAATCGACGCGATATACTTCTCGGGGTCGTTGGGATCGAGTTTGACGGAATTATTCAACGTATTGGGATTCCAAGGTGGGGTAATTATTCTTCCTGAATTTAATAGCAATGGCGTTGAGCCTGTTGCCTCTGAAATGGATGTACGTGTTGCGAACGCAAAATCGTGAATAAGTTCGTGCCAATTTTTGTGCACGTCACTGAACAGAGCTATCATCACTTTCAAATTTCGGTTGGCCCTTTCAGTTGGGTTGGCCGAGGGATTGTAGGTGCTTGTGTGCTTTACTGTTATGCCCTGTCGTTCACAGAATTTTCTGTAAATCAGGGCGCAGAATTGGGGGCCGTTGTCACTTATAATCTTTTTGGGTGAGCCATGTCTACATGCAACCTCATGTAGCTTTTCCACAATTATTTTGGCTGAAGCTGTATGCAGCGCAAATACTTCGATATATTTCGTTGCATTGTCCATGATTACAAGTAACCATTTAAACTTATTACCTGGTTTGGGACCCATTAAATCTACTGTGACCGTTTCCCAAGGAAATGTCATACCTAAAGGCACGTATTCGCCGGCAAGGGGCTTTCTTTGTAGAGGCTTATACATCTGGCAATGTTGACAACCTGTCACATAACCACGTACGTCACGGGACATACCAAACCAATGATATAACATCTTTGCTCTGTCTAGAGTCTTTGCTACACCTGAGTGGCCTGCCATTGGGTGCCCGTGGCACGCAAATAACGCACGCTTAAGTAAACTGCGAGGCATTGCAGCCTTGAACCCATTTCCGGTATCCAACAATTCCTCGTCGAACGTCGGAGCAAATCTCGCAAGTAGATCGCCATCCATCATATAATGGCGGCATAATTTTTTAAAATCTCGTAAATGCAATTTATTATTTTTGGGCAGCTCATCTTTAGAAATGAACTGAATAATGTCGTACAAAAAGGGGTCAGCACGTTGTGCGTTTATAATTTCGTCGCGGGAGGGCGGAACCGTTTTTAACGCGTCTGTGAGTGCAGACATCAAAGTCTCATTGCGTTTGCAATTTTTATCAGTCTTTTCTGTAGTGTCGAGAAAATTTAAAATTTCATCTGGAGTTATCACGTCAGGGCTACCATCCCCCTGTGTTTCAACAGAATTGACATACTCAATTCTGAGGGAACACAACTGTTCTTTACTTTCTTTGAAAACATTAACGCCTTTATTTCTATTTCCAGTCCACTCGGGCCAGTATTGGGTCACTTCAGTGTGTTCTACGTGGTCGGTAGACGGGATATGCTCTTCAGAGAGCGGGGCTCGGGAGAGGGCATCGGCAATTTGATTATATTTGCCCTGGCGGTATTCAATTTTGAACGCGCCGGCCTGCAGTCGGGTGGCCCATCGACCAAATCGTCCGGAGGGCTCTGGTGACGTCATCAACCATTTGAGCGCCTGCGCGTCACTTTCCAGTTGAAAAGTGGTGTACTCTAGAAACGGACGGAAACGGTCGACTGCCCAAACGACAGCCAAACATTCAAGTTCAGGGGTATTATAGCGGACTTCCGCTCCTTTTAACACTCGACTAGCGTATGCTGCCGGTTTTAAAGTCTTTTTTCCATTTACCTCTACCTCTTGCATGAGAACAGCTCCTAATCCTTCATGACTAGCGTCTGTCTGAATTACGAACGGTTTACTCAGCTCGGGTCGGAGCAAGCAACCGTCAGTCATAAGCTTTTCTTTTAAAGTTTTGAATGCCGTTTTCTGCTCTTCCTCCCAAACAAATGGTAAATCTTTTCTTGTTAATGACGATAAAGGCCTGGCAATAGAAGCATAATTGGGGACAAATTTACGTAGATATCCCGTCATGCCCAGAAATCTCTGAACTTCTTTCACCGTGGTGGGGGCAGGAAAACTGTCTATGGCCAAAAGTTTTAATGTGTCGGCTTTAGTGCCTTCCTTTGTAATTCTAAAACCTAAAAATTTGATTTCAGTTTGTCCAAAACGGGACTTGGTCATGCTCACGGTTAAGCCTGCATTACGTAAGAGTCGTAACACTTGCTTAACATGCTGTAAATGTTCCTCCCACGTCTTGGAATAAATAATAATATCGTCTAAATAGACCAAACAGAACTGGCCGGTTACTGGGGCCAAAATTTGTTCCATCAGATTTTGAAATGTGGCGGGAGCGTTACACAAGCCGAACGGCATGCGTTTAAATTGGTATTTTCCCATTGGGGTGTAAAATGACGTGATCGGTCGGCTATTGGGGTCCATTTCGACCTGGTAGTATCCCTTAACGAGATCCATGGACGTAAAATATTTTGCGTCACCTAAGTATAATAACATCATGTTCAAATCTGGCATGGCGATCGTATCCTGTATGGTGGCCGCATTGACCCATCTATAATCAATGCACAGACGGTAGGATCCGTCGGGTTTGGACACGATCAAGGGGTGAGACACATAAGGACTAATAGCAGCGGGTTCGATCAAGTCCAAATCGATAAGTTCTTGTACAAGGGTCTTGAGTATGTCACGCTTGGTTGGATTATACATCCGGTATGGAGATTTTCGAGGATTGTCACGTAGCATAATTGTATGCTTGACTATATGAGTACGGCCGGGAGTGTCACTAAACACTGACTGGACACTTTCTAACACTGCTTTTAATAGAAGGCGTTGATCGGGCGTACAATCGGCGTTTTTAACCAACTTCTCACTCCAGTCGAGCGAACGCTCAATTTGTCGTGATAGCGAAGGAATGTCCTTGGCGTAAACTGGTGGCACTAGACAATCTTTGGGGACGCCAGGAGGGGTAAAAATTGCGTCATGAGGATCGAGGTCGGCAATCTCCTCTAAAGTAGTGCTTGCATTCACAAGCGCTTTTCTTACTGCCTTTTTGGCTTTAAATCTCTTGGAACGTAAAACTTTTAAACATTGCTTTTCTAATTTATTAATCTCTTTTTTAGTGGCATAAGGAATCGCTACATCCGGGTCGTTACCACATCTCGCCAATTGTTCGTCGGGGCGCAAGTATAGAGAGGTTTTGCGCATGAAATTGTGACCAATCGTTAAATTTGTCACCCTGGGGGGCAAAACTATGAAGGTAAAGGGTGTATGATGATTTGCCCACTGTATAGTGATGTCTACTTTGCCCACCGGCTTGTGTTTAATTCCGGGGGCAGAAATTCGCACATTCTTTTTAATTTGGCGGACAGATTCGTATTTAATGCCAAAGACAGGTAGAAGCTGCTCGCCAATAAAACAACTGGTGGCGCCAGAGTCTATTAGCGCCAAGGAGGGGACTCCATTTACGTGAACATTAATTTGGGCGTGGTCCGTAGTTGAGGATGACGCCATTGACATCAAACGTTCTGTGAAACGTTCTTTTAAATCGTGGTGAGGCGAGGGATGGGAGGAAAAGGGAAAATCCTCCGAGCCTGCTAGAGCAAGGGACATCTTGTTAAAAGAGTTGCATAAATTTAAATCTGGGTTAAGAAGTGGGTTGTTAAATTTAATTCCGGTTTGTATTTGGGACTGAACTATTTGGGCGTCAGTCCCGGGTTTAAGTTTTTTAGAATGGGGCAGTCTTTTGCGCCATGTTCCGCCTCTCGACAGAGGGGGCATTTTGCTAATTCCGCCAGCATTTTAGCAATTAAGGGATCTTCGGGTTTGCTCTTTTTAGCGTCCTGGGAATTGTGGGAATGAGAATTAGGTCGGTGTTCACGCTTTTTATTATAATCGTTATTGCCTTTAAGGGTGGGGCATTTATTTCGAAAATGATCCTTACTTCCACAATTGAAGCAAGTCCCTTTCTCAAACCTTTTCACCTGTTGGCTGATATGATTTAACAATTCCTCACTATGTTCTTGGGTCTCGTTTTCAGATGCGTCAGAGTTTTCTGAGCTGTCTGAGTCCGAGGAAGTCGACATTTTATTTAAAATTTTCTTAGCAGAGTTTTTATATTTATTGTGGTGCCAGTGACGCTTGTGTTTACCGTCGTTATGCTTGACACCTTCTGAATTTTCAGATTTCTTTTCTTCCTTTGTTTCTTTAGGGGTGTCGGCTGCCTTGGCAGCTGAGAGTTTGTCATCTTTATTATCTTTAAGTTTAGATTTTGTTAGGAAATATAATTTTATTTTTAATTCTAATACTTATTTTTATGAAAAGCAAGGAATGTGAAAGTAAATGTCAGGAGAATCCTTTATCAAAAGAATCCTTGAAAGTAGTTATGGGGAAATGAGTATTTATTCATAGTGAAATGTTTAATTTGTAGAGTATTTTTAGTTTGTATAATTGGTTAAAGCTGGGGTCTTTGACTTGTAAACCCAGTAGGTGGTTGAGGGGTGAGCGGCAAAGAAGGAAGGGGAAAGGTTGTTAAGTGGTAGCCTTAGGCTGGCTGACCAACACCTGTTCCTTGGCACACTTCAACCTATTTTTTTTTTTTTTTACACACACTGAAAAATACACTTTATACACAAATTAATACACAAAACCCATAAATTTAGATTTTAAAACACTATAATTAATGAAAACATTTAATACTCTTTGATTTTTAAACAAAAATCAAATATCATATTTTCGCAATTTTTCAAAATTGCACCAGATTGATCTATCAATTTGAATATGCAAATTAACTACTTAATTATGCACATCCTGTCGCGGACGCCACTTGTGACGGAATAAACTTAGGCATGGATATATAATTAGTATAATATGAAGGAATAACTAAGGGGTAAAGTTAGGCTGTACTGCAATGGCAATTACAGTAAGGCGGGAAAGGAATCTCTTGAGTGACGTGAGTCACTTGAGAGGTAAAGGGGGTCGCTGGCAAGTGACCACAAATAATCTAGAGGCTAGACAGGTATAAAACAGTGAGATAACATAAATAAATGGAGAATAAATATCTGACTTCGTGAAATATGCGACATATAAATTGATAGATGAATGTAGTTAACTATGAATAATATTGAGCCAACACAAGTGTGTAAACTATAATAAAGCTAATTTATTAGCGAGTCCAAATGATCATTAAACCATAATCCAAAATACATACATATATACAAATACACAAGCGCTATAAACAAGGCCTCCAATAATCATTGGGGTAATACAAAGACATATCAAAAGGTAAATACGCTGACAAAACTAGAGCATTGGGAGGCATGAGGAATTCATGGCCCAAGGCAAAAGGGGGACTTGAACAGGAGTGAAAGAGAAGCGCTCTTTTAATTACGCTGAAACTGTAGTTTAAGGGGATTAAAAGGGGACATTTAAAATGGCGGCTCAATCGAGGCTTTGATTGCAATTCGGTTCGGTGTGGCTTTAATAACGATGTCGTCACAAATAATGCATTGACTTTGAAGAAAGCCAATGCTGCCTAAAACTTAATTGTTCAATTAAAGCAAGAGCTAAAACAAGAGTGTAAACTCTTGATTAAGCGGTTTGGTGGGTGAAAGACCCAAGAGTTGGCTATGAGAATGGCAACATGTCATTGAATAGGCCTAACCAAGAGTAGAGCAGTTCTGCTAAACCAGAGGTTCACATTGACTGGATACATCATTTAATGGCTAGGTTCTTGGCTAACAAGTGCAAGGGGTTTGTGAGCGAGTGCTCGAGACAGAGAAAGACAACTACACATATTTAGGTGTAACTCAGATTGCTCTGAGTTCAAATGTCTATGCGTAACAACTTTCAGGAGAAGGCTGACTAGCGCATTTAGGACTAAGCATAAATGCAAAGTAATGCTACGCCATTGAGAACCATAGCAAAGGTAAGGGAAGTTACTATTAAATTAATAGCAAGTTCTTATAGCAAGTAGAAGGATTGATTGACTAACAATGGACAACAAAAGGACTAAGCCGAACTAATAAATCTCCCTCAACTTAGCAACAATTGACCACTTCAATGGGAATCCACTGAAGTAATTCTAATTACCAATTTGAGAGCAATAAATGAAATAAGGCTTACCAGTACTTTGATTCCGCGGTCCAGGGTCATTGAATCCAGTGTCAAAAGGGTTGTGGAATTTTGGCGGGAAAATCCACCAACAAAGCCAGGGCGGCAAAGTTGGAGTAGAGGCAACAAAACCTATCTTTTCTCCTTCATCTTCACCTCCATTGCCATCCTACTTCCCCCAGCTGTCAACTGCAGGAAGTTTTACATCTCAACCCAGTAATCGAATACCAAATAGGCTCGGATGTTGCTCGTAGGGCAACCAACTAAAGCGAGATAGTGCGTCAAAACCTTGACGCACAACATAAGTCAAAGCCAAAGGCAAGAACAAAATGTGTAAAGTCAAAATATATGGGCAAAATCTGTGTGGAAACTCTGTGCAGAGTTTATATAAACTTCTAGACAATACCTCATTGGAATGGAACCAATGGGGTAACCAAACCAATAACAACAAGAGTCTTGCCTCATTAGTATGAGGCGGGAATAGGCCACAAAGCACATACCTCATTAGTATGTGGTGAAGGAGGGGAGACCAGCGTGGCGAGGTCACGAGTACTCTTGGCCTTGCAAGGTCAACACTGGTGTTGATAAACAACACCAACAAACTGGGGTTGCCATAGGGTGGCTTCACTGTGTAGTGAACCAAGATGGCGGCCGAGGGGAAGAATATTCTTTCAAACGTAAATAAATACAACTTATGACCCGTGAGCCCAAAAGCTCACTTATATGGTCTAGGACTCATATAATACTTATATAAATAAATACCAAAGTTAATAAAACCTTAAAATAATTATAGACCTTTATTTAGTTTTCCAATACAAACCTACGGTAATTTGGTACCGTCACAAACTTATGTGAACCTAAAAATGTCCAATTATAACAAAACAATAAATGGGTGGAAGTAGGGTGGGTCCTGTGATTCCTACGAACCGTCGGTAGAATGATACGCAGCTATCATTCGCTACGTAAACTTCGCTTCACTCAGCTGAGTTTACATTCTACCTCCCGTTCTACGGAATCCCAGGAGACTTCAGAGCAGGTTCACAGAAGTTCCAAATAAGCACAACAAATAATTCTTGTTCTCAACAATTTTTATTTCCATTAAATACTATCTGCTTTAGACAAAACCGCAGCTTGAAATGCATTTGGATTAACCACTGGACGACAATAAAACTTAGCAAATGTGGCCTCATTTGCCCAACCTGCCGCTTTTAAAATATCTTGAATTGGAACCTGTTCAAACACAGCACTTGTAGCCGCAGATCTTACCGAATGGGCCCCAAACACAGTGACATCCACTCCAGCTTGTTTTAGAATTTCCTTAGCCCAGCGTCGCAGCGTGTCAACCGTTACCGCCTTATGCGGCAATGTTTGCGCTATAAAAAATTTTCCATCTACTCGCAAGGACTCAGATTGAGACAAAAAATCGTTGACCGCATGCCAAGGACAAATCTTCTCATCTTCAAAGCGTTTAATCACAAGTAGAGTATGTCGTCCCGGCTTTGTTGTTTTTTGAGCAGCCGAAGGCTGACAAACCATTTCCTCCGAATTAAATCTAAAATCAGTCAGTTTCAACGACGCCAACGTAGCCATTCTGCTAGCTGTCGTTAAAGCCAACAAAATCAGAACTTTTTTCTGCAAAAGAGGCCAACCAATAGTACTATGCGGCCAAAAAGATCTCAAAAGATTTAGTACCGGCTTCACATCCCAAATGTGTGTATATTTAGGTAAAGCCGGTGTTATCTGAGAAACTCCACGCAGAACTCTTTTAACTTGCAAATCTTGACGAATTTCAGCCGAAAAACTCCCCCCTGCTACATTAGCAGCCAAACACGAAACAATAGCATTGTAAGAAAGCCTCCTTTTATGCAACCAAGCCACAAAATTAACTACATCCACCGCCGTTGGGGCCACAACAAGCGATTGTTCACAACAAAAACTTTTCCACTTCTCAATTCCTGGTGCATAAGATTTGATTGTTGAAGGTCTCCAGCTTCGCGTGAATAAATCTGCAGCGTCTGTTGAAAAACCTCTTGCCTCGAGACCTTCCCTGATAGAACCGATCCAATCAGATGGAGATTCTTTTCTAATCTGTGCCTTCTTGACAAATCCAATTCGCACCGGATCGCATGTTTCGCTAGAAAAACCACTGGAGTCTTCACCATTAACCGCAACAACTCCTGAAACCAGCCTTGTCCTGTCCACAGTGGCAGGACCACCAACACAGTTGCCTTGTCCTCCCTGATTTTCCGCAGGATCCGAGGTATCAAACTGAAAGGTGGAAAGATAAAACCATAAATATTTTTCCATTCATGTGCCAAGGCATCTATTTTTTCTGCCCCAGGTTCTGGACCCCAGCTAAAAAACCTTGGAAGTTTTGCATTTATCCTAGATGCGAAAAAATCCACTTCAGGTCTACCAAATTCCTTGCATAAGCTATCAAAACAATTTTGAGTCAAACTCCATTCTCCATCCATGGATTTAAAATTTCTGGATAAAAAATCAGCATCCACATTCAATTTCCCTGGGATATGCACAACTGTCAAGATCAAACCATTTCTACAAGCTGCATCCCAAACCTTCATACCCTACTTCCGGTATTTCGGAATAAAGAGACCACCACTTCACTATCTGACAAAAATTGCACACTGTTTGACTTAAATAAAGGCAAACATAATTCCCAAGCAAAAACAAGAGCCAAAACTTCCTTCTCATTTATGTGTAATTTACTCTCCTCCTGTTTCCATTTTCCATTGAATTCATTATCTCCAAACTTTGCCCCCCAACCTTTGTTAGAGGCATCCACAAATAAGCTTGTAATCGGATCGGATCGGATCGGATTTCTGGCCGATCCGCATCCGATCCGAAAATAGTGCGGATCGAAAAATGCGGATCCGCATCCGATCCGCATGCCCAGATCGGCCTATCCGATCCGATCGGATCCGATCCGCAACCAATCCGCGGATTGCGGATCAATTGCGGATCGATTTTTTTATTTTATTTTTTTTTTTAGTTATTTTTTTTTCCCTAAAATCGGCTCAAACAACACACAGCCATGTTAGCCACAACTCCCTGCTTGAACAATTAAATTCCCCATTCAAAATTACTTAAAATTGAGAAAATAAACAAAAAAAAGCTGCCCAACCGGCGCACGAAGCCACCGATGAATAAACGATAAAAAAAGACCGAAACTGAACCGGGCGACTAAACACCCGCCTTTTTCTCGTTCTCCCGTCACCATTACAAACCTGTATGTTTTCGCCGGTGCCGTTGGGTGGAGAGAGACGGAGAAACAGGTCGCGCTTGCAACCTCAGGCGTCGGGCGACGATCGGCGACGTCGGGCGATGATCGGCGACCTACGCCCTACGATTAGCCGGACCCACTGAGAAAGTGTACAAGGGTGTGGTCGTGACTGGTGAACGAGAAAAAGGCAATTGTTTAGTCGCCCGGTTCGGTTTTAGGCCTTTTTGATTGTTTGTTAGTCGCTGCGTGCGCCGGTTGGCTTTTTTTTGTTTATTTTCTCGTTTTTAACAAAGTGAAAAAAATTTGCGGATTGTTCGGATCAATCCGCGGATTTGGCCAATCCGATCCGCGGATTGGTTGCGCGGATTAGCCACCCGTCCGATCCGCAAAGGAATCCGCAGGCGGATCATTTAAAAGAATCCGCATCCGCATCCGATCCGATCTGATCCGCGGATTTGCGGATCTAATCCGATCCGATTACAAGCTTATCCACAAACACAAATTCCCCAGGACTAAACGTGGCCAACTCCTTAGGTTTAAATGCCTCCAAACTTAACCAACTTCTTAAGTGCAACTCCAATTTATCTGTCATTCTAACCTCAGCATCATAATTTCCAGACACCGCCTCTAATTTTGCATTTTTAAAATGCTCTAAAGGCTTAATGTGCCAAAAACCATTAAACAAGGCCGGTTCAACCGCCACCAAATTTCCTACCAATTGTGAAAATTTCCGCAAAGAAAAAACTTTTGCAACCAAAATTTCCTTTACCAATTTCAATATTTTTTCCTTTTTCCTCTCTGGTACTGCAATCTGCATTTTAACTGAATCCAAAATCAAACCCAAAAATTCTATCCGTTGCACTGGTTGAAGAACAGATTTTTCCCAATTTAAAACCAATCCAAGTGATTGCAAAAAAGATATAGCAAAACTACAATCCAACCTGGCTTGCTCCAGCAATTTGCAAAAAAATATACCATCATCTAAAAAAGCCAAAGTTGAAATTCTTTGCACACGTAAGAAAGCAAAAACCGGTTTCATTATTTTAGTAAAAATCCGAGGGGCTGATGCCAGACCATTTGGAAGCACCTGGTATTCATATAACTCACCGTCCCATAAAAAACGCAACAATTTCTTAAACACTTCCCTTACTGGCACCAAATAATAAGCATGCTTGAGATCGATCTTAAACATGTAAACCCCTTCTTGCATTAAACTAGTAGCTTCCTTAAATGTTGCCATTTTAAAATAATGATAAACAACATGTGCATTTAAATTTTTTAAATTTAAAATTATTCTAACGCTTCCATCAGGCTTTGGAACCGGAAAAATTGGACTTAAAAATTGCCCTGCCTCAAACAAAACTTTCTTAATTACTCTTAGCTCCAAAAGCTTTGATATCTCTAAATCAACTTGTCCCTTTTCATTTTCCTGAAATCTATACTCTTTCACAGAGGGAACCGCCTCTTGAAAATCAAAAAGTTCAATATCAACTCCTTGAATGGACTTTAAAATCCATTTATCCGAAGTAATTAAACTCCAATTCTTTACATAAGAGGCAATCAAACCTGCACTAAAGATCAGGCGTGCACTCACTTTATTCACATCAAAAAACATGAGATCAACTTGTTGTTCTTCTAATTCCTTTTCCTTGGAATCTTCTCCGTCTTCTCCTTGGGACGGCTCTGTCCTACAACAAATTTGATTTAATGACCCAATTCGTTTGCCAACACCAAGACCATTACAACCTGCATAAGGATGAAATCCTCTTGGTTGTGGAGAGTCTCGCCTACTCTCAAAACGAGGAGGTCCGTCAGCATCACGGAAAAAGGACCGAAACTTCAGACCTCGACCAGCACCTCGAAACGAGGGAACAAAGGGTTTCTTTCTTGGTTGGATCAACTTCTTGCTCATATTCGAGACCTTCTCAATTTCTTCCAATTGGTGTGCCAAATTTGGTCCAAAAAGTGAGTCCGGATAACTCACAAATTTCCCACACAAAGGCCTAAAACGTGGCTGCACTTCATCCATTAATTCTAGTTTTCGTGCACGAGTTATCTTCATGTTTGCCGCACCCAACAAGGTTATTGCAGTCGAAATCAATTCCAACTGCCCTTGAAAAAAGGGATCAGCCACTTGCACACCTGCTTGGTCAACAACCGCAGGAAATTTCCCAGCCAATTTCTCCAAAATCTGCGCCAAAGGCACTGCCACTTTCAACAAGGTTTCCTGCGACTTCCGCAAGGTTCGATCTCTAATTTTGATTTTCTGGCTTCTAATCTCGCCCCACAAATGGGACTCACATTCTGGAGGCACTAAAAACCGCATATTTCCTGGAATAAGTGTCTCCTCTTGTACTTGAACCTGACGATCTGGCAGCACTTCAAACAGTCTCTTCAAAAACATTGAAGCCATCGTAGGCGGCATATCTGGCCCAAACTTTGGATCTGTTTTCTCTTCTCCCATGTCAAAATCATAAACTCCAGATGTAGCCGACACTGACGGAGATGAGCCAGAAATGGGTGCATTTGCATTCGTTTGCACAGGGCCAGTAATTGCCGCTGGGATCGCAGGCAGCCCAGTATTTGCCATTAATTGCACATGGCCCCCAATCGCCGCTGGAATCGCAGGCGGGGCAGAAACTAGCGCATTTATATTTGCTTGCACAGAGCCAGAACTTGCCGCTGGATTCGCAGGCATCCCAGCAGTTGCACTTAATTGAAATTGGTCCCCATTCGCCGCTGGTGTCGCAGGCGGACCAGAAAAATTTTTTAACAACATCGATTTAATTTCTGCCAATTCTTTTGACAAAATTTCATAACGCACATCATCTTCTTCATCCTCTTCATTGTTATCCACGCGCTTAACCGCGTGCTCCGCTCCAACGTCGTAACTGTGGTCCAGCAACGCTTCAAAATCAACTTTCTCGGCCATAACCACAATCTTTAGATTATCACTACTCCAATTTCACTAAATTTAATAGACGAATACGTTAATTTTTTAATAAAAAACGATTTTGTTACTCACCAAAAAATTAACCTTAACCAAACGACTCCGGAGTGTGCTAAAAACTGAACGGCTCCAGCGGGTGCGCCCTCTCCTGGGATTCCGTAGAACGGGAGGTAGAATGCAACATCAAGCCCAAAACCTCCGCACGATTCGCCATCGTCGTCCGAATATTCCTCTCCAGTTCAAACAAAACGTCCTTGTGAGATCAATATATTTGACTACCGTAGAATTGCATTTTATCACTTCATTGACTAAGATAATGACAATGTGACATTGTTGCACCCTGCGTCATCATTGTTTACGTTTAGTTTGACATCATGACACTACTGAAAATAGGTTATGTTGGTACAACCTAAGTACAACCATTTTTTCCTTACTTTTATAGTGAATTATTATTGATTTTAATGTTAATTTTAAAAGTGAATGTTAATTTTCTACAACTATAATGGAAAAATCAAGTTTTTTATTATCATCAATAAATTCCCACAAAATTACTTGAAAACAAACAAATAGTATTATGTGTTAACTTAACTTATCTAATGATTGGAAAAAGCAAAAAGTTTAGATTCCAGCGTTTCGTAACATGATAAATCAGTTTGAAAAAGGCACACTTCAGTCGGTTGCTTGTCGTCTTCCGAATCATCTTCGTATTCATCATCAGTTAATCCTTTGATATAATCAATCCCAAAATCACAGATTTGTCGTTTAAAACGTCGCAAGGTGCCATCTGTTTGGAAAATTTCACGCAGAAACTGATCCAACACGGCTCCTCCGTCATTGACAACCATTAACACGCACGTGCATACTTTCGACATCATTAAATTGTATTTCATCTCTTCACTCACACCATTCATCAACACCTTAAGAAGATCAAAATCATCATAGTTGAACAGATTTCTCACGGTAAAAGTTTGATCCAAAATGATCCATTTTAGTTTGCTGGAAAAACGGGTCCACAATCTTGGAAAGTGTCTTTTTTTCCGAAAACCAGCAAGACCACTTCGATAAATACGTTCTTTATGAATAAAATAAAGCATTAAGTATTTTTTATCAATACTATCAACCATATAAAACAAAGTGGAATGCAAAAAGTCATGCCAATATCTGTTTGACTCCATTAGACTGTCTAGCAGAACGGTAAAATTAGTGTTCATCCTTTCGCAATTGCTGAAAGTCGATTCCAGTTGCTTTTTCGTAAAATGATTTAATAGAAAGAACATGGTATCCGATGGGCCGTGATGCAGACATTCCCAACAAAGATCTATGAATCGATTTCTGTCTTCCGCATCATCGTTAGTATCCCATATGTACTGTAAAACTAAATCAAATTCAAAATGAGCCGCCAGGCTGACAATAGCGTAAATATTGCAGTCTTGGCCGTTGAATAATTTTCGAATTTTTGTTGTAAATTCAAACTTTTTCCTGGTTTCATTGAGTGAATATAATTCGTGGTCGTTGTTGATTTCTTTTAAGACCAGTGGTAACTTTTCCCACAAAATCTTCACATAATTTACTAAACAAAAATGGAAATGACAAGCCAGATTGTAGAGAGTCCCATTGGTCCTCAAGGCTTCGTTGCTTTCGTCGTTGTAAAGCAAAACAAACGTTTCTTTTTTGTCAATTGCTCCATGAACCGTCCAAGCAATGTCATTAACAAAAGCATACGAAGTGACGTTCTCAGTAAAAGTGAATCTTTCGAGATATTGTATCCATTCGTGTATCTGAACACCAACTAGTGCAACGGCATTTTTTAATCCGTCCTTCAGGGTTGGAGGTAGATACAGATTTGCTCCTTTCATCACTTCATCTTCAATTCGATGCCATTCCCTGGATTGCGTAGTTTTCTTTTTTCCAAAAAAATTAACTATTTTCAATTTAACCGCATCTTTTCGCCAAAACGAAATTGCGACAGCTAATAATGAGATTTTCTCCAAGCTGGGGCACGATTTTGCTTTCTTCAGATTTCTTTGAAGGTCGGCGTTTATTGTTTCGATTTTATCCATTTCTGATGAAAAATTCAAATAGATAATTAAATATAGTTGAAAAACAACTGTAATAATATCGAAACTCACTGAATTAACTATAGTACTTACCGACTCAAACCTAAAGGTTATTGCAAGAAAGAAATTTCGTAGTGAACAACAGAATTCTGTCACAAAGTACAACTATTCTGTGAAAGAAAGAACTATAGGCATACTGTAATTTACAAATTCGAAGAACGAACGATCGACTTACCACTTGTTCGCTTGGATCTCACTTGTCAGTCGATTTACCGCCAACCCTCTGGTGGGCAGTGTTCGAAAGAAATAAAAAAGATTTTTACCGAAAGATGGTACCGAGTTCAACAACCAAAAGTAAAATTATTTTAAGCTTCTGCTTTCTTCGAGGCATTTACTTTTTTTTCTTTTTCATTTTCTTTGAAAATATATATTTTCTGGTTTTGAGGTACTTTCAGTGGATTTATCACTCGATTGATCAGTTTTTCGAATGACGACGCGCATGTGGTTTCATCCACTTCTAAAAGCGTTATGTATTCCTTATTTCCCAAACAATTCGCAATTGTCTTGGAATTGTGAAAACTTACAATAACTTTTATTATTCCAGAAATAATAAATTTTATTACTAAAAACACACGCCCAATACATTCCAAATCAATAAACTTCTACAAAATTCTTGAAAAAATTATATTAATGCAAATTCAAAGAGTTTAGATTCCAGCGCTTCGTAACATGATAAATCAGTTTGAAAAAAAGACGCTTCAGTCGGCCACCTACCGTCTTCCCAATCATCTTCGTATCCACTATCAGTCAATACTCTGATATGATCAATCCCAAAATCACAAACCTCTTGTTTAACACGTTGCAATACGTCACCAGTTTGGAAAATGTCACGCAAAAACTGATCCAACACGGCTCCTCCATCATTTACAACCATTAACACGCACGTGCATATTTTCGACATCATTAATTTGTACTTCTTCTTTTCACCCGCACTATTCATCAGCATCTTAAGAAGATCAAGATCCTCAAAGTTAAACAGTATCATTATGGCACAATTATCACCGATTATGATCCGTTTTTGTTTTCTGGAAAAACGGTTCCACAATCTTTTGAAAAGTTTTTTTTTTAGAAAACCAGCAAGACCGCTCCGGCAAATATTTCCTAACTGAAAACGGTAATAATATGGACACTGTTCACCAAAACTATCAATAATATAGAACAAAGTGGGATGCAAAAAGTCATGCCAATATCTGGTTGACTTCATTAGACTCTCTAGCAGAAAGGAAAAATTATTGTTCTTATAGTTGAAATTGTCGAATGTCGATACCAGTTGCTTTTTCGTAAAATGATTTAATAGAAAGAACATGGTATCCGATGGGTCGCGATTCAGAAATTCCCAAGAAAGATCTAGCAATTGATTCCTCTCATCCGCGTCATCCTTCGTATCCCATATGTACTGTAAAGCTAAATCAAGCTCACAATCCATCGCCAAGCTAACAATATCGGTTATATTGTAGTCTTGGCCGTTGAATAATTTTCGAATTTCTGTTGCAAATTCAAACTTTTTCCTGGTTTCATCGAGTGAATATAATTCGTTGTCGTTGTTGATTCCTTTTAAGACGAATGGTAATTTTTTCCACAAAATCTTCACATAATTTACTAAACAAAAATGACACGCAAGATTGTAAAGAGTCCCATTGGTCCTCAAGGCTTCGTTCTTTTCGTCGTTGAAGAGTAAAACAAACGTTTCTTTTTTGTCAATTGCTCCATGAACCGTCCAAGCAATGTCATTAACAAAAGCGTACGAAGTGACGTTCTCAGTAAAAGTGAATCTTTCGAGATATTGTATCCATTCATGTATCTGAACACCAACTAGTGCAACGGCATTTTTTAATTCGTCCTTCAGGGTTGGAGGTAGATACAGGTTTGCTCCTTTCATCACTTCATCTTCAATTTGATGCCATTCTCTGGATTGCGTAGGTTTCTTTTTTCCAAAGAAATTAGCTATTTTCAATTTAACCGCATCTTTTCGCCAAACCGAAATTGCGACAGCTAATACTGAGATTTTCGCCAAACTGGGGCACGATTTTGCTTCCTTCAGATTTCTTTGAAGGAGAGCGTTTATTGTTTGGATTCTGTCCATTTCTGTGTGAAGAATTCAAATAGAAAATTAAATATAGTTGAAAAAGAACTGTATGAATATCGAAACTAACTGAATTAAATATAAACTACGTACCAATTGAAACATGAAGGTTATTGCAACGAAGAAATTTCGTAGTCTCCAATAGAATTCTGCTACAAGGTACAACTATTCTGTGAAAGAAAGAACTATAGGCATACTGTAATTTACAAATTCAAAGAACGTACGACGTACCACTTGTTTGCTAGGATCTGACTTGTCAGCAGATTTGCCGCCAACCCTCTGGTGGGCAGTGTTCGAAAGAAAAAAAAAGATTTTTACCGAAAGATGGTACCACAGTATACTGTGGATGGTACTGACTTGTGAGTTCAACGATCAAAAGCAAAATTATTTTAAGCTTCTGCTTTCTTCGAGGCACTTACTTTTTTTTTCACTTTCGTTTTCTTTGAAAATATATTTTTTCTGGGTTTAAGTTATTTTCAGTGGATTTATCACCCGATTGATCAGTTTTTCGAATGACGTTGCGCATGTGGTTTCGTCCACTTCTTAAGCGTTATGTACTTTTTATTTCCCAAACAATTCGCAATTGTTTTGGAATTGTGAAAACCTTACAATAACTTTTATTATTCCAGAAATAATAAATTTTATTACTAAAAACACACGCCTAATACATTCCAATTCAATAAATTTCTACAAATTTCGTCATTCAGGGTTGGAGGTAAGCACAGATTTGTTTCTTCCGTCACTTCGTCTTCAATTCGACGCCATTCCCTTGAATGCAGGGTTTTATTTTTACCAAAATAATTGGTAATTTTCAATTTAACCGCATGTTTTCGCCAAAATGAAATTGCGATTGTAAATAATGATAATTTCTCCAAGCTGGGGCAGGATTTGGCCTTTTTCAGATTTTCTTGAAGGCGAGCATATATTATTTCGATGGCGTCCATTTCTGTGTGAAAAATAGATGGTTTAATACAATTGAAAAATAATTATGGTGTTATCGAAACTCAACTGAATTAAATATCGACTATCAACTCAAACTTGAAGATTATCTTTGCGAAGGAATTTCGTAACTTAACTTCCAATATAATTCTACTACAAGGTACAACTACCGGTAGTTCTCTGAAACAGAAATAACGAATTTGCAAACACGAGGAACGTATACTGGAAAATCACTTAAGTCAAAGGCAGTTTTTATTTTTCCACGGGTACTTACCACTTAGCTGGGATCTATAAGTATACTTGCCGCCACTCCTCAAGTGTGTGGACAGTAATCGAAGAAAATAAATATTTTGTTCGCCGAAAGGTGGCGATGTTCAATCTGAAGTAAAATTATTTCTGCTTTTTTCGAAACATTTTTTTAAATTTCCTTTTCGTTATTTTTTTTTAATATATGTTTTGGTTTGTTGTGTTTAGGTATTTTCAGCGGATTTATCACTCGATTAATCAGTTTTTCGAGTTTGCGGGATTGTTCAGATTTTCAGAATTGTCAATTATATCGCACGTGGCGTCTTGATTCCGTCGACTATTTCCTCCGTCGAGATTTCTTTCTAAGGACTGTGGTCGAGATTATGAATAGTCTGTGGCGCATTCGGAACCCAAGGCGTGATCGACGAATCAACATCAAGCCATAAACCTGCGCACGATCGCCATCGTCGTCCGAATATTCCTCTCCTGTTCAAACAAAACGTCACGAAATTTGACTACCACAGTCTTGCATTTTATCACTTCAATGACAATGTGACATTGTTGCACCATGCGTCATCATTGTTTACATTTAGTTTGTCATCAGTACCATGAACCATGTCAGCACACTACTGAAAATAGGTTATGTTGGTCCAACCATTCTTTCCTTACTTTTATATTGAATTATTATTGATTTTAATGTTAATTTTAATGTTAATTTTAATAGTGAATTTTAATAGTGAATTTTAATTTTCAGCAACAATTAATGGAAAAATCAAGTTTTTTATTATCATTAATAAATTTCCACAAAATTACATGAAAGCAAATAAATAGTATTATGTTAACTTAACATATTTAATGATTGTAAAAAGCAAAAAGTTTATTTTCCAGCGATTCGAGAGACGATAAATCAGTTTGGAAAATACATTCTTCAGTCGGTCCCTTGACATAATCATCTTCATCTTCCGAATTATATTCGTATCCAACGTTAGTTAATCTTCTGATGTAACCAATCCCAAATTCACAAACATTTCGCTTGAAATGTCGTACAATTTCATCAGTTTGGAATATTTCGCGCAGGAATTGATCCAACACGGGTCCTCCATTATTAATAATCATTAACACGCACGTGGATCTTTTTGACATCATCATTTCATATTTCATCTTTTCATTCACAGTATTCATCATCATCTTAAGAAGATCAAGATCTTCGTAGTTCAACAGACACATCATGAAACAACCATCGTGTGCGAATATAATCCGTTTTAGTTCGCTGGGAAAACGGTTCCACAATTTTCGGATCACTCTTTTTGTTAAAAAACCAGCAAGGCCACCTCGCCAAATATCTTCTAATACATACAAGATATCATAACCTTGACCAGAACTTACATCAATTAAATCAACCGTATCGATCAAAGTAGTATAGAAAAAGTCATGCCAAAATCTCTTTGGCTTTAGCAGACAATTTTGTATGACGGTGAATGACAATTTCAGTTGCTTTTTCGATACATGATTTAATAGAAAGTACATGTTATCCGATCGATCGGACCACGTACATTTCAAACAATAATCCATCATTCGATTCCTCTCATCCGCATCCGCATCCTTCTGAGTATCCCACACGTACTGTAAAACTAAATCAAAATCCCAAGCGACGGCTAGCTCGACAATTTCGTTTATATTGCATTGTTGGCCATTGAATAATTTTCGAATTTTTATTGCAAGCTTAAACTTCCGCCTGGTTTCATCGGATGAATATAATTCGTTGTCGTAGTTGATTTCTTTTAAGGCCAGTGGTAACTTTTCCCACAAAATCTTCACATAATTTACTAAACAAAAATGACTAGCCAGATTGTAAAGAGTCCCATTGATCCTCAAGGCTTCGTTGTTTTCGTCGTTGTAGAGTAAAACAAACGTTTTCTTTTTGTCAATAGTTCCATGAACCGTCCAAACAATGTCATTAATAAAAGCGTACGAAGTGACATTCTCAGTAAAAGTGAATGTTTCGAGATATCTTATCCAGTAATGTATCTGAATACCAACGAGTGCAATAGCGCATTTTAGTTCGTCATTCAGCCCAAGAGCTAAGTACAAATTTGCTCCTTTCATCACTTCGTCTTCAATTTGATGCCATTCCCTGGATTTTAGAACTTTCTTTTTTCCAAAGAAATTGGTTATTTTCAATTTAACCGCATCTTTTCGCCAAAATGAAATTGCGACAGCTAATACAGAGATTTTCTGCAAACTGGGGCAGGATTTTGCGGTTTGCAGATTTTCTTGAAGGCGGTCGTACATTATTTGGATTTTGTCCATTTCTGTGCAAAAAAATTAAAAAAATTGAAAAAATTATTACGTACGGTATGATAATATCTAAACGCAACTGAATTAAATATCGAAGCAATTTCCTTTCTTCCAATAGAATTCTGCTATGAAATGTAACTATTTATACAAAACAGAATAACTATAATTTACAAATACGAAGAACGTACGACGTACCACCACCACTTACTTGTTAGCTTGGCCGCCACTCCTCGGGTGAACATGAGCAGCAACCGAAGAAAATAAATATTTGGTTTACCGATAGATGGCGATGTGTTCAACTTAAAGTAAAATTATTTTATGTTTCTGCTTTATTCGAGACACTTTTTTTTAGCTTTTTCGTTTTTTTAAATATATATTTTCTGGTTTTTGCTATTGAGGTTTTTTTAGTGCATTTATTTACAGTCCTTAAGTTTCCAGTTCTTTCCAACACATCCCAGCATTGTTCTGAATTCGCAACTGTGCTAGAATTGGCACGATCTACAGATAGTGCAGACCTACAATAGCTTTTAGAAGCGACCATGACAGTTTGTGATGAAGAAACAATGGCGCCATCTATGTTTCCAAGTTGCTATTAATTAAGAGTTAAATTTCTCTGAATGGTGATTATGCTCTAGTTCCGATTTATACCAGGTCCTCTATATCGTTTGGTTTTTAAAAAAAAATCCGTGGTTAGGTTGTTGAGATATTGGGGTTTTAAGTTGTGACACCAAATTGGGAAATTTAGTACAAGTTTTTGCTGCGCAATGTTTAAGTGTTCGCCACTTGAAAACTAAGAAGGATAGAGTGTTGTGCCTTACAGGGTTTGTAGAGGAGAAGGTCCTCTATATCGTTTGGTTTTTGAAATAAAAAAATCCGTGATCAGGTTGTTGAGATATTGGGGTTTGAAGTTGTGGCACCAGATTTTTTTGTACCATATTCAAATGCTTGCTGCCCGAAAACTAAGAGGAGTAGAGACTTGTGCTTTTCACGGTTTGTTTAGGAAAAAGTCCTCTATCTTTTCATGTAAAAACCATTGAAATCCGTGGTAAAAAAAAAAAATGGGATTTGTTCTATCTGTAGTTTGGACGAATGTGAATGTGGTTGTGGTGCCAACTTCAGCCAGTTCCAAGAAATGTGCTCACCGTTTTGCACGGTGGGCGATAAATCAAACACGTTTTTTTGGACTCGCAGTTCAGTTTCAAACATACCATAGGTTTTGTGCGTGGGAAATAAATTTTTATACGTTTTTCGGATCTCTATTTCAGATGAAATAGGTTTTGCACGTAGGCCATAAATTTGAATATTTGCACTTGGAAAGTGATTCGGTTTATCGCCCATGAACACGAGATGGGGGCGGATGGGCGACGGCCCCGGGTGCACCAAGCAATGGGATGCTGAAGGCGCCAATAATTATAAAATTTCTGTGATTCTTTCTTGCTCCCAACGATTCTTCGGTAATGCGCTCATTCGAATACATCACACATTGGGGAAAAAAATGCCAACTTTACGGTAACATTAATACCAGCAGAATGAGTACAACAATGCGATTTTTATTCTTACGCATCCGTGCTCGTTTAAGAACAAACTTAGCAAATGAATTAAAGGTCCAAAACAACTCACATTTTTGTTCGGAAATTATCAACAAATTGTGAAATATCATTAAATGAAAAATGAAAAATTGTGGAATTGGCTACCCCCTCATACAACCATTTTGTCCTTTTCGGATGGAATTTATTTTTTATTTAAATGCCACTGTTCAGGATGAACGTTAATTTTCTGCAACAATACAAGTATAATGGTCAAATCAATTTTTTTTTAAATTAATATCATCAATAAACTTGTACAAAATTACAATATTAATTATTATTGCAATTTGCAAACAAACAATAGTGTGTATTCGACGTCGGCATATTCAATAATTATATTCTGCTAGTTAATGATTGGCAAAGGCAAAAAGTTTAGATTCCAGCGCTTCGTAACATGATAAATCAGTTTGAAAAAGGCACACTTCAGTCGGTTGCTTGCCGCCTTCCGAATCATCTTCGTATTCATCATCAGTTAATCTTCTGATATAAGCAATCCCAAAATCATAAATATGTCGTTTAAAACGTCGCAAGATGCCATCTGTTGGGAAAATTTCACGCAGAAACTGATCCAACACGGCTCCTCCGTCATTGACAACCATTAACACGCACGTGCGTATTTTCGATAACATTAAATTGTACTTCTTCTTTTCACCCGCACTATTCATCAGCATCTTAAGCAGATCAAGATCCTCAAAGTTCAACAGACTCATTATGGTATAATCGTCTTCGATTATGTTCTGTTTTAGTTTGCTGGAAGAACAGCTCCACAATTTCTTAAAAAGTCTTTTTTTAAGAAAACCAACAAGACCACTCCGGCAAATACTTTGGAAATGAATAATATAATACATAAAGCATCTTTGATCATAACTATCAACCATACACAACAAAGTGGAATCCAAAAAGTCATGCCAATATCTGTTTGACTTCATTAGACTCTCTACCAGAACGGTAAAATTAGTGTTCATCGATTCGCAATTGCTGAATGTCGATTCCAGTTGCTTTTTCGTAAAATGATTTAATAGAAAGAACATGGTATCCGATGGGCCGTCATGCAGACATTCCCAACAAAGATCTATGAATCGATTCCTCTCTTCCGCATCATCATTAGTATCCCATATGTACTGTAAAACTAAATCAAGATCATACTGCATCGCCAGTCTGACAATATCGGTCATATAGTAGTGTTGGCAATTGAATAATTCTCGGATTTCTATTGCGAATTCAAACTTCAGCCTGGTTTCATCGTCAAAAAGCAATTCGTCGTGGTAGTTGATTCCTTTTAAGACGAATGGCAACTTTTCCCACAAAATCTTCACATAATTTACTAAACAAAAATGACACGCAAGATTGTAAAGAGTCCCATTGGTCCTCAAGGCTTCGTTGCTTTCGTCGTTGTAGAGCAAAACAAACGTTTCTTTTTTGTCAATTGCTCCGTGACCCGTCCAAGCAATATCATTAACAAAAGCGTACGAAGTGACATTCTCAGTAAAAGTGAATCTTTCGAGATATTGTATCCATTCGTGTATCTGAACACCAACTAGTGTAACGGCATTTTTTAATCCGTCCTTCAGGGTTGGAGGTAGATACAGATTTGCTCCTTTCATCACTTCATCTTCAATTCGATGCCATTCCCTGGATTGCGTAGTTTTCTTTTTTCCAAAAATATTAGCTATTTTTAATTTAACTGCATCCTTTCGCCAAAACGAAATTGCGACAGCTAATAATGAGATTTTCTCCAAGCTGGGGCATGATTTTGCTTCCTTCAGATTTCTTTGAAGCTCAGCGTTTATTGTTTCGATTTTATCCATTTCTGTGTAAAGAATTCAAATAGATAATTAAATATTGTTGAAAAACAACTGTAATAATATCTAAACTCACTGAATTACATATAGACTACGTACCAAAAGGTTATTAAAACTAAAAAATTTCGTATTGTCCAATAGAATTCTGCAGCAAGGTACAACTTTTCTCTGAAAGAAAGAACTATAGGCATACGGTAATTTATAAATTCGAAGAACCGACGACTTACCACTTGTTCGCTTGGATCTCACTTGTCAGTCGATTTGCCGCCAACCCTCTGGTGGGCAGTGTTCGAAAGAAATAAAAAAGATTTTTACCGAAAGATGGTACTGAGTTCAACAACCAAAAGTAAAATTATTTTAAGCTTCTGCTTTCTTCGAGGCATTTACTTTTTTTTCTTTTTCGCTTTCTTTGAAAATATATATTTTCTAGGTTTGAGGTGTTTTCAGTAGATTTATCACTCGAATAATCAGTTTTTTGAATGACGTCGCGCATTTGGTTTCATCATAATAGTACTATTATGGTTTCATCCACTTCTTATGCGTTATGTATTTCCCACACAATTCGCAATTGTCCAGGAATTGTGAAAACTTACAATAACTTTATTATTCCAGAATTAATAAATTTTATTACTAAAAACACACGCCTAATACATTCCAATTTCCAATTCAATAAATTTCTACAAAATTCTTGAAAAAATTATATTAATGAAAATGGAAAAAAAAACATTTAACAATTTTAATAACTTCCGCTGATTAATGGTTGGCAAAATCAAAAAGTTTATTTTCTAGCGATTCGTAACAAGATAAATCAGTTTTAAAAATACACTCTTCAGTCGGTCGCTTGCCATCTTCCGAGTCATATTCGTATCCATCATCAGTTAATCCTCTGATGTAATCAATCCCAAAATCGTAAATCTCCCGCTTAATACGTTGCAACACGTCACCAGTTTGGAAAATTTCACGCAAAAACTGATCCAACACGGCTCCTCCATCATTCACAACCATTAACACGCACGTCAAGCTTTTCGCCATTACTAATTTGTACTTCGTCGTTTCATCCGCAGTATTCATCAGCATCTTAAGCAGATCAAGATCCTCAAAGTTCAACAGACTCATTACCGGTATGGAATGATTGTTATCGATTATGATTTGTTTTAGTTTGCTGGAAGAACGGCTCCACAATTTCTTGAAAAGTTTTTTTTTCAGAAAACCAGCAAGACCACTCCGACAAATCTGATTTAACTGACTAATATAATATATTGAGCAGTTTTCATCCAAACTGTCAACCACATCGAGCAAAGTGGAATGCAAAAATTCATGCCAATATCTGTTTGACTTGAGCAGACTTTGTATCATGCTGCGGAAACGTGGGTTCAGCCACGTATATTTCAATGTAAATTTCAGTTGATGTTTCGGAAAATGATTTAATAGAAAGAACATGGTATCCGGTGAGCAGCGATTCACAACTTTCCAACAGTAAGCTGTAAATCGATTCCTCTCTCTCGCATCAGCCTTACTATCCCATATGTACTGTATAACTAAATCAAGCTCATAATCCATCGCCAGTCTGACAATATTGGTCATATTGTAGACTTGGCCGTTGAATAATTTTCGAATTTCTATTGCGAATTCAAACTTCAGCCTGGTTTCATCGTCAAAAAGCAATTCGTCGTCGTAGTTGATTCCTTTTAAGACGAATGGTAACTTTTCCCACAAAATCTTCACATAATTTACTAAACAAAAATGACACGCAAGATTGTAAAGAGTCCCATTGGTCCTCAAGGCTTCGTTGCTTTCGTCGTTGTAAAGCAAAACAAATGTTTCTTTTTTGTCAATTGCTCCATGAACCGTCCAAGCAATGTCATTAACAAAAGCGTACGAAGTGACATTCTCAGTAAAAGTGTATTCTTCGAGATATTTGATCCATTCGTGTATCTGAACACCAACTAGTGCAACGGCATTTTTTAATCCGTCCTTCAGGGTTGCAGGTAGATACAGATTTGCTCCTTGCATCACTTCATCTTCTATTCGACGCCATTCCCTGGAATGCAGGGTTTTATTTTTACCAAAATAATTGGTAATTTTCAATTTAACCGCATCTTTTCGCCAAAATGAAATTGCGATTGTTAATAATGATAATTTCTCCAAGCTGGGGCAGGATTTGGCGTTTTTCAGATTTTCTTTAAGGCGAGCATATATTATTTCGATGGCGTCCATTTCTGTGTGAAAAATAGATGGTTTAATACAATTGAACAATAATTATGGTGTTATCGAAACTCAACTGAATTAAATATCGACTATCAACTCAAACTTGAAGATTATCACTGCGAAGGAATTTCGTAACTTAACTTCCAATATAGTTCTACTACAAGGTTCAACTACCGGTAGTTCTCTGAAACAGAAAAAACGAATTTGCACATACGAGGAACGTACACTGGAAAATCACTTAAGTCAAAGGCAGTTTTTATTTTTCCACGGGTACTTACCACTTAGCTGGGATATCTAACTTGTAAGTATACTCGAGTTGCACTCAAAAAGGGACCTCACAATCTCTACTCCCATTGGTCGAGCTAGTTTACTACTAACTCCAGACTGTATACTACTACTAGGAGAAGTAGTTTTGTTTTTTATTTATTGTTGTGATTGTTATGACTAATTTAATTTATGTTATTTTGATTTTATTTAATAACAAATGTTATTTCCATCATTAAAATGAAGTTTCACACATTAAAAAATGTCAAACTCATGTTTGTTGTGTTTATTGCTTACATCGTCTGGAAGTTTGAATTTTAGGCCTTTACCTACGCAATCGATTGCAATGTCTGTACTTTGTAATAGTCTGTGGCGCATTCGGAACCCAAGGCGTGATCGACGAATCAACATCAAGCCCTAAACCTTTGCAGGATTCGCCATCGTCGTCCGAATATTCCTCTCTTGTTCAAACAAAATGTCCTTGTTATAATACTATATTTGACTACCATAGACTTGCATTTTTCCCCTTCATTGGCTAAGGTACCGGTAATGACAATGTGACATTATTGCACCGTGCGTCATCATTGTTTACGTTTAGTTTGTCATCAGTACACTACGGTACTGAAAAAGGGTTAGGTTGGTGCAACCATTTTTTCCTTACTTTTATATTAAATTATTTTTGATTTTAATGTTAATTTTAATAGTGAATGTTAATTTTCTGCAACAATTAATGGAAAAATCAAGTTTTTTATTATCATCAATAAATTTCCATAAAATTACTTGAAAGCAAATAGTATTATGTTATATAGTATTATATAGTATTATGTTATATAGTATTATATAGTATTATGTTATATAGTATTATATAGTATTATGTTATATAGTATTATATAGTATTATATTAACTTAACATATTTAATGATTGGAAAAAGCAAAAAGTTTATTTTCCAGCGATTCGAGAGACGATAAATTAGTTTGGAAAATACATTCTTCCTTGACATAATCATCTTCATCTTCTGAATCATATTCGTATCCAACGTTAGTTAATCTTCTGATGTAACCTATCCCAAATTCACAAACATTTCGCTTAAAATCTCGTACAACTTCATCAGTTTGGAATATTTGGCGCAGGAATTGATCCAACACGGGTCCTCCACCATTAACAATCATTAACACGCACGTGGATCTTTTTGACATCATCAATTCATATTTCATCTTTTCATTCCCAGTATTCAGCACCATCTTAAGAAGATCTTCGTAGTTCAACAGACTCATCATGTAACAGTCGCGTGGGAATATAAGCCGTTCTAGTTTGCTGGGAAAACGGTTCCACAATTTTCGGATCAGTCTTTTTGTTAAAAAACCAGCAAGGCCACCACGCCGAATATCTTTTAATAAGTTGTCATAAAAGACATCAATCCCTTCAACAGAACTTACATCATAGAAATGAACCGTATCGATCAAAGTAGTATACAAAAAGTCATGCCAAAATCTCTTTTGCGTTAGCAGACAATTTTTTATGGTGATGATGATGAACCAAAATTTCAGTTGTTTTTTCGATACATGATTTAATAGAAAGTACATGTTATCCCATCGTTCGAACCATGTCTTTTGCAAACAAAAATCTATCATTAGATTCCTCTCATCCGCATTACTCCGAGTATCCCACACGTACTGTAAAACTAAATCAAAATCGCAAGTGGCCGCTAGCTTGAGAATTTCGTTTATATTGCAGTCTTGGCCATTGAATAATTTTCGAATTTTTATTGCGAGTTCAAACTTCTGCCTGGTTTCATCGGATGAATGTAACTCGTCGTCGTAGTTGGTTTCTTTTAAGGCCAGTGGTAACTTTTCCCACAAAATCTTGACATAATCTACTAAACAAAAATGACTAGCCAGATTGTAAAGAGTCCCATTGGTCCTCAAGGCTTCGTTGTTTTCGTCGTTGTAGAGTAAAACAAACGTTTCTTTTTTGTCAATTGCTCCATGAACCGTCCAAGCAATGTCATTAACAAAAGCGTACGAAGTGACATTCTCAGTAAAAGTGAATTTTTCGAGATATCTTATCCAGTAATGTATCTGAATACCAACGAGTGCAATTGCGCATTTTAGTTCGTCATTCAGCCCAACAAGAGGTAAGTTCAGGTTTGCTCCTTTCATCACTTCGTCTTCAATTTGATGCCATTCCCTGGATTTTAGTATTTTCTTTTTTTCAAAGAAATTGGTTATTTTCAATTTAACCGCATCTTTTCGCCAAAATGAAATTGCCACAGCTAATAATGAGATTTTCTCCAAGCTAGGGCACGATTTTGCATTTTGCAGATTTTCTTGAAGGCGGTCGTATATTATTTGGATTTTGTCCATTTCTGTAAAAAAAATTAAAAAAATTAAAAAAATTATTACGTATGGTAATACAACTAGGGACTAAACCCTGACATCCTGGTCGCTCTTGATTGGTCCATATTATGGTTATCAGAAGCCATTTTGTATCCCTAATTCTATCCCACTTGTGATGCACTCACACCCACAAATCAACTATCAACACTTTCCACTGCGATTACCGGCGCCGTGAGCAGACCACAACAACGTTAAAAATATGACGGAAAATAAAAGGGATTTCGACCGAAACAAATCCTTAATCTAAATCGAGGTGACATCGAAGAAAAACGTCAAGTTTTCATCGATGGATCATGCGCAGAAAATTCTAAACGACCTGAACAATTCAAACAAGCTGGGATTTGTAATGCAGGGAAGCATTACATATTAGACTTCTAAACCCTGTCCTTTCCTTTTGTCCCTAAATAAAACACCGAAATAAAAGAAAATAAAGTAATTTAAAAAAAAAAAATTTTTTTGCCAATATAAAGCAACAAAAAACAAAATCCCACCAAAATTTGATATGATATGCTGCGGAATTGTTGCATCGGGTTTGCTACAATCGGGAAATAAATCGCGCGGAAAACGTATCGCAACGTATGGCTCACGGGATCCGCCAGGTGGCGCTAGTACAATGTTACAACTTCCGGTGCGCGGACGGAAGTAGTATTATTTAGACGGCTAAAAGTGCACTAAAACCGGTTTATTAATTCAACCGGAGGTCCGAGAAATCTGAAAATCCCTTACAATACTAATATAAGCATGCTGAATTTAATGCCGTTGTCCGTTTTGCTCTAGCTGCTATAGTTTTTGCGGAATCGTTGACGACGGACGGACGGACAGACAGACAGAACCGTTTCATGAGACTTTCTAAACATCAGGTTTAGACGTCTAAAAGACAGATTGGGACAAATTATACAAAAAAATCGCAACACGACATTTTGAAACACAACAATCAAAATATGATATTTTAATTGGAGCAGATGATTGAGTTAGTTCGGGGATTTCACGCCAATCAATCATACAAGGGGATCATTAAACATGTAAACACTAAACAGTAATGTAAGAAAGGGATCGGGCAAATGTTGCGCGGCAGGTTTTGGAACCTTGAATGTTTTTGTTTCGGTGTGGGATTATGCATTATGTCATCGGGTGAGATTGTATGACCTATTAAGTAAGGAAGATTTTGAAGAAAGAAGGAATAAAGTAATTTAGATAAAAAATACCTTGTTTTATTTTAAAAAAATAAAAATTAGTGAGGACTCGTTGGGGCTCGTTGGTTTCTGCGGATTTGCCAATTGTATTGTTTTGGTTGGTTTTTTTGTTCTTAAAAGGCGACTTGGTGGGTGCTGGGTGGTTAGTTTCCTGTTTTTGATTTTGTGATATCGCAAAATGTCGTATTTCCTGTTGGTTGAGGAAAGATTTAAAATAAAAGTTCAGGATTTGGATAATTTTTAATTTTTTAGATGTTTTTATTTGTGATGGAATTTGGTTTAAAATGTTGAATATTGGATAAAAATAATGAATTTTGATTAAAGAATGATGAATTTTGGTTAGAAAATGATGAATTTTGGTTAGAAAATGATGAATTTTGGATTTGAAAATGATGAATTTTGGTTAGAAAATGATAATTTTAAATATCCCTCCTTTTCCAAACGTCATAATATGGACCAATCAAGAGCCACCAGGATATCAAGGTTTAGTCGCTTGTGGTAAAATAATATCGAAACGCAACTGAATTAAATATCAAAGGAATTTCCTTTCGTCCAAAAGAATTCTGCTATGAAATGTAACTATTTAGAAAAACACAAATAACTATAATTTACAGATACGAAGAACGTACGACGTACCACCATAGAGTAAAGAAAGTACTTTCTTTACTCACTTATTAGCTCGGACCTCCTTATGTCGCCGCCACGCCTCGGGTAAGCAGCAACCGAAGAAAATAAATATTTTGTTTACCGATAGATGGCGATGTGTTTCCGTTTTATTCGAGGCACTTTTTTTTTTTCTTTTTCGTTTTTTAAATATATACTTTCCGGTTTTTGCTATTGAGGTTTTTTCAGTGGATTTATTTACAGTCCTTAAGTTTCCAGTTCAGTCCAACACATCCCAGCACCGTTCTGAATTCGCATTCTCGCATTAAAACACAAAACACTTCAAGAAATAATAAATTTAATTTCTAAAAACGCAAACCTAATACATTACAATTCCAAAAAAAAAAAACATAAATAATATCTTCTTAACTTAATTTCGAAACCAAAAGTGAATTATGAATAGTCTGTGGCGCAGGCGCATTCGGAACCGGCATGAGCGTAGCATGATCCACCGACGAATGCAACATCAAGCCCAAAACCCCCGCACGATTCGCCATCGCCGTCCGAATATTCCTCTCCTGCTCGAACAAATCGTCCAAACGAAGCCACTCGCGTACCCGTTCCATATCGATCTCAGCTCGCCGCAGTTTCTCCCAACAATAATGCCGATAACACTTCTTCTTCGGAACCGGACAGTAACTATCCATAGGCTCCAGCGCCTTATTCATCAAAGTGCATCCACACACCTCGTCATCGGGAATCTTCGGCTCCTTCGAATGCTCCGGACACAACACCCGCAACCTCTTACAATAAGTCCTCTGTTGCGGGCTGTAAAAATCGCAAAACATGTTGTTCCCTTCGATCCGGGTCTTAAAAACCGATCCGAACGACGACTGGCTCTCGTACTTGTTAAAACACTTCTCGAAATGACGTAACGCCACTTTTGCCATGATCTCGTGACCACAAGTCACGCAATACACGTTCAATTCGTTCTCCTCTTCGCCGTCGTTCGTGTCTTGGTCGATCACCGGCGTCTTTTTGCCCTTTTCGATCAGTTCGTCCAGTTTGACGTGTCGGGAATCGAGTTCGCGCAGTTTTTCACGCGCCTCCACTTGCTGTCTGCGAATAACTTCGAGCGTTTGTTTGTTTTTCTCCTCGGCGACGCAGGGACTCGTGTTCCACTGCTGGATCCGTTGCGGGAGGATCTCGAAGATGCGATTTGTCGCCAATTTAATGCCGCACTCGTCGCCGCAATATTTCGAGCCGGATCTAGCGACGAATTTGCACCCGGGACCGTAACATTGGACCGGTCCGGTCTCCTCTTTCGTTTTACTGCCGTGTTTCGTTTTCCCGCTCTCTTTCCGGTGGTCCGGACGGTGCGAGCGTCGCTGCGCTTGTGTTTTCACTTTGCTTTTCTTGCTGGGGCTCTTTTTGTGCGGTTTGCGCATCTTTTTCGGCGGTTCGAACATCCCGCCATCTTGGATCTCTTTGAGAACTTCCAACTCTTCGTACTCGAATTCTTCCGAGTCGCACGACGAGCGCCGTTTGTGGTGTTTGAGTTTGATGCGGCCGATGATGAGCCCGAAGTTCTGGCATTGACGTTGTCTGCATTTTTGTCGGATTTTATTCGGGCCGCCGAATTTCCTCATGTCCTTGCAGAAGTCGCATCGGCCGCAGTCCTCCGTGCGGTAGCACGAGACACATTCGCCGCAGCGTCGCGAGGATTTACGGGCATTGCTCAGATTGTCGTAGTCTTTCTTGCTGATGTGTTTCTCCTTTTTCTTTTCGTAGCGGATTTTTAAGGATGGGTCCAAGCCGCGGCATACGTCGCAGAAATATTGACTGATGTCGGCCGCTTGAGATTCGGTGATGTCGACACAGTCGCCGTGGTACCATTCGTTGCATTGATCGCAACAAATCATAAAACGGGAGGTGTCGGAGCTTCGACACATGCAATAAACATGTCCTTCTTCCGCGGCTGGGCGGCTGTAGGAGTGCAGTGTGTCGTATTCATTTTCGATGCTGCTTATGATGTTGGCTATTTTTGTCTGACGTTCTGGGAGAACCTCGTAGGACATTGTTGGTTGCTGGGGAAAATGAATTTTAGGTATAAGTTTGGGTTTTAAATTGTAATTTGATTGATTTACTCACATCAGCCATCGTAGCGGTAAACAATAATGGCGTCGATCAGGAAGTGGAAACGGAAGGGTAAGTTGGAAAAGGTGAAATTGAAATTTAAAAAGTAATAATAATAATGAAACATTTCTGAATTTTTAGTAAAAATTTAAATTATATATTTAAAATAATAATTATTTAAAAAAATATAATTTGGGTTTTCGTATTTCTTTTGTTTACAGCGTATTCTTTCCGCTAATTGACCACATTTTAGATACACCGGAATTGGGTAATGTATGAAAAGAAACAGTTTTTATGTTTACCTATAATTTATTCTGAAATTTAGAAAATCGTACGTTTAAATTGTCCGATTTTGCGATTATACTTTTTTTATTTGGCCAAGAAAAAATTCTTTTTATATAAAATTGATAATTGTGTCTATTTATTTTTAGTGGGCGAACGGGGCGAAGCCTGTCATGTGATAACAATTTGATAGATCGTGATTATTGATGAAAGGAAAGTAAATTGTCAAAATGCACGATGCTTACGAAGCCCTACCGATTATAGAGAAATTACCATTGGTAATTGAATGCATCACCACTTGTGGTAAACATTTATAAAAATATATTAATTTGAATAATTTCTATCATTTTTAAATTGAAAATTGCAGATGATAATCTATTAATTGGTACCAAACAAGGCCATTTATTAATGTACAATATTTCGCCCGGAAATAAAGGTTTGTAAGGGTTACTAAACGTGAAAAATGAAATATTAACCGATGATGTTTCCAGGCGATGAAAAATTTGAAGTGACGCTAGCTCGTTCTAATAAATATTTTTCAAAACGGCCAATTTTGCAATTGGAAGCGGTAACAGAGTACCAAATCCTCATTTGTTTATCAGGTGGAAAAGCGTCGAGTTATTTGTATGATTTGTGTTAATGATTTTTATTTATTTTTGAATTTTAATGCAGATAATGTAATAAATATTCACGATATGACGGTTTTTAATTTTCCGCTGCTTTTTACGCTGGAAAAGACCAGAGGCGCGGTGCTTTTCGCTCTGGACAACCAAGTTGTATTAATTTCAGATTATGTTTTGCTGCCGAATTGAATAGAATTTTAATTTTGATAATTTGCAGAAGAAAACATCATCAACTGGAGAAGAAAGCTGCATATTACGGATGTGTGTTGCTGTTAAACGCCGTTTATTGGTAAAATTGAAGAAAATTCAAGAAGATTTTACGTTTTTTAACAATTTTTTATTTTAATAACAGTTTTTCTACTGGAAAAAAAGGATGTTTGAAGATTTATCAGTATGTTATTATTATTATTTTTTTTAATGTTTAATTTAATTTAATTTAATGGATTTTTGTTATATTTAGACTGAGTTTTGTGTTCCTGATGTTCCCAGAGCCATCGCCTGGTGTTCGGAAGCGGTTTGCGTCGGTTTAAAGCAAGAATATTATTTAATAAAAGTAATAATTTATAAAAATACACGTTTAATCACTTGCTTAACATGTGTTTTTATTCATTTCAAGTTGTCAGGCGTTCAAATTGGTCTTTTATCGACGAATCCATCGTCGGAAACGAATGTTATTCGCTTAAAGGGTGATCGCCTCGCACTTTCCAAGGATAATAAAACTGTTTTTCTGGATTTAGAAGGCAATCCGATTCACAAGGACTGGGTTACGTGGTCAGAATCATTAATTAATTTAGGTTTGGTTTGTCGAATAACGATTTTTTAGGATTTTGTTATAATTTTCTGCTTTAAATTTAGAATACGATGCTCCGTACTTACTAGGCGTTGTGTCCAATCAGGTGGAAGTGAGAACTATAAATCCCCGTATCCAAATCCAAGATATCAAATTGAACAAGCCCAAATACATAAAAGCCTGCCGCTCGTAAGATTACATATTTTAATTTATTGATTTTTGTTTAATTTGTGTTTGTTTTCGCTTTCAGTGGCGGACGTTTGTTCGTAGCTTCGTGTTGTAACATTTGGTGTTTGGTTTTGTCCCCGGTCAGTCAACAGATCAGTCAGTTGATTGAGCTTAAACATTTCGAGCTCGCGTTGCAGTTGATTGTAAGTAAATAAAAAATTTAAAAATTTAAAAAATTAAAATTTTGATTTTATTAATTTTTTTTTTGGTTTTTAGAATTTAACGAATGACGGAGAAGAAGAAAAGAAGAGATTGGAGCAATATATTCAAAACAAATACGCGTTTGACTTGTTTTGCAAGTTTAAATTCGACGAATCTTTAGAAATCTTTTTATTATTAGAAACAGGTACGAAATTCACAAATAAATAAAAAAATCAATAAAATCAATTCTTCCTATTTAATATTACAGATGCCTCGCACGTAATAGGCCTATTTCCCGACCTTTTACCTAAAGATTATCGAAATCAACTGGAATATCCCGGAAAACTGCCCGAACTTACCGGAACGCACTTAGAAAACGGTCTAATGGCCTTGATTTCATATCTAACTCAAGTCCGGCACAGTCTAACGAAACTTTTAAACAAATCTTCACCGGAATACGCGCCCTTGGTAGAAGGAAACGCAACCGTGCCATCCAAGACTAAACTACACCAAATAATCGATACAACATTAGTTAAATGCTACTTAAAGGTGCCCAAATTCCATTTGTCGGGTCATATTTGTTCTAATTTCTCTTTTTATCCATATTAGACTAACGACGCACTCGTCGGCTCCCTTCTCCGGTTGCCAGATAATAATTGTCACGTGGAAGAAACCGAACGGGCATTGAAACAACATCAAAAATACAACGACTTAATTACTCTCTACCGATGCAAATCGATGCACGGAAAGGCTCTGGAACTGTTACAACGACAGGCGGTCAAAGAAGATTCGCCTTTGAAGGGCTACGATGAAATTATCAAATATCTTCAACATCTAGGTTTTATTTAATTAATTTGACGTGATTTAGAAATTATTAAGAGTTTATTGACGTAGGTAGAAATCATTTATCGTTGATTTTACGCTACGCTCAATGGGTTTTGAAGGAAGCTCCCGAGAAGGGATTGAGTATTTTTGCCGATGATATTCAGGAAGTCGAATCGCTACCGAGGGATGAGGTTTTTAAGTTCCTTCAGGCTTTTGACACGAGTTTTCTCATTCCGTATTTAGTGAGTGGTGTTTTTAGGTTGGAGAAATTGGTTTTTAATTTTGGTTTTGTTTTAGGAATATGTTATTTCAGTGTACAATGACGATTCGACGATATTTCATAACGCGCTCATATTGCAGTATCTGGATAAGATTTTGAAAACGATGTCGCGTAATCGTGAGTGGATTAAACGCCCAAAACGTTGTGTGTTGTGTTAAAATGTTTTTGTTTTTGTTTATTTTTGTGTCAGCGAATTACGTTGAGAACGACGAAGCACCGAAGTCGGAATTAAGCGTTTTACGTGGGAAATTTATTGATTTACTCAATTCTTCGAGTTTTTACGTACCTGAGAGCATTTTGGTTCATTTTCCATATGATTGTGAGTCTTTGCGCACGTTTTCGATTGAGATTAGCATTAATTTCTCTTTTTTTTAAACTTTTTTAAGGTTTGTTTGAAGAAAGAGCTGTCGTTCTCGGGAAACTCGGTCGTCACGAACAGGCGTTAGCGATTTATTCGCTAGTTCTTGAAAATTTTGAAATGGCCGTCGATTATTGTGGAAAAAGCTACAATAAGGACAACCAAGACGTAAAAAAAGAAACAACAGATTTTTATTTTTCATCAAACCAATTTAATTAGATATTTATTATTTATTTTTAGGTGTACTTAACGCTCTTTAAAATGTATATTTCTCCATCCAAAAATATATTAGAAGGAATGGCGCCGTGGCTAGAAAACACTAAACCAAATCTACCAATAGCTTTGCAGCTTCTGAAAGATTATTCAACTAAAATAAATCCTTTAAAAGTAAATGTTTTTACAAAATATAAACGTTCCACATCGCATTTCTCGATTTACAAGCACAAATGTGTGGTTTTGCGTCAAATTTATGTAAAAACGATGCAATACGACTTAGAAATGTTTTGTTTTGATGTAAAATGGCGACCAAATGTTGGAAACAATTCGAGAAATGCGTTTAAACGAGCGTAGATTTGTTTTTGTAATGTAATTTTGTTTACAGGCCATTGAACTTTTGCCAAACTCGCTTCCATTAAAAGAATTGCAAAGGTTTTTAGAAAACGTTCTAGAAGAAAAGGTAGCCACAGTACGCAACTGCCAAGTCATAAAAGCGCTTTCGTACGCGGAACAACTTCAAGTAGAAAGCATTTAATGAATTAGTTGCAATATCACTAAATATACGTTTATTATTTAGGTACACGAGCAAAGAATAAGATATCAATCACAAAAGATTATCATCACTGATATAAATACTTGTTTCGAGTGTAAAAAACGGATTAATGTCAGGTAGAATTCCCCATATTCGTCCTTTTGTGTCAATTTTATTTATTTATTTATTTATTTATTTATTTATTTATTTTCAGTGCCTTTATTCAGTACCCGAATGGCGAAGTTGTGCATTTCTTTTGCCGCGAGAAATATCAGTCGAAACGATTAACTGTCCATTAAAATTGTATTTTTAATTCATTACGCCAAGTGATAAATCAAGAATGTATAAAAATTTGTTACTTTTCTATACATTTTATCAATCAATTTAATTTCGTGACGTTGTATGTATATAATTTTAGGTTTGTCGACTTTATGATCATGAAATAACTAATTGGATGCGAAATTATCAATTATTTTATGCAGCATTTGTTAATTTTCATATATATTTTATTTAAGAAAATAATGAATTTAATTTTGCTGACAATAAAAAGAGAATTTTAAGCAATGTTGATAACTTTGTGAGAGCAAAGATTAGAAATTTTTTTAAAAAAAAAGATAAAGCCAGTTCGGCTGCACCTGACGGCGCTCGCATCCTATGCTGCTATTACATCACGCTGACGCGATTGTCTATATCAAATTCATCCGCAGGAAAATATAAACAAATCTCCAACCTAACAAACATCCGCCGAAACAACACAAACCCCAAATTAAACAAACCTAAAACAATATGCATTAAAAATAAATCATTCTAATTCGTCAAATCCAACGAAAAATGCATTTTACACGAGGGACTCATTATATGCGGCGACAGAACTCTGCGCCTCATCAGTCGTAACTCGGACTGCGGCCCACCCTGTCTGCACTCTTCGGTAGGAAAGCAACGGATGAGTTTTCACCCCCTTTAGGCAGATCGACGTGTGTTGTTACGAAAATTAGCTCTTCTAGCCTGCTTGGCGTAGGACACCGTGCATTAGGTAAATACAATAAATTTTCGCGGGACTTGAATCACTCGATGCAAACCGATCGGCTTTCGGGCGTCGGCTTCGCGATCCCCAATTCCTCCCCTCCCACATCGAATGGACTCGAGTTAAATGGCGAATCGCCGTCCCTTTGCCAGCTCACGGGTGTGTCCCACGTCCACCTAACGAAAAATAGGTTTAATTATAAGGTGTACAATAATCAGATAATAAAAAAATTAAATCGTTGGTATCACTTTACAGGTTAATGCTGGATGAGAACTCGACATTTTTGTGTGCGAGGTTTAAGGTGGAAAAATAGGTACAGAAAAGTGGAAAATATTTTGAAAAAATGCAATATTGGTGGCATTAAATGGCTGGAGATGTGCTGGATGTTGCGAATATTGAAATAGGTGTATGGTTATGTCACGATGAGGTGTAATAAGAAACCAGTTTTGATTTCCTTAGTGCAACTTTAATAGAAATGGATGGAGGTATTGACTTAGCATTATGTTGAAACTTGTTTCTGTTTTACATTTCCTCATTTTTTTCCTTTCTTTAATTTTAATAGCTATTATTCATGGTTTAAATTTAAAAGAAAATTATTAGTAATTAGGGTGAAATAAAATATTAAATTATGTTTTATTATATTATATTATGTCGGCATAAAACTGATGATCGCAAGATCGAAAGGCCTTTGCTAGAAAAACTATTTGTTTTGTTTTTGTTAGATTTTAGAATCATTATGTATGTCGATTGTTTTTAAAATTCGGTGAACTTTTAGCCTTTAGTGAGGGGGCTCCCGAATATACAGGGTGTCTCAACTATTATTATTTACATTTTTTTTCAGACACTGTGTGTGTGTTTCCCTTAACGTTCTGTTATTGTGGAACGAAACAACATAAACAGCGTAAAGCTGTGGTTGTCTTTTCCTCGCATTATGGAGATAGAGAATATCGAAAAAGAGTTAGAACTTTGTGAAACTGGCATGCTGCCTATCTAGCGCTGATTTGTATCTAGACAGGTAGAGAATTTTGTGCATCTTGGTACACAATTATGAGCCAATAGTGCTGAAAAGAATGGAACTAAAAAGTGTTAAATCCACGATTTAGTCATGTATTGAAAATGTTTCTTTTCCAAATGGGGCATGAAGCCTAACTGGGATGAGGTCATGTTTCCATGGTAACTTGCAACACATTAATAGTGGACTATTTCCAGGATAAAACCTTGGAAAAGAAAAAACTGACACTGAAATTGAAATGGAAGCCATGGAGATGATTACCTAGGGAGATTTAAGATGTGAAAATTTTAAATACTATAAATAGAAATGAAGAAGAAAAAACATTTTTCCCATACTATTGTGTGCATATCTTTATTTTTTCATACACAAGGATAAAAATAGAGCTACCTACATATTTAAAGGAGGAAAAAGACTAAAATTAATTCCAGGTCTTAAGAAATATCCAGCAGGAAGCAGGTGATAGATTAAAAATAATGAAACAAATTGAATGCAGGTTTATATATATATATGTATATACAAAACAAATTTTATTTAATCGTTAATTGTGATACTTATCAAGGGAGTTGTTGGAAATTGTGATCTGTGGGGGTTTGAGTTTGAAATGAAAGTAGGTGGACACCGGATGAAATGCTACACTGCAACTGGAACTTTGATGTCAATGTTCCTCTGTATTTTGTTCACTTTTCATACTGGCTTAATGCCAGGTGAAAACCCTTTAACTTTTAAATATAGATTGACAAACCCATTTTTTATAGATATTTAATTAAAATAATTATTTTTATATTTAATTTATCTCTTTTTATTTAATAGGTATAATTAGAGTTGACAGGACAGCCATCTTTGGAATATTGTGTATATTTATTATGAATTATAATGCTGATGATGGATTACGATGAAGGAAAAACAGTGTAGAATATTTTAGACAAAATAATTTCTGCATAACTTTGCGGATACCTCTCCATAGGGGTTTCCAAGAGTGAAAATTTAAAGCGGTGCACGAAATATGACACTACGCGGACAGAATTTTGCCACGTAAGGCGCAGAGGTGGATTTATAGTTCTCATAGTTCTCACAAAAAGGCTTCGTGCAACGAGAGCCCGTCAAATTTCGAAATATTTATTTGATGTGAAAACATAAGGCCCCTAAAAAGGGCTGCGGAAGGGCCCCACAGCGCTTCTTGAAGCTGCCGGTCCACCACTTTAGCGTTGAAATGCAAAGATTATGTAGGCTTATCAGGGCTGGACTGGGAACAAATTTAGTACCGAGAAATTTGGACACGTCGGGCCACGGGAACAAATTTAGTACCGGGAAATCTGGATACGTCGGGCCACGGGAACAAATTTATATCGTCACGGGCCAGTCCAGCACTGGGCTTAGTCGAGCAATGTTAGGCTACAGGTTCGTAATACATTGGGACAAAAAATACCGGTCTGCTACATTACATAGTTTGAGAAGCGCTGGTGTTCAAGGTCTTATAGATGTTATTGTTTTCGATTACTTCAGCAGATGTAATTTTAATGAGAAAACAAAATACCTGAGGGTGAGGGTCGTATGAATTGGAAATAAATGATTAGATAAGACGTTAGGCAAAGGCTATGAGATAAAAGAAATAATTTAATGATGTGGACAATAGGAAGTTGCCTATTAAAGGTTAGGTATTGCGTTGGTGTTGACAAGTGGATTTAATTGGATTATGTATCTGTTTTAAAATGAACTATGGCCTAATTTTTTAATAATATCTCAAGTTTCTTTTTTAGTTTTACAATTTTTTTTTTATTAAAGTTTTCTAATGTAGAAAGAAACAATTAAAAATGATTAAACATTGTTAGCCCTCCATCTTACTCACACATCCTCCTGCTATACTTAGCCACTGACAAATTGTTCTGGTGAAGAATTTCGCAGCCATTTTCTTCCATTTTTCTTCCATCTAAATATCTTATGACTTGTTATGATGAGTAATGGCTAAACTTAGTTTGTTTAGTGTTGGTCAGATTTTAGGATGTTGGAAATAAGTGAAACAGGGCCAGGATGGGTTGCTATAAACCATTTATTAGTATCATTTGATGATGACCCCATTTTTCGCTTTTACATGTGTTGGGTTTAACTGGATTCTGTTCTCTTTCACTCCCCGTTTTCATCGCTCTTCCCATTACCTCCCACAGCTGCAGTTTATCGTGCTGGGTCTGTGGCCTGGAGAAAGTAGGAGATGAATTTTTTTCCTTCCTTAACCCATCTGTTGAGGTGTGGCCCTTACAGCTGATTTTTTGGTGGATTTGTAATAATTTTTTAATATTTTTTTGTGTGTGGAATTTTGGATTTTGGGCTTAAAATTATTTGAAATTTTGAAGGAAAAAAATGGGAGAAAAAATAACGGTTTAATTAGATATGTTAATTTTTATTTTATTTATTTTTTATTTTTAGAATCTATTTATTTAGTTTATTGCAGGTTAAGACTTTATTTTTAAGTTTTAGCAGGTGAGATGTTTTTTTTTTTCGTGACCCTTGGTGTTATTGACTCGGGTGCGAGAGTACACGCGTAATGGTTAGGCCTAAAGAGCGATGAAGGGCAAGTCTGTGTATTCGTGTTTAGCGAAGCGTGACATCGTTCCGAGAAACTAAACTGGCCGTTAAATTCACTTGGATAGAATAATATGGAAAGTGTGTTTGATTAGGTGCCGATGATTGATCGTAAAAATTAAAAACGAGGAAAAATAGGGAAAATAGGCCTAAACGAAAAGAAAATCGAGGCCGGTTGTTGTCGATTGTAAATAAAAATCTAGATTTGGGCGGTGGCAGACAAATCGGGAAAATGAGAGCAATTTTTTCGAGAAAAAAATAGATTAAAGCGTTGTGGTGCCTTCGTTTTGTTTTTAATCGATCATCTGGTGTTGAAAATTGAATGTTTTCGGAAAAAAAAATTTTGAAATCCACAAAAAAAATATTTTAAAAATATTTTTTTTTTTTGGTTTTCTCGTTTTTGAATGAATAAATTCGTGATGGCCTCATTAAATAGCGAATGAATTCTTGTGACCACACTGGAGGCCAGCTTATTTTATAGCGATGATGTCACACTTTCGGGGTGTGGTCGTGGCACACACCGATCTAGTGTTTTAAACCCTCGTATTTAAAATAACTGGAGATTTATACCCATAAATCCCATAAATATCATCGTAATTTAGTTGGGCGGACTCATTTTCAAGTGTTATTTGAATCGAATCGGCCCACAGATCGCATTTTGTAAGTATCTTGTGTCTGGGTTCTCATTGGCTCTGTTGATTGTGAACTTTGATTTTTTTCGTGTCAATTTTTTTTTGTAAGAAAAAAATTAATAAAAAAAAATTATTGGATAAAAACTAATTTATTATTTATTTAAATAGGGTCTAGGCACGGAGTGCAAGCATGACAACAGACATTACAGTCCGTTGGGACGGTGCCCAAGAAATAGTGGACGATTACGACTACGATGGAGGAAACAGTTCCTCACGATTGTTCGAAAGATCGAGGATTAAAGCCTTAGCAGGTACAATTTACACTTGTGAATCGATTATTGAGGGGTTTTACTGGTTTGATTGGTGTTTTTATGGATTGGAACAGGTTTTTTCTTTACACGATTTGGGCCGGGGCCAGCTGGGAAAATAGCCGGGTCGAATTTTATAATTTTTTCGCTTCTAGGAAAATGAAATATTTTAATTATTGAAAAATTTGATTTTTATCGTAGTTTTTTAAGAGGTAAATTATATTATTGGTTTCTTTTTGCTTTTGTTTTTTTTTAATGCTGAAAATGCATTTTTTATGCGCAGAAACGCATTTTTTGAAGTCCAGAAAGACATTTTTTGAAGCAAAAGTACATTTTCGTGAGTAAGATGTACTTTTATGTGTAAAAATACATTTTTATGAGCAAAAATTTAATTTTTTAAGCGCAAAAACTGCATTTTTATGCGTGAAAATACAATTTTTTGCTGCAGAAATGCATTTATGCGTCAAAATACAATTTTTTGTTGAACAAAAATGCATTTTTAAACGCAAAAATATTTTTTTATGCAGATAAAAATGCATTTATTGAACAAAAATACATTTATATAGAAACAAATGCACTTATCAATTGCTAAATATTCATTTTTAAACTCCCAAAAAATCCTCTCTTAGCCGTATTTCTATTCCAGCTTTAAAAACACAATAACACCTTAAACGAAACTGAATTTAGCATTTTAACGGTTTTAATTTGTATTTAGTTGCCAAAAACCTACGATACACTTCCACGAGTGTTAAAACTAAGGCTTCAATCTTAAATCAACTGTTAATTGCACAAATGTGCCACACAGCTGAGAAACCTTTTATGCAGCGGAGGAATGGCCTTGTGAATGTTTGCGTTGTTGCTGGAGTTAATAGAACGGGAAAAATAATTGGAAAAAAAAAAAAGATTCCGGTGAACCGGTCTCGAGTAAATGGACTACCCCGTTTGAATTGCAACATTGTCTATCCTCCATTCTGACAAACAGAGACAAAACAGCATTCCGCAAGCGCAAATGCAGCTCGAATGACGTGAGACTGAGACGTGTACTCTGCACTTCCGCCTTTCTTTGCATTTAATTCGCTCGTAATCGCAGGATGTGAACAATTTTCAAATGCTGCTATTTTCGTTCTGCTCTGTGGTTCATTGACAGCCATTTTTAATTTGCGAGCTGCATGAATATTAAAGCGCCTTTAAGCTTTAAAGACTAAGAATCTTTTTTTTAAATTTTATTTATTATTTTTGAGAAAATATTTCGACTTTTGATATTTGGATATTTGCACATAAGATAAAGTGTTTTTCAAGGTTATGGCATTCAAATGGATGCGGTTTACGTAAACTATTTTATCAGGTCTGAGCTCATTTTAACGAACGTGCGATAAGAGAAGTGTAAAAATGTGGTCAAAGTGCAGTCTGCAGTGCGACGGTGATTGTTCAGTCGCAATGCCGCAGTGAGTCGACCGCGCGCCGCTTGAAATAGCAGTCATCGCCGGTCAAAAAAATTTCGTCATTACTAAAAATAATTTTTTTTTTTTTTACTGTTTTGTAATGATTATTTTATAAATTTAAACCTCTTTGAGGTGGTGTTTTGAATGTTTCCCACTTTAGGCTTATTGGATTAAAGGACAAGTGTGTTTACACTTGGGTGCGCATTGTGTAAACAAGTTCGCTGTACGGTGACCATGGATTAAAAAGTGAATTGGAAATTTTGGATTTTTGGGACGTGTTCGGGGCGGAGAAATTTGTGACACAAGTGTTAGCATGAAATTTGGATAATTGGAGCAGATGATTGAGTTAGTTCGGGGATTTCACGCCAATCAATCACACAAGGGGATCATTAAATATGTAAACAGTTTTGTTCGAAAGGGATCGGGCAAATGTTGCGCGGCAGGTTTTGGAACCTTGAATGTTTTTCTTTTCGGTGTGGGATTATGCATTATGTCATCGGGTGAGATTGTATGACCTATTAAGTAAGGAAGATTTTGAAGAAAGAAGGAATAAAGTAATTTAGATAAAAAATACCTTGTTTTTTTTTAAAAATAAAAATTAGTGAGGACTCGTTGGGGCTCGTTGGTTTCTGCGGTTTTGCCAATTGTATTGTTTTGGTTGGTTTTTTTGTTCTTAAAAGGCGACTTGGTGGGTGGTTAGTTTCCTGTTTTTGATTTTGTGATATCGCGAAATGTCGTATTTCCTGTTGGTTGAGGAAAGATTTAGAATAAAAGTTCAGGATTTGGATAATTTTTAATTTTTTTAGATGATTTTATTTGTGAAGGAATTTGATATAAAAAATTGAATATTGGATAAAAATGATGCATTTTGGTGAGAAAATGATGAATTTCGGTTAGAAATCGGATTTCGGTTAGAAAATGATGAATTTTGGTTAGAAAATGATGAATTTTGGTTAGAAAATGATGAATTTTGGTTAGAAAATGATGAATTTTGGTTAGAAAACGATGGATTATTGTTAAAAAATGATGGATTATTGTTAGAAAATGATGAATTTTGGTTAGAAAATGATGAATTTTGGTTAGAAAATGATGAATTTTGGTTAGAAAATGATGAATTTTGGTTAGAAAATGATGAATTTTGGTTAGAAAATGATGAATTTTGGTTAGAAAATGATGAATTTTGGTTAGAAAATGATGAATTTTGGTTAGAAAATGATAAATTTTGGTTAGAAAACGATGGATTATTGTTAGAAAATGACTGTAAAGTAAATATAAAACCTTCAAAAATCATTGACCAGAAACTACATTAAAATAAATATCTCGACATACTAAAAAAGCCGGAAGTCAAAACAAACACAGAAACTAAAATCCAAATCAAATCCAAACAACTAAAACAAACATTCACAAATATCTAAAAAGTCCATTTCGAACTCATTAAAACAGACTACCACCTTAGTTTCAGATTCCCTATCTACCAAACCCAAACCTGTCGTCAAAACATCAACCTTTACCCTGAAGAAAGATACCCTTTATTTATCAACCACTTGATTCTGATAAATATCAATCCGAGTTACTCAAAATGAGTAATTTAAAATTAATCGAAAGAAAAAAAGAAGAAAATAATCTTTATGGGTTGAGATTTCATACTAAAGGACTTTCCTTAGGTCACGATCGGAGTGGAAGTCGAACGACTTATTATCACATGACTAAAGCTCTTCCTTTTTCAATTGGTTTAACAGAAAGGAAGGCCTTTACATTTTTTCCCTTCACGCGAAGGGATGAAATGTATACGAACAAATTGCTCTAGCAGCAGGTGGCATGTGTATAGGTAACAACTAACGGAATCGTACGGCGGAAAATAAAATATCCGGGGACCGCGACTTGCAACGTGAATTCTATTTACCAAAAAAAATTAATTGATAATTACTTGCAATTAATTTCGGATTTTACTATTTGGATTGACAGATGGAGAGCCATATTCGAATTTTGCAAGGTAACGGTTTTGAAAATGCGAAGCCGCCATTGTTTTGGGCGTGAGTGGTGGTTTGCGCTCGTTAGGGTTAGTTATGCTGATGCAAGCAAAATGGGAATTTTTACATTTTATGAGGGGTTTGTCGTGTGAGGAAAGAAAGTAGATAGGGAAATGTCGATAATTATGTAATTGTCTTATTTTTTACCTCGTTGGGTCGGTATTTTAATGAAATTTCGAAATAAAATGATAATTGTGGGAAAAGTTGTGGGAAAAAATTTGAATATTCATAGAAACTCAAAAAAATGTCTCAATTGTAAAAATATAGCATAAATGCTGTTGTTAGATCAGGAAATGGTTTTAGATCAAGGTTTTTCAATTGTGTAAAGTAAATTTTTTTTTTAAATGTATATTTTTATTAGTTTGATCTTCCCATTTATTCCGCAAGCGAACTTACATAAGGTTTCTTTGCTGTGGATATAAATTTGTCTTTCTTTTACACATTTAAAAGCCATAAGAAGAAATATGATGACTCTGGGACTCCTTTTCTTGGTGTTTGATTTTTTTTTTTATTATTTAAATATCCAATTTTTTTTTTTTTTTTTGTGGAAAACATTTTTTATTACTTGAAATAAACAATATAGCATTTCCACTTTAAGACACTGTTTAGTTTTATCGAAAACTATTCAAACACACCACTTCTTTTCTTAACTCAAGGTCTTTTAAATATAGGAACAAAATCCGTTGAGGAAGTTATATTTTATATTTTATTTTTTTTTTTCATTTAATATTTTTAAAAATTTGTTTTATTTTATTAGTCGTAAATCAAATTGAAAAATCGAAATGAAAGCGGATTAAAAGGCGTTAATTCGAGGTTACATCTTAATTTGAGAAAACCTTTTTTAATTTTCACATTGGCGCCTTGATGGGATTGATAAGTGTCGTAACTTTTTTATTTATGGGCCATTTTTTAATGATTAAAAAGTACCGTGATTTAATAAATCACTTAAATTATTGGGTTAAAACCCTGTATTAAAAAATGATTAAATTTCTTTATTTTATTTTATTTTTTAGATGAGAGAGAAACAGTTCAGAAGAAAACATTCACCAAATGGGTTAATTCACATCTAGTGCGAGTATCATGCCGCATTACAGACTTGTACACAGACCTCAGAGACGGGAAAATGCTTATAAAGCTTTTGGAGGTTCTGTCAGGAGAGAGATTGGTGAGAGAAAATATAAAAAAAAAAAATTTTAAAAAAATTTAAAATAATTTATTTATTTATTTGAATAGCCACGTCCAACGAAAGGAAAGATGCGCATTCATTGTTTAGAGAATGTGGACAAGGCTTTGCAGTTCCTTAAAGATCAACGTGTTCATTTAGAAAACATGGGCTCTCACGATATAGTGGATGGAAATTCACGTCTTACTTTAGGGCTGATTTGGACCATCATTCTGCGTTTCCAGGTTATATTAGCATCGATTTTAAGTTTAGTTTGTGGAAAGAAATTAATTTTTATTTTTTTAAAATTAGATTCAAGACATTACGATAGAGGAAACCGATAATCAAGAAACAAAATCAGCTAAAGATGCTCTTTTATTGTGGTGCCAGATGAAGACTGCCGGTTATAATAACGTGAATATTCGAAATTTCACCACGAGTTGGCGAGATGGGTTGGCATTTAATGCGATTATTCATAAACATAGGTAAGTTGATGCGCGAATCGATTTAATTTGATGTTTTTATTAAAAAATGAATTTTTTTTGGCAATTTTAGACCCGATCTCATTCAATACGACAAATTATCTAAATCCAATGCCATTTACAACTTAAATAATTCGTTCAATGTGGCCGAACAAAAGTTTGGACTGACGAAATTGCTCGACGCTGAAGACGTGTTTGTGGAGAATCCGGATGAAAAATCGATTATCACTTACGTCGTCACCTATTATCATTACTTTTCGAAAATGAAGGCCGAATCTGTGCAGGGAAAACGAATTGGAAAAGTGAGATATTGATATAAATGTGATTAACAAGTTGTGAAAATTGTTTTTGTGCATTTAGGTGGTCGGAAATGCAATGGAAAACGACCGAATGATTCAAGAATACGAAAAACTCACTTCAGATCTCCTCAGATGGATCGAAAACACCATCATTTCCCTGTCAGACAGACGATTTGCTAATTCCTTGACTGGAGTTCAACAACAACTGTCTGCATTTAATACTTACCGCACGGTGGAGAAACCGCCGAAGTAAAAATTTCCGCTATTTTTTTACGTTTTATTTGCTAATGAATGTTATTTTTTCCATAGGTTTGTCGAGAAAGGAAATTTAGAAGTTTTGTTATTCACACTACAAAGCAAAATGCGAGCTAATAATCAGAAGCCTTATTTCCCCAAAGAAGGTAAAATGATTTCGGACATCAACAAAGCATGGGAATATCTAGAAAAGGCCGAACACGAACGCGAACTTGCTCTGAGAGAAGAACTTATCAGGTTAATTTGGATTTAAATTAATTTTTAATCGATTTTTAATCGATTTTTTTTTCTAGGCAAGAGAAACTCGAGCAATTGGCACATCGTTTCGACCGCAAAGCGGGCATGAGAGAGACCTGGTTGAGCGAGAATCAACGTCTTGTCGCTCAAGACAACTTCGGATTCGATTTGGCGTCGGTGGAAGCCGCCACGAAGAAGCACGAAGCCATCGAAACCGACATCTATGCGTACGAAGAACGAGTTCAAGCTGTGGTGGCCGTAGCGCAGGAATTGGAAGCCGAAAATTACCACGATATCGAACGAATTACCGCGAGGTAACTAATACGAGCGACCGAAAAAGGAATTAAGATTTAAAATTGAATTTAAAAAATTGCAGAAAGGACAACGTTCTTCGCTTGTGGAACTACTTGTTGGAGCTCTTGCGGGCTCGAAGAATGAGACTTGAGCTGTCAATGCAGCTCCAGCAAAACTTCCAAGAAATGATTTATATCTTAGATTCGATGGAAGAGCTAAAGGTCCGGCTGTTGTCGGAAGACTACGGCAAGCACCTGATGGGGGTGGAAGACTTGTTGCAGAAACATAGTCTGGTTGAGGCTGATATCAACGTTTTAGGCGAAAGAGTGAAGACTGTTGTCCAACATTCGCAGAGGTTCATCGACGAATCACCGATCGAGGGTATGATTTTATGTTTGTTTGAGTGAATTTTGAAATGTTGACATTTTTTGGTTGTAGGTTTCCGCCCTTGCGATCCCGAGATCGTGATAGAACGAGTGCAGCAGTTGGAGACTGCGTACGCCGAGTTGGTGCAGTTGGCCGTGGAAAGACGCGCGCGATTGGAGGATTCGCGTCGTCTGTGGCAGTTTTACTGGGACATGGCCGAGGAAGAGGCGTACATCAAAGAGAAGGAGCAGATTATGTCCACCAACGACATCGGACACGATCTTACAACCGTCCATTTATTACTCGGCAAACACAAGGCCATGGAGGATGAATTGCAGGTCCACGAACAGCAATTGCAGGGCGTTCTGCAGGTCGGCCAGGATCTGATTAACCAGCGACATTTCGGCTCGGATAAAATACAGGAACGGTTGAACGAAATCGTTTACATGTGGCAGCATCTTACCGAGTTGGCTGCGTATCGCAAGAAAAGGCTTCTCGAGGCCGTCGATTATCATCAAGTATTGATTAAATTGAATATTTGGTTTTTTTAATTTTTTAATTTTAATTTTTTTTTTTTACAGTTTTTCGCTGATGCGGACGACGTGGACACATGGATGCTCGATGTGTTGCGTTTGGTGTCCAGCGAAGATGTCGGACGAGACGAGGCGAACGTACAATCGTTGTTGAAGAAGCACAAGGACGTGACTGACGAATTGAAGAATTATTCGAGCACGATCGAAGCGTTGCATCAACAGGCAGCGGCTTTGGGCGAACAAGTGATTAATATTTTTTTTTGTTTTATTTTTTTTGTTTGTTTATTTGATTGATTTGTTAGGATCGGGAAGCGCCGGACGTGCTGGAACGAATTGCCAGCATCGACAGACGATACAAAGAGTTGCTGGAATTAGCCAAACTGCGTAAACAGCGATTGCTCGACGCGTTGTCGCTGTATAAATTGTTCAACGAAGCTGATGGAGTTGAACAGTGGATCGAAGAGAAGGACAAGATGCTGCAGACGATGGTTACCGGCAAGGAAATCGAAGATGTGGAGGTGATGAGACATCGTTACGAAGGATTCGAGCAGGAAATGAACGCAAATGCGTCTCGTGTTGCTGTCGTTAACCAACTTGCGAGACAGCTTTTGACCGTGGAACATCCGAATTCGGAAGATATTCACGCGAGACAGGAACAACTTAATCAGAGGTTTTTAAATTGAAAAATTGGAAAAAAGTTGGATTTATTTATTTAATTCTTTCGATTCCAGGTGGGCTAAATTGCGCGACCAAGCCGAGCAGAAGAAAGATGGGCTCAACAACGCTCACAATTTGCAAACATTCCACATCGAATGTCGCGAGACAATCACGTGGATCGAAGAAAAGACACGACTTTTGCAGTCCACCGAGGAGCTCGGTACCGATCTTACCGGCGTGATGACCTTGCAACGACGCCTGAGCGGAATGGAACGCGATTTGGCGGCCATTCAAGCGAAGTTGGACGCTTTGGAACAGGAAGCTGAACGCATGCAGGACGAACATCCCGAAGAAGCGGCACTCATTCGTCAACGCATCACGCAAATTCGCGCCGTCTGGGATCAACTTACGCAATTGGTGCTGATTTCATGAGAATTTCTGATTTTTCGGGAAGTTTTTTTTTTTAATTAATTTTTATTGCAGCTTAAAGATCGTGATGCTAAATTGGAGGAAGCCGGAGATCTTCATCGCTTCCTGCGGGATTTGGATCATTTCCAAGCGTGGCTGACCAAAACTCAGACGGATATCGCGTCTGAAGACATCCCCTCTAGTTTAGCCGAAGCCGAGAAACTCCTCAATCAACATCAAGCCATCAAAGAAGAAATCGATAATTACACGGAGGATTACAACAAGATGATGGAATACGGCGAACGCATCACTCAAGACCAAACCGATCCCCAGTACATGTTTTTGAGAGAGGTACGGTTAAGAAATAATGTTTTGTTGATTGTTTAACTGTTTTATTGATTTGTTTAGCGATTGAGGGCTTTGAAAGATGGCTGGGAAGAATTGCATCAAATGTGGGAGAACAGACAACAACTGTTGTCGCAAAATCTTTACTTACAAACCTTCTTGCGCGATGGAAAACAAGCTGAAGTTTTGCTTAACCAACAAGAGCATCACTTGTCGAAGGATGAAACTCCTGTGAGTTTGTTTTGAGGGTTTTTGTGTGTTTTTTGCTGATTGTTTGAATTGTTTTTGATGAAATAGACCAACTTGGAGCAGGCTGAAAGCTTGATTAAGCGCCACGAAGCGTTTTTGACCACTATGGAGGCTAATGATGATAAAATTAATGCCGTCATTCAACTTGCCCAGCGTTTGTGCGATGACGGTCACTTTGCTGCCGACAAAATTCAAAAGAAAGCGGAGAATATTCACGACAGGAGAAATGCCAATCGCGACAAAGCGAACCAACAGATCGTCAAACTGCGAGATTTATTGCAGTTGCATCAATTCTTACAAGATTGCGACGAAGTAAAAAATTAAAAAATATATATATATTTTTTAATTTATTTTTTAATTAAAATATTAATTTTTTTTAGCTCGGAGAATGGGTTCAGGAAAAAAATATCATCGCTCAAGATGACACTTATCGAAGTGCTAAAACTATCCATAGCAAATGGACTCGTCATCAAGCATTCGAAGCAGAAATCGCATCAAACAAAGATCGGCTATACAGGATTGATGAGGTACGTTGACGAAATATTGAAGAAAAAAATGATTTAATAATTATTTTTGTTTGAATTGTGCAGGCGGGCAGACAATTGATGAATGAGAAACCCGAATTCAAATCGGTAATCGAGCCACGATTGAGTGAAATCACTCATCAATTCGAAGTAATGGAGACTACAACTCAAGAAAAAGGACAGCAATTGTTCGACGCCAACCGTCAAGTGCTGTATGAGCAGACATGCGATGACATAGATGGCTGGATTACTGAACTGGAGAGTCAAGTGCTAACTTCCGAGACGGGTCAAGATTTGACCAGTGTCACCCTGTTGATGCAGAAACAGCACCAGATCGAAACACAAATGTCGACGAAGGCTAGACAGGTGGTCGAATTGCAGGGGCAAGCCGACTTTTTGCAGCGGATGGAACCCGAGAAAACCGACGAAATTATGACGCGAAAAGTGGTCGTCGAGGACCGGTTCGAGAAGCTCAAGGCGCCGCTCGAAGCGCGCAAGGCGCAACTGGAAAAGAAGAAGGAAGCCTATCAATTCCGCCGAGATGTCGAAGACGAGCTGCTGTGGATCGCGGAAAAAATGCCGTTGGCCACGTCGACGGAGTGCGGAAATAGTCTCTATGGAGTTCAGCTTCTGCAGAAGAAGAATCAAGTAATTAAAATTGATGGAAATTAGAAAAATCGATGTGATTAATAATTTTTTTATTTTTTAGTCACTGCGTACAGAAATTGATAATCACGAACCACGCATTGATCTGATTTGTGACAACGGGCGGAAATTGATCGACGAGGGTCATGTGGATTCGAGCGAATTCCAAGATTTAATCGACATGTTACTCGCTCGCTGGCAGGAGCTGAAGGATGCCATGGACACGAGGAAAGAGAAATTGATGGAATCGGAACGTGCTCAACAAGTGAGAGCGAATTTAATTATTTTCGTAGTTTGTTTAAAGCGGGAGGGAAATTTGGAGTTGATTTTATTTATTTTATACAAAAAAAAAAATATTTTTTAATAAAGTGTTTAGGAATTTGTTTTTCGGGCGAGTTGAGATTGAGACCACCACCACTTGCACGCCTAGTGTCTGTGTGTCTTGTCTAAATTTAGAAGTGCGCCGTAAATAAATTGTTGGAAGTGCATTTTCAGCAGCGCTTTTACTCCGGGGGATTGGCCTCAATTTTGGCCTCGGTTTTCTCGAGTTTTTCCATCGATAATATGAAAATTGTTAAGTAATTTTTGGGGAAAAATGGGTTTTCTAATGGGGGTTTTGTAATTTTGGGTGGATTTTTAATAGAAAAAAGAAGTGACGTGTAGGGGATCGGGTGTCGGCCTTGAAATAGCCACTTTTTAAATGAATCTTGCATTTATTTTGAGAACAGTGCAAGTTGTTGAGGTTTAAATTGTTAGTCAAAGTGGTTTTTTGATATTATTTAATAAGAAAATGTTTTTTTTTTCCTTTTTTAAATAGTATTACTTCGATGCCTCAGAGGCCGAGGCTTGGATGAGCGAGCAAGAACTGTACATGATGGTGGAAGACAGAGGCAAAGATGAATTCAGTGCACAGAACATGATGAAGAAACACCAGGTGTTGGAAAACGCGGTTGAAGATTACGCTGATGTTGTTCGACAGTTGGGAGAATCAGCTAAGGAGCTGATTACGGATGGACATCATGATGGGTATTGATTTAATTGGTTGGTAAATTAATGGATTTAGTTTGTTTTAATTTTTATTTTTAATTATACAGTGAACAAATAGCTGTGCGACAATCGCAAGTGGATAAATTGTACGCCGGACTGAAGGATCTGGCTTTGGAACGAAGAGGCAAATTGGACGAAGCTCTGAAATTGTTCATGCTCAACCGTGAGGTCGATGATCTTGAACAATGGATTGCAGAACGTGAAGTCGTTGCGGGCTCTCACGAACTTGGCCAAGATTACGAACATGTTTCTGTAAGATGTTATTTCAAACTTAAAAAATGGCTGAAATTTTTCTGATTTATCGCGATTTTTGCATGAAACTTCAGTTATTTGTAGCAAAACTCGTAATTTTTGCATGAAATTGCAGTAATTTGTAGCAAAACTCGTAATTTTTGCATGAAATTGCAGTAATTTGTAGCAAAACTCGTAATTTTTGCATGAAATTGCAGTAATTTGTAGCAATACTCGCGTGTAATTGCGATAGATTGTGTTTTTTTTTACGATGTGACGATAACACAATGCTAATTTTGTTGTTATTGTTTTTGGTAGATGTTACGTGAACGATTTAAACAGTTTGCAAGCGATACACACAATATCGGCTCGGAACGTGTATCAGCAGTCAACGAGATCGCCGATCAACTGATCGCTGCAGGTCATTCGGACGCCGCTACTATTGCCGAATGGAAAGACGGATTGAACGAAGCGTGGGCAGATTTAGGAGAATTGATCGACACGAGGAAACAAATGCTGGCTGCGTCGTGGGAATTGCACAAATTCTTCCACGACTGCAAGGACGTTTTGGGAAGAATTTTCGTAATGATTTTTGGGTTGTTAATTTTACGTTTTTTTTGCTTAAATCGTTTTGAATATTTTCTAGGAAAAACAAAACGCATTGTCGGATGAATTGGGTAGAGATGCGGGCAGTGTGAGTGCATTGCAGAGAAAACACACAAATTTCGAGCACGATTTGCAGACATTAGGATCACAGGTAAAAAAGAAGATGAGAAATTTGAATTTTTTTGAGTGTTTATGTGTGGATTTTTTGGGTGTTTAGGTCCAGCAAATTCAGGAAGACTCGGGAAAATTGCAAGCTGCTTACGCTGGCGATAGGGCCCGTGAGATCATTGGGCGTGAAGGCGAAGTAGTGACGGCGTGGATGAACTTGCAGAAGAAGTGCGATGCTCGCCGATTCAAGCTGGCCGACACCGGCGATCTTTGTAAATTCTTCAACATGGTGCGTACGCTCATGTTGTGGATGGACGATATTATTCGTCAGATGAATACCAGTGAAAAACCCAGGTGACATTTATTTAAAATTAAATTTTAAGTTTTTTTTTTTAATATTTATATTTTTTTGTGTTTTGTAGGGATGTGTCTGGAGTTGAGCTGCTGATGAACAACCATCAAAGTCTTAAGGCCGAAATTGATGCCCGTGAAGACAACTTCACCGCCTGCTTCAATTTGGGCAAAGAACTCCTCGCTCGTAGCCATTATGCGAGCAACGAGGTCGGTTTGAAGCGAAATATTATGAGTGTTCGAGTTGAAATAATTTTTTTTTTTACTTTTGTTGAATTTTTTTAGATCAAGGAGAAATTGTTGGTGCTGACCAACCAACGCAATGGCATGCTGCACAGATGGGGCGAGAGATGGGAACATCTCCAACTTAGTAAATTGATATGCAATTAATACATCTAGGGTTGCCAAGCGTCCCCAAAATTACATTCTGGGTAGAAATTGAAATAATTTGCATTTTTTGACCGAAAAATTGAAATAATTTGCATTTTTGGATCAAAAAATTAAAATAATTTGCATTTTTGGACCAAAAAATTGAAATACTAAGTTCAATTTACAATGCTGAATCTTTTCTTGGCAATCCTTATAATGAAACCCTTGAGAAAACGTTGCTAATTTCACTTTGTTGCGTAGTTCTCGAAGTTTACCAGTTCGCCCGCGACGCAGCAGTTGCCGAGGCCTGGCTGGTGGCGCAGGAACCATATCTGCTAAGTCAAGAACTTGGAGTAAATTTAAAAATATAATAATAATAATTTCTTGATTTTTAACTTTAATTCTTGCCATTTAATTAGCATACGATCGATGAGGTTGAAAATCTCATCAAAAAACACGAAGCTTTCGAAAAATCAGCGACAGCGCAGGAAGAACGATTTGCTGCTCTCGAACGATTAACAACGGTAACGAATTAATTAATCAAACTATTTCAACTCCCTCTTCCATTTCTTCCTTTCTGTTTTTAATTTATTTTAATTATTTTTGGATTTATCGCTTAATTTTTTTCCAATTTGCGACTCAAGCTTGAGCTAAGGCTTCAAGAAGAACACGTTTTAGGTGCGGAAAGGATGCGCCACGCTGAGCCGTATCGTCCTTCGGCTTTCGTCGAAGAACCGGTGATTTGATTGCATCCGAACGGAAACTAACCATTTGACAATTGTTTCTAGATTGAATAGGCCTAGACGATAACTGCATGTTTCCATGTCTCAGAGTGTTTTCACCAAAGATTAATCAACTAACTGATGCTGGAATGATTCCAAACGATTGTTTATATCGATTTTTATCTTTTTTTTTAAATAGTACGAGTTGAAGGAGATGAGAAAACGTCAGGAAGAGGAGGAGGAGAGAGTGAGACGCGAAGAAGCGGCTAAAATCGCCAAAGCAACGCCCCCTGCATCGCCGGCGAAGAGTCCCACCGAGAGGTTTTGTTTCTATTGAAAAATGTCGGGGAGATTTATTTATTTTGTTTTAATTTAGGGAGCGCGAACCACGACCACCTTCCGGTCTGGCATTAAATGGGGATCGAGAACATGCGGAACAAGAAGGTAAAATGAAGTTCTCACGTGATTTTGTGAGATTTTTTTTTTTTAGGTTTTTTTTCGTGTGTTTTTAATTTTTCGGTGCCCATTTTTGGTATTTGGTATTTGGGCGAGGTTTGAGGTTTATGGGTGATGGTAATTCACTTCTAACGTGGTTTAGCGGTTAATTTGAACTAAAAATGAGTGTTTGTTTTATTTAATGTCAAGTTGCATGATAATTTAATAATTTTTAATCCTGCTTGTTGCATGTTGCATGTTGTATTAGTTTTTTTTTCTTTTTTCCTTAATTACACTTAGTTTTTACCCGTTCATCGTCACAAAGTGGTTCCGACTCACATGTTCAACTAAGAAAAGGTAACATTTGGTTTGGGACGTTGGGTTTTAGCGATGATAATAATTTTGGTGACGGCGCTTTATTTATTTATTTATTTTTAAAAAAAAGAAAAAATGTTTGAAATTTTAATTGATTAAATAAATTCTACAGAGGACGAACAACGAGGTCAACGACATGCTAAATCCGCACCTGGCAGTAAGTACTGTTCACTAAAAAACCAAAATGGTGACGTTAGAATAGTTTAATTTTTAAATATTTAATAATTTGGGTGCGACTTTGCGCATTGCATTAAAAGCGTTAATTTTGAATTTCGTCGCTGGGGAATGAAAAGAATGGCGGTTATTTGTTTGTTGTGGGCGAATAAAAATGAATGCGCAATGTACGAATACTCTTGGACGGGGTAAACTTAACCTTCCTGGTTCCTACTAACAATTTTATCTATTTTATTTTTTAATTAATCGATTTACTTTTGTTTTATAGTAATTCTTCATGTCATTAATTTTAAAAAAAATAATTCATTTCTACACAATTTTTACATTTTTTGTCACTTTGTTTTGTGATATTGTTCCTTTTTCTGCTTCTCTTTTCCTTTTTCGGCTTGGGATCAACTAATTTCTCTATGGTGAACAGTACTTTACGTTTTTTCTTGGTGTTTTGTCATTTTTAGCGAGATAATTTGGTGTAAATATCAGGGCCGGATTAATGGCGACCTTAAGGGGGTAACACAGAAAATGCAATTTTTTCAGTTCAAAATGAATTTATTTCTTTTAAAAATGCATTTTTTTATGTGCGAAAGCATTTATTATTTGCTTGAAAATATTGTGAAGATGTCATAAATATTCAAAGCCGTAATCCGGCCCTGGTGAATATGTAAAATGGTGAGTACATGTCGGTAGGTCGCTTTCCGGGTCGGTGATAGATATAAAATTGAAAAAAGCATGATAGAAGAAGGTGGGTAAATTCAATAGTCCTCCATTTGTGCGAATGATTCGTCTTGTAATGTTTTCTTTTGTGTTTAGTTTCTTTTGTAGGTTCCATCCACAACTTTTATTTATGTTTCTATTGCACGTTTAAAACGAATAATTGTTTTTTCAATCACTTTCTCTGACTGTCCTGTGGATGGGACGTTTGTTTTGATCGTTTTTATCGTTGTGTTCGTGTTTTAACAAAAAAACAAACACCTCACTAAGTAGTAAGTAGTTATACACTTGGCTGAATGTGAAAAATCTGCTTGAAATCAGCCCCGGCAGCGGACAAAGATCGCAAGAAATCCCGATCCCGATCCAAGTCCCCTTTCCGAAGTTTCCGTTGGCCTAAAAGGAAGTCGCAACAAGCGGAGGATGAGGAAGATTTTGCGGCTGCAGGTATTACAATTAACGGGCGGTGAATTGAATTGAATTAAAAGGGTTTAAGGTGATGAATTTCAGGTGACATTGTGCAAATATTTTTATTTAATTGTGGTATTTTTTTTTTGTTTTTTTTAATTTTTTAAATATTTTAATATTAATTTCTTTTTTAAAATATAGAACGACCCAGTCCAGGCGGTGGTGGGGACGAAGAGGCAACTGAAGCGGTTTTCCATCGTAAACACGATTGGGAATCGCTAGACAAAAAAGCGACCCATCGGTAAATGATTTGAGGTGGTTATGCGAGTTGAAATTTAAAATTTTAATTTTTTTTTTTTTTTAGGTCTTGGGATAAATTGTATTGTGTATTGAAAGGAAATGCGCTATATTTTTATAAGGATCAAAAACATTATAAACAAGTGAGTTAGGGTGGCGAATTTATTGATGAATGGAAATTTAAGGTTTTTTTTTTTTTAAATTAGGATCCCGAGAATTACATACGAAATGAGAGATTTGAGTTGGCCGGCGGTTCTGCCGAAGTGGCACCACACACAAAACGGAAATTCGTTTTTAGAATAAGGTAGAAAGGAGTTTTTGTTTGGTTTTTAAAAATTTATGTCGTTTTATTTGGTTTTAGACTATCAAATGGTGCGGAATTTTTGTTGGCAGCAAAGGATGACGTAAGAGATTAATTAATATTAATTATTTCCGTTTTAGAATTAATTTTTTTTTTTTTTTTGTAGGAGGAAATGAATTTGTGGGTACAGAAAGTTGCTTCTGCGTCTGGCGATGCCGAAGGATCAGCGGGACCGTCACGAGCACAAACACTTCCGGCCAAGGCGGATTCGGAAAAGAAGGAAGAGCATAAACGTCGAGGATTCTTTACACTGAAGAAGAAATAAAAGAAGAGAAACATTTCGGCTTTGTTCATCATCACAATTGCTAACTAACTAAATTTTTTATTATGATTTTTTTTGTCCAATTTAATTGCAAGAATCGGAGGTTTTGCGAATCGATTCGTAAACGGCACGCATGGAGTTCGTTCTCCATATTTGACTTACCTTTCATTTAAAAAAAATTAATATTCTTGAAATTTCACTCGGGGGTTAAACAACGTGACTCCGCGGTCATTTTGGGGGCTAATTTGATGCCTAGTGTTAAAAAGTATAAATAATTTAAGTGTAAAATGTTAGATTTTGGGAAAATAAGCACAAAAAAAGAAAAAAATACATTGTAAAATGTCTTAATCTATGTCTTGTCTGGTTAATTTCTTCTCCCCGATCCCGTTAATTTGTTTAAAAATCCACGTGTTTTGCTGGACATGTTTAAAATTTGAATGTTGTCTATTTAACGGCTTGATGCGAGTTTAACTTTATTGTAGTAAATGATTATTAAAAAAAAAATACAATATTTCTATAAACGAAAAGAAGAAAATGTAAAATTTGAGTATATCAGTTTTTTTTTGTATTCATGTAGTTCTGTGTTATCATCCGGAGCGATTTTAAAAATGGAAATTATTGTGGAAATACGAAGTGGAACGTTCTTAAAAAGCACTGCCACGCGCTGCCTGCCCTTTGGTTTGAGGAAGGCGGTTAATTTGTCCCCTGCCAGGCCCTTTTATGGTGTTAATAAGTCACTGCTTGTGATTTTTGTTTTTTGTTATTTTTGCTTTATATTTGGTTCACAAATCGCAGTGTGTATAGGAAAAAATTGATTTCTCGTTTAATCGAACCTGGCACTTACATTAAGACATTTCTATTGTGCAAAATAACAACCAGGACACATTTTTTTGTTATCTTTTTAATTTTTAACACTTAATAATATAAATATGTTAACATTCCCTAAACAGACAAAAATTCTAAATGTTAAAAAAAAAAAAAGTCAATTTTTTTGTTTAAATAAATAAAATACTGGCGAATCCTGGCAGTCTATGCAAGGAAAGTTGAAATTTTCCTCGCATCACTGACCGAATATCGAGACGGATCTGTTTAAAATGTATCTGTAGCCTTTTTGCCTTAAATTAGTCGATTTAAATGTAAACGTGCCGGCATTATATTTAAATTCTGTCAGTGATCTCGAGGAATTTCTATCACATTTTAATGTCCTATTCAGTCAAATTCAATCTAGAATTCTGTGGGCTCGGAGTTATTAAGTAATTCAATGGGAAAAGTAGTTGAAATATAATATAAAAATACAAATTATTTGTGCACATATTTAATACTAAACGAAAAGCTGTTGATTAATTGCATCTTTTTTTGATTATGTTACTTAGTGATGTAATTCGGATCATTTTGTTTTTAATTATTGTGTTTGTGTCCCTTTAGAGAAGAAGAAAAAAAAATGTCTTAACCACAATATTAAGAATAAATCGATCGTTTGCAATTAAAGGAATATAAAAATTATTAAATACAAACCGAAAAAAAAATTGTTTTTCATGTATTTTAAGAGATTTGTTATTAATTATTATTATAGTTTTTAAAAACGTTGGATTGCATGCATTTCAAGATTTTCTAGATTTTAGCGTTTTCAAATCCACTTTTTGTGGGCTTCGTTTCTCTTCCAAGTTTTTATTCAGTGGATGAATGAGATAAAATAGATATAAAACAGTTTTAACTCCAACAAATAATCACATTTTACGCGCCATTTTATATGTTATAAACAGCTTTTACACTTGTACGCTTTTTTTTATTCGTTGAGATTTTTTAGTACCAAAAATCCACCACAGGTTTTTTTTCTTCTTTCTTTTTTGTTTAATTATTCGCCTGGGCAACTTAAAACGTAGTGAAAATGATTCTTGCATGTGTTCCAAGTTTTGTAGACTTGTTAAATTGTATAAGGTGCTTATTGAAGCCTGAATAAAATAAAATAAAATAAAAAGAATAATAAAAAAAAAAGAAACAAAGATAAACTGGAAATGGCTCTCAATTTTTCAACCTTTCAGATTAAGATGTCTCTTCGAGGCGTGATGATGTGAAAAGTGAGAAGCTTATGCTTTATTGCAATAAATAAATTACATACAGAAATGGACATTTTTTCTTTCTTTTTTTTTTCTTTGCAAATTTGTAAGGCATTTTTATTTAAATGTTTTATACTGGCACTAAATTAAATTTTTACAATTCTCAAATGTGCTTATAATCTTTAATTTAGTGATAGTATGAAATTTGTGTGAGATATAACCATTATAAACTAATTTATTAGTTATTATTTTTTCTAGATCTTCGCTCTTTCGCTCCCCCGACACATATTATGGCCAAAACAAAACATTTGTTCGAGTAACGAGAAAATTAATAAAAGTTTTAACGCGATTTAGAATAAAAAGAATGGGATATTTTAAATTATAGAAATAACAAAAAGGAACTATACTAAAATAAAAATTGTAAAGGGAAATAAATATTCAAGAATTTCTGCTGGTTAGTTGAGGCGGCTGCGACTTGGGAGCCATGATGGGAACTGCGTTTGGTCGGATGAGTGGCGGCGGCTGCTGTTGCGGCGTTGTGCGAGTTATGGGTATTCTAAAAATAACAATTTGGGCGGTTAAAGTGGTCGTGTTTGTTTGTAGTTATGTAAATTAGTTCACCTCGCAGTCTGTTGTAAAGGTGGTGGTTTACTGTTGATATTGGAGGTTTGGACCGGTTTGAGCAGAGGTGGCGGCGGAGCGGATGCACTCGATGATACCAGCACGGGTGGAGTTGGTGTGGTGCTGTTGGATTTACTCGAATTGCTGTCCACTTCCATCTGCGATTAAAAATTCGGTCAGTAAGAGTAGAAAATGGCCGTTTTTACCACTAATGTGGAGATTTTATTGAGTAACTAAATTTCTGAAAACAATTCATTTGTAAGTCGAAAGTTTTCATGAAATAAATGTGAAATTTCATGAAAATGTTTGGAATGTCTTGAAAAAATGTGAAATTTCAAGAAAATTCGTGAAATTTCTTGAAAAAATTAGAAAATTCATTAAAATTTCGTGAAAAAATATGAAATTTCAAGAAAATTTTATGAAAAAATATGAAATTTTAAAAAAATTTTATGAAAAAATATGAAATTTCAAAAGAATTTTATGAAAAAATATGAAATTTCAGGAAAATTTCATGAAAAAAATGAAATTTCAGGAAAATTTCATGAAAAAAATGAAATTTTAAGAAAATTTCATGAAAAAATAGAAAAATTTATAAAAGTTTCATGAAAAAATTTGAAACTTCATTGAAATTTCAAGAAAAAAATTGAAACTTCATTGCAATCTCAAGAAAAAAATTGAAACTTCACTGAAATCTCAAGAAAAAAAATGAAATTTCACTAAAAAATTTCAAATTTTTGCATAAAAATTCATTATAATCTAGTTTAAAACGAAATTTTCCAAATACTTTTTCCTCTTTATCTTCTTCTGGAATCGGTCCATTTTCCGCTTCATACTCTTCCAAAACAGCATCCAAATTGTAACGTCGACGATAATTGACGAAAAAACTTCGGATATGTCCCTCCGTTTTATTCCCAATCACTTCAGCAATCGCCTTAAAATCCTTTCCATACTTCCTCACCCCTTGAACACCCAAAAGCAGTTCTTCATTCGTCCATCGCGCAACTATACGCGTATTACCCTAAAACAAAAACAAAAAAAATTAAAACTCAAACAAAAACCCAACTTCCGACCTAATCCTCTCACTTCCGGTGGTCGAAAATCCTCAATTCCACCCGACGTTTTATGTTTCAATGCACTTATTATTTGTTTGCTGTTTTGAACCTAATTAAACAAAAATGTCAACATTTCTTGCTACTTTTTAATCAATTCATCGCATTACTTGACGTTTTAATGAGACAATTTCAGAATCCATGGCCTTTAAGATTGCATCCCCTTGTCCAGGAGGCCCCGTGGCAACCGTCAGTAAATCGTCATAACTTAGATACATGCCACGAGGGGGTTTGCGTTTGCTTTTTATTGGGTTATATCGATGGTCGTGTTTCGATTCGATGTTTTTTGTCTGCCCTGATGCCGGCCTCGCCATCCCGGTGCGCCTGTACAAAAATGAAGTAAAAGATCAAAATAATGAAACGAGCATTCTTGTAATACGAAGAAACCAAATCCCAATTAAATTTACCCTAACCTCCAATACTGATAGCAAATATTACATAGATTTCCTTTGGGAGTTGAATGAGTGTGTGAAACACTCAAGTTGCAATTGGAGCAGTTTGATTTAGTTCCTCCACTATTGTTTTCACTTTTCTGGAATTTAAATTTGTTATCAAAAAATTTAATATTATTTTTGTAAAATATTTTTTTTTTTTTTACATTTTCTCCTTTGCTGTCCTCGAAATCACTTTCACTATTCGAACCAACTTCAGATCCAACTTCACTAAAATTTCAATTTTTTTTAAAAAATATTTAATTTAATTTTGATTTTATTTACTTACCTCCCTTCCTCTCTTTGAGTGGCCAGTTTTCTCGCTTGACGGTCCATTAGACTTGTTCGTGAGCGAGTTTTTTTCCATGAGTAGTAATATTTAACTAAGCTAGCGATTGTTTTATCAGGTAACTGGAAATAAATAAATTTTAAAAATTTTAAATTTGGTTTTTTTTATTTTTATTTTATTGAGTTTTTACCATTTGTCGTATACGATGAAAACTTTTCCCATGGAACTGAAAAGCTTGCTCAAATAGAACTTTGTCTTCAACTGACCAATCATCAGGAAAGGGGGTGAAGTTAGGCAAGTCAGCAATAGCTTTTTCTAAATCATGTTTGTGCCAAAATAGCATTCCAAGTGCCTGCAATAGGATTCAAATCAAAATTTTATAAATCTCAGCAATTAACAATCCCGAAATCCAATTTAAAAAATAAAACATTAAATTTTTTTAAAAAATATATAAAAATCCAAATAATTACTTGTTCCGCATTATATCCAAACTTTTCCTTCGCAATAGTAACGAATTCATCCACTAAAAGAAAACAATTGAAATCCTAAATGTAAAGAAATGAAAATCAAAAATTCTCTTACACTTTGTTTCGGGTATCTCTCCACTTGGTAACCAAACCAACAACGCTCTTTCCGGACTATAATCGGCGTAATTCTCTGAAATCAAAACTAAAATAAATCAAAAAAATGAAAAAAATCCCCAAAACCAAAAGAAGTAATAATAATAATAATAATAAAAATAATAATTAAATCATTTTAAAAAATAAAAATATTAGTTGCCGCAAAGGGATCCCCGCGACCTCCGTACTTATTAGAATGTCTTCAAAAACCAAACGGATTTTGCCAAATTCCAATGGAAAACAACGAAAAAAACGCAAGTAAAAGCCAAGTTTAATCGAGAAATCAACCCAAAACACCCAAACCGACTTAAAACGAAAATAAAAAAGATTTTGGACGAAAAGATTGCAACATAAAAGATCCCAGCGAACACCATACAAAGCACGGAACGGAACTTACCAGAATTAACCACTAACTCCGGAATCGCAGCTTGAAAATCCGCTCCAACTCGCATTCCGTTATCTGAAACGGACAATAATGTCTTTTCTTCCATTTTTTCACTTGCAAATGCTTGACTTTTTGTTATTTGCCAAAATTTAAATAAGAAAAAAGAACAGTGCATAATATACCATCTCGCTCGGAGTCGTCTGTGGCGCTTCCGTCGTCAGACAAATGGCCATTCGGACTGGTTACTCGAGATCGGCGCCCGTTTCGCGTCTCTTCGTGATTTTTCTCCGCTAAAACCATTCTTCTCCTGCCTATCCGAACTTTTCTCCAATCTATAAACAATGTTACCAACTTTTTTTTTCACCAATTTTTTTTTAAATTAAAAAAAATCTTATTACGGCGTGCCCGACTCTGTAGGTGCGTCTCCAGTTTGATTATGTCGATTCTACTGTGTATCAATCCGCGGTGAGAAAGTAGTTTTCTATATTTTGATTTTTAAATTTAAATTTTAGACTGTTTAAAGTTGTAAATATTGCACCATTTTAAAGTTTATAGTTTATTAAGAAATTAAAAATTTGTTTGGGTGATTTTTACTGAGTATTTAGAAGGCGATTTTTTACATTCGGTGCTAAAATTCGCAAGCCAATTTGTGAAGTAATTTTATGGTTGTGGTATTCCGTAGTTAGGAAACTTTTTACGTAATTCTGTGATGGTAATTAATGTAAAAATAAGATTAATCTTGCAGTCATAAATCATATTTAGACTGTTGGTGGTCTGTGTAAGCAATGATTTGTTGATGAGTCGAGTTATTGATTAAAAACTACGTGTGATATGTGTACATTTCGAAGCTTCCGTAGAATAATGGTTACATTTTCTTTGTGTTTCGTAACTATGAGGTATTTTAGTGGTATGTTTCATTTTGTGATTTTGGTTGTCAGTAGATTGGCTGTTTGTGAGATAATATGCAGAAATTAAATGTATTAAAGATAAATTCTAAATCACATATTTTGAACTTGGGACTGCAAGAATTATTCCTAAGTAGGTTAAACGAAGCCTTTCAAATTTAACCCTTGAAATTGACTAAAAATATGGTTAATCGTGGTAAAAAACAAAAGACAAAAACATATTAGGATTTAGGAATCCCTGTTGGGGAATACATACCGTAGGCATACCGTATATAGCTATGTGGGCTTGAGACTTCCGTAGATATTTTTACTTTAAAACTTGTGTGCTTAATTCGACTAATTTACAATATATTTTAGTAAGATTTTATTATTGGGATTATAGTTTTGCATAACCGACGAAATTTGGACGTAGATTTTATGTCATTCTGTTATTTTTTTATGTTGGATCACAACTTTGATGCACAATAACGATCTGGAGAACGTTAAGACTACCGTAGACTTTTTTGGAACTGCGGGAACTTTGAGATTACCGTAGGTTTTTGAACTTTAAGATTACCGTAGCGTGATTAAAGAAGTGATAGAGATGCGGATAGAACGAGATAGAACGTGATATAGAAGCAACGATGACAAGAAAAAGGAATTTGGATAAATAAATAAAGTAAATTAGCAAACACACTATAAATAATCATTTTTGTGACAATAAATAATTTTTTGTCGTCTGACTCAAACAAAAATTCCATTCTTGATCATCTGCAATCTTGAGAAAAAAATCAAAAAATGCTTCGTATCCATAAAAGACATCGTAATCGTAAGAATAAAATTGATACAGCTACGGTAGTCTGTGGGAATTCCCAACATCCGGGTCTTTTCAGTTTCAGCACGTGGCTAAAACATTTTACGATTGAAAACATTTATTTAATTACTTATTGAAAAGTAAAGGTTTTCAGAATGGTTTTATGTTGTAAATTACCCTCCACATTACACCACAACGATAAAAAACAACAGTCGACTTTAATCATTTAGAAATCCAGATAAATAACAAAATTAGCAAATGTTGTGACGGTTTGGCAACAGTGAAAGTTGCCGAGATTGCCACCAGATCGCGCCGCGATGCCGTAAAGCGCCAAATTCAAATTTGAATAATTGTCCTTGAACCGCCTAAAATAATAAAAAATAATTGTCTCTCTTCTGTTTGTTCATTTAAATCATGAAAAACACCTATTTAAAAAAAATTATATATTTTTTAAAAATTTGACATACGACGATGATCATAATAACAAACCTCACCTGTCAACACGACCCGAAGTGTTCGCACACATAGCGACTGCAACGCCACGTGCAGCCGGATGCGGTACTACGGACTCCATCTTGCCAAATCTTGCCTGTGGTTCGGTGAGTTGTTAAATGCCGCATTTCACCCCCTGTAGACCGAATCATTTAGTTTAAAAACTTAGAACACGCGATATAACGATCGATAGCCGCAAAGCCATTAAAGTATACGAAATTTAAAACAAAATTGTGTTAATTCTCATTTAATCGTTCATTGACTTTTTGTGCGCGCTGTATACAAATGGCGGCCAAGTCGCAACAAAAAGAAAACGCAGCTTTAAAACTACGCCGAAATCGTTCTTTTTCTCACTTGTAAATATCATTTATCGACACCTAGGTTCAATACCGACGTCGCCTTTTTGAATTTGCTCATTATGTGGCACGAAGCGAGGAAACAGGAAAGAAAAATCAGAGGAATGATGGTCGATTACAAAAAGAGAGCGGAGAGAAGACGCGAATATTACGAAAAAATTGTAATAAATATCGTGCAAAATTTTGCGATCCGTGAATTAAAATTGTTTTGTTTTTAGAAAGCTGATCCAACGCAGTTTATACAAATCCACGGCCGTCCGACGAAAGTACATTTAGATCCATTGATTGCTCAACAAGCCGAAACACCAGCTACAATGTGATTTATTAATTTATTGTGTGTGGTTTATCGAGTTGTGTTAATTTGTGTTTGATTTAGGATGCCTTGGCAAGGACAACAGGATAATTTAATTGATCGTTTTGATGTGCGTGCGCATCTCGATTATATTCCTGAATTTAAGTCTTCCCCCGACGCGCTGTAAGGGAATTTTTAGCTTTTAATGTGAAATAAATTTATTGTTTTTTTATTTTTTATTAAGTGTTCGGGATGAAGATAATTGGGAAGAGCGGCAAGCGAATTATGAACGGTTCCGAACATTAGTACAAAACGATTTTTTACTCGGTGATTTTATTTGAAAATATTTATTCGAGTTCTTTTTTTTTATAATAATGTTTTTATTTTTTTGTTTTGTTTAGTGTCCGAGGAGAAATTTCTGTATCAAATTTACTTGGAGGAACAATTTGGTCCGATTGGAAAATCCGCGGATGAGGAAAAGAAAAAGTAATTTAGTTTTTATATTGAGAAAAATCAAATAAAATGAAACGGTTTTATTCGTACAATTGATAGGCTTGCGGATAAGAAGGTGGCAATCGCTTATACTTATGAAGATTCTACACCTCAAGCCAGCGTTGCCAATAACAACGAAGAAGAAGAGAAAAAAGATGAAGATAGTGACATTGACTTGGGTAAAGAGGTTTAATTAATGAATCAAATGCATTTAAACGCTTATAAGTCTCTTATTTAACGTTTAAAATTGTTGTGTTATACGTTTATAAATGATTTAAGGTGGCTAAATTTGATTTATCTGTGTTGTAGATGTTACAATAAATGTTGAAGATTTGACTCAGGAGCAGAGCAAAGAGATGAACGAACTTGCCTTCAAATATGGGATGTTTAATGACGATTTTATTCGGTAAATTAAAAAATTGCTACGTTGAAGTCACATTTAGTTAATTATGATTTTTTTAAAAATATATTATTAGACTTTTACACAAGGATAAAGAAGAAGCAGAAGCACTTCGGTTGGCTAAAGAAGCAGAAGAAGAAAAGGCTATGTATTCGGTATGTATCTTTAAGCCAAAGTGGACTCTTTTATGTTCACAAATTGACTATCTGTGGCACAAAAATGCATTTTTCTGCTAAAATGGTATTTTTAGACTGATAAAAGCAGAAAATTACAATTATTACACAGAAAAAAGCAAATTTTTCAGAAAATAGCAATTTCTAGGCAGAAAATAGCGATTTCTAGGCAGAAAATAGCGATTTCTAGCAGAAAATAGCGATTTCTAGGCAGAAAATAGCATTCTCACACTTTTAAATGTATTTTTCTTAGCCAGTGTATCTTTTCAGACGAAAATAAATGCATAAAAGAAATGTTTAATAAAAATTTTAATTTCTAGGGTCGAAAATCCAGACGCGAGAGACGAGCTTTCAGAGAAAAGAAGCTTCAAGGTCGAAAAATAAGTCCTCCGAGGTATAAACCATAAAAAAAAATCGTTTTCACCAGAAATATGTTAAAAATACACGTTAAAATTAAATCAACAGCTACGCAGCTCGGGAAAGTCCAACATACGATCCATACAAGAGGTAAAACCAAAAGGATAAAAAAATCTAAATGACAAATGACGAATTAAAATCCTCAAAACAGATCATTTTCTGCATCGCGATCACGTTCCCGCTCGCCAGTGAACAGCGGCCAAATCACATACATCACGAGTTTCGGCGACGAGGACTCGGACGGGAACGAGAACGAGAAAAGCGGCAAAGCAAAAGGCGCGTCGAGCGCACCGGTTGCCTCGAACAACAACAGTAGTGCCGCAATAGTTGGTCCCGTGATGCCAGCGCACATGTTGCCAGCAGAGCCCGGCACTTCGTCGTCGCACAGTTGCCATTCACTTAGTGTGACTAACAGGCGGTCGGTATTTGTTCAATGATTTGTTAACTCTGTTTGGGGCTTTGAAGCCTTAGTGGAGAAAAAAACTATAAAAATGAGGGAATTTTTATGGTGCCATGACTTTAGAGATGGTTAGCTTGGTGAGTAACGAATTGAAGGATATTTCGCATCTCATTCATTTTGTGCTCTGATTGTGCTGAGTTGTTGAACGACTGAAGTTTGCTTAGATTTGTGTGCAATTTCATGGAAAATTATCTCCAAACGATTGAAAGCCAATGATTTATTTGTATTTCGGTGTGATTTCTAGGCTTAATTGGTTGGTTTTTGTGATTTTTGGCGAGTAATTTTACGAAATTTTGCATTTTGCAGACGGTATTCGAGATCCAGCCGCTCGAGGTCGGTCTCGCCGCATTCGCGCTCGCGGTATAGAAATAGTCGAATTAAGCGCCGCTCACGGTCAAGGTCGCGCTCGCGGTCCAGAAGTCGAAGCAGGAAGAAAAATTACAGGTGGAAATGTCGGACAATTGTGTTAAATGTGAAAATTTATTTTTATTTTTATTTTGTTTTGTAGTTCTCGTTCTCGTTCCACTTCGACGTCGCGTAGATCTGCGTCCAGTTCACCGGCATCTTCCGTCGTGAGACGAAAATCCTACTCGCGGTCGTCGTCTCGGTCGCGTTCACGCTCGTATTCGTCGAGTCCGCGACGATCCAGGCGCACGAAATCACGCTCAAAGTCTTCTTCGAGGAGTTCTAGGTTTGAAATGGTTAAGAAAAATTTAAATATTATAAATTAATTTTTTTTTTATATATTTAGATCGCACTCGCGATCGAGTTCGCGATCGGTCAGAAAGACGCCGAGACGATCGCGGTCACCGAGCGTGCCACGTTCGTCCGTTAGTTCGACCATTCCGCTCCCTCCAGCTCATTCGTATTACCGTCGGAATGCACGGAGCAGTAGTTCGAGCAGTGTTTCAACTGATGAAACTGAAAAGCCACGAGGCAGACAGCAAAATGAACGACAATCCACCACAGTCAAGTAGAGAAAATCGCATTTTTGGTTAATTTTTTCAAGTTTTTTACGGTTTTTTGTTGTTTTGTAGGAGACAAACTAGCTTGGGTAAACCAGGTTACGGATCCAAAGTCAGTAAGAATGTTCTTCTGATATACAATAAGAAAATAGTGTATTTTATTTTTATTTTTTTATTTAACAAGAAAGAAATTTATTTTTTTTATGGAATTTGGAGTTTTTTATTTGTCTTTTTTTTTAAATTTATTTATTTAAAAAAATGCATATAATTGAAATATGTATTTTTTTGATGTTTTTTATGCTAAATTTTAATATTATTTTTTAAATTTGCAAAAAAAAAATTATTATTAAGAAATGAAATAATTGTGTTCATCTTTTTACCTCCAGTTTTTATACAAATGTAAATAATTTTTATATATATATATTTTTTTTTTAAAAACGAAAAAGAAATTGTAAATTCGCAAATGTTTACCTCCGTTTTTCTCGATTGTTTTTAGCTGCTGACACCTCAAGAGAAACTCAAGCGGAAAATGCAGGCGGCGCTTAACAGACAATGTAAAATAATTAAATTAATAAATTAATAAGTTTGTACTAATTTCTAATTTTTTTAAACCAGACAAGGCCGATAAAAAAGCCGAGCAGAAGAAAATCGAGAAACTGGAACAGGAACGCCAGGTATGCAGAATTAAAAATTAAAATTAAAATTTTGATTGAATTTAATAATAATAATAAATAAAAATAAATCTTTTTGAAGGACCGCGAAGAAGAACTTCGAGAAATGGCGATTAAATTGAGACGACGGTAATAAAAGTGGTTAAACGGCGTTTGATTGACAGCAACGATCGAATCGATCAATTTAATAGTTATTACGAGTAATAAAAAGGTCGGAACGCGGGGTTTGGTTAGCAGCAACATGTGCCAAGTTGATATTTCATTTGGAAAAGTGTAATAAGAGCTGCCGCCGCCCGCCGCCCGTCGCCCACCCGCTCGCCACGCGTAGAAGTAGAGAGTAAAAGTGAACGTTGAGGGGAACGAAATTGCAGCCATTCATTATCCCAGCTGTCCGAGAGACTTCTATCTGCTAGTAAATAGTTGGCAGGGCTGGAGGAAGGACGTGTGTAAATCACGAGTTATTGTGCGAGGGAAAAGGGCGCCAGTTGCTGCTGTTGCTACCGACTCGCGAGTGATGGATGGGTTGAACCGTCGGGGAAGTATAGTATAGGCATGGCTGCACGTGGGAGCCAATGTTTTGCGCATGAGTAATTGTGGGTGAAGATGGGGGTTGGGAGGTGATGAACAACCTGATTCTTTTTTTTTCTTTTTCTTTTTTTTTTTTTTTCTTTTTTTTTTGGTGGGTTTTTTTTGTTTGGGGTTGTGAAAGTGTTTGAGAAAGTTCTTGTCGAAGACTGGTTGGTTTGGTTTGTACTTGTGGCTTTTCATATTAAAATGGGGTTTTAGGTTTTTTTTTTTTTTTTTTTTTTTTTTTTTTTTGGGGGGGGGGGGGGGGGGGTTGGATTAGAGAATTTGGGGTGTTTTGGGGAGGGGGAAGAAAATTAACATAAATATTTTTAATTAGTTAATTAATTTTTTTTTTTTTTTTTGAAAATGATTTTATTTATTGTTAATCAATTAACGATAAATAAAAGACAAGTTTTAACTATATTTAATGGAATTTTTGTTTTGGTCAAAAACTGCACTTTGTAATTTAAAACAATACTTTTTTTGTTTAAAAATCCACTTTTTCTGTCTAAAACTCCACCTTTTCTGTTTAAAACTCCACTTTTTCTGTTTAAAAATCCATTTTTTCTGTTTAAAAATCCACTTTTTCTGTCTAAAACTCCATTTTTTCGGCTAAACCTGGATTTTTGGTAAAAAAAACATTGACTTTTACAGGTAAAAAAAATTGGATTTTGTAGGCTTAGAAACTGCATTTTATCAGTAATAACTGCATTTTTGGTCAAAATTGCAAAAAGTCGAGTTAAAAGTCTCAAAAAACAAAATATTTAGTATTAATAAACAAAAAAATGTTTGATTTTTAAAATTTTCCGAAAATCAGCAGAGAGTGAATTACAAAAAAGTAGTCTCGACTTGTGTGAGGTCCATGCACTGGCACATCGCCATTAATTTAACTTATTTAGCCTGAATTCCGCTCTTAGTCCTGCGGCTGGTGCACATTTTACACTTTTTCCTTTTTCCAACTCTTTTATCACCTCGATATGGGAGTCATTAGCGAGCGGGGGTCTGTGGCGCGTGTTATCTAATGAGTGTGTGTCGATTTTCAGGTGGGGGACCCGGAGTTGTTGTGTATAGCTCGTGGAAGAAAAGTAGTATAATGCACGTGCCATGACAATGGACCCGCTGTGTTTGAGTTTGACAAGACCCTCGAAGCAATTTGCTAATTTAATTAAGTTTTTATTGCCGAGTTTTGATGATTGTCAGGAAATTAAAATGGTGGCAGTCAAGAGTTAACTCAATTCGCTGTATTCAATGCCCCGCGTTGATAGCCCGAGTAAATAATGAGCCGAGTTGGGCGACTATCGCCGCGATCTCGCGCAGATCTCGTTTAGCTAGAGGTGAAAATGATAAAGAGGAGAGCAACTAATAGTGTTTCCACCTGATGAGAAAAAGTTTGCTCTCTTTTCACACGTCACTTTTGCACAAATGGCGTGTCTGTCACGTGAATTTTGTGCTGAATGCGAATTTTTTTCTCGATTTAATTTCATTTTAGCCGAGTAATGATGTAATTGGCTTGTTAAGAGGTGGGGAAAAAATGGGGAGTAATTAACGAGGAATAAATTAGTGCCAATTAAGACTGTTTAATGAATATGTTGAGTGGTAAAGTGCCAGCGTCTGATGGAGGCGAGATGACGTGTGCGTCAGAAATAATTAATTTCGATGACGAGCGATTTTTTTTTTTTTTTTTTTTTTGTTTGAAACATTTTTTTTTTTTGAAACATTTTTTTAATGAAATTATTTGATTTTGTTTCAGGGAGAGAGAAAGACGACATCGAATGTTGGCGGCGGAAAGAAAGAGGGACGATAGAGATAGCAGAAGCCGCAGTAGAAGCGAAAGTCGAAGTAGAAGTCCGAGCGATAGTGGAAGTGGAAGTTCCACGAGTGATAGTGATAGTCAGAGTGGAAGTGATAGTGATAGTTCGAAGAGAAGTGATCGCAGGAATCGAAAGAGGTGATTGGTTAATTATTTAGCATTGGTTTTTTTGTTTTGCAGAAAGTGTGGAAGTGTTGAACAGAGGCGGGGGAGGGTGTGGGCAATTTTTTTATTTTTTAAAATTTGTTAACATTTTTTTAAAAATTGGTATTTTTTGGAATTAACTTGTAAATGTGCTATTTGATCTTTTGACATGCCAAATGGGCAGTGGGCTTTGTAAGAGCCAATTGGACAAATTTACTCTTTTGTGGATACACATTTTTGGTTAAAAATTGCATTCTTTGGTTAAAAGTTGCATTTTTTGGTTAAAAATTGCATTTTTTGGTTAAAAATTGCATTTTTTGGTTAAAAATTGCATTTTTTGGTTAAAAATTGCATTTTTTGGTTAAAAATTGCATTTTTTGGTTAAAAATTGCATTTTTTGGTTAAAAATTGCATTTTTTGGTTAAAAATTGCATTTTTTGGTTAAAAATTGCATTTTTTGGTTAAAAATTGCTTTTTGTGGCTAAAAATTACATTTTTGTAGCTAAAAATTACATTTTTGTGGCTAAAAATTGCATTTTTGTGGCTAAAAATTGCATTTTTGTGGCTAAAAATTGCATTTTTGTGGCTAAAAATTGCATTTTTGTGGTTAAAAATTGCATTTTTGTGGTTAAAAATTGCATTTTTGTGGCTAAAATTTACATTTTTGTGGTTAAAAACTGCATTTTTTGAGTGAAAACTGGACGTGTTTGATAAGACATGTGTAAACTTAGTGCAATATTTTATTATTCTACAAGTGGTGCCATCTAAGGATCTTTAACATTCATTTTTGTTTAATTTTTATTTATTGCGTGCATGGAAATAAAATTGAAGAGATTTTATTGGATTTTAAATGACTATCATTAATCTTTCGTTTTATTTGCCAAAAAAAAAAAAAATGCGGGTGCGGGAGAAGGAACATCATTAATTTTTTACTTCCTGTTTTCAAAATATTTGTTTTTAGCCAAAATCTTTTAATCTTTACTCTTTGAAAACAATAACACATCAGTAAACAAAAAAAAGAAAAACGTTGAGACAACATTTGATTAATTCATTCCATTTTTCATATTATTTTCCAGACGATCCAGATCACGATCACGCTCACGCACACGTTCACGTTCACGATCCCCACTGACACGACATTAAAGCTAATTTGCCAGCGCACAAAGAAAAGAAGAAGAAAAAAAGCCAACAAACATTGAAAAATGGCGAGACCAGTTAGTGCTGACACCTGTTGGTATTCCGCAGTAGTATTTGATGGCATTTTGGCGTTGTGACGAGCCAGTTGTGTTTGGATTGTAATTTTCAATTTACCATTTCCTTTCCAACCATTAATCCTTGTTAAACGTAATAATTCCCCGCTGCCTTCGCATAAACGATTATAATTTGCTGTTTTTATTTTTATTTCTATCATTAGCCGTTTGTGTTTAGCATTTATAATTTCTTCCTACGTGCGTTCGTCTTGTTATTGATGACTCCTCACCTAAATAAAATTGGTGACAGGTGTAAATATTTAATTTCTTCTTTTCTATATCAATTTCTAAGTATAGAAAACAAAATGTCCTCCATTATACTTCCGAAAAACGATTTTTGTTATTTGTATTGGCTAAACTTTGTATCTCGAGTTAATAAATCTCTTTTTTGTTTCTTTTTTCTTTTCAAATTTGTTGTTGTTTGTTTTTGTTTATTTTATTTATTCATTTAAAATAAATAAAAGACGATAAAATTGTAGACGCATCGGTTTTCTATTATGCAGAATAATCTATTAGTAAACCAAGACGATGTCTTTAGAAATTCACTTAAGATAAGACCCATCTGCGCCACTAGAAATCGTTAAAGCAACATCCAAGTTGGCTTTTTACTCGCCGCTCACTGGCAATTGAAGGCGCCCATTGTCGAGGGTTGCTTCCCCGATAACTTTCAATCCCTATTGGAAACTGCATCACTATGGGCTTAGCGGGATTAATGAGTTTTGGGCAAATCATCGCGCTGTTCTTATCGGTTTGCGTTTGCCCTCGGACGCAGACGACGAGGAAAAATTTTCCAGATGTCTATCTCGTCAGATTGAAGGCTGTTGTTGCGCAAAATAGTCACGGACCCGCCAGGGAAAAGCCAAGTAATGAGGATCTTATCGAGAACAGATGCAGTTCTTTGTTTTGCCACCATTTGTTTCTGTCGCTGTTTGTTTGGCCATTTGCTCGGATTTTTGGTTTATCATTTTTTGACCGCAGGAATAGGGGGTGAAGAAATGAGTGTGAATGGTGGAAAAAATTGCGTATTTTTCTTCTTTTTGTCATGCTGGAATTAATAACCTAGTAACGGTCGAGAAGGGGATGTTTGCCTCGGTCTGGTTCACGGAGATACTGGCACTCGACTAATAATCCTGTTTTCCGGCCCGTGTGTGAACATAACACCTCCCCTCGGTGTTAAATCACAAATGTCACCGAGAGAAACCCTGCAAATATATAATAAGAGGGAAAATACGGTCGGAGAGTAGTCAAAATATGTCTTTCAGTCAAAACAGGCTTCAAAATTCAATGGAGTTTTCGCTGATACATGATTTCAAAAAATGGACTCATTTATCATTTAATGGTGCAATGAAATGTACTAAATAAAATATACAAAGACCAGATTAATAGGGGGCCTAGCAAGTGGGCACGGTTCACGTACAAAAATGCATGTTTTCTGACCGTAAATGCATTTTTTTTGGTCTGAAAAGGCATTTTTTTTGGTCTGAAAATGCATTTTTTTGTCTGAAAATGCATTTTTTATTATTATTATTATTATTATTATTTATTACTTATTATTTATTATTTATTATTTATTTTTTGTCTAAAAATGCATTTTTTTTGTCTGAAAATGCATTTTTTTGATCTGAAAATGCAATTTTTTTTACAAGTAAATGCATTATATCACTGAAAAATGCATTGTTTTGCATAAAAATGCAATTTTTTTTAGCTCAAAATGAATTTATTTCTTATAAAAATGCATTTTTCCACTTGCAAATGCATTTTTTTGTCGTGAAGATGTCATTTCTGAATATTCATGTCAGAAACTGATTTCTGGTCTGGGGGCCCCTTTTCACAGTCATTTTTGGGGCCCTAATTGAAAAGAAATGTCCAAAAAAAATTCTTCTATATTTGAAAATTTTTTATGAGCAAAAATTTTTGTTTTGTAATTTTGGGGTCCCGCGATCCCACAAAGCCCTTCATCACCTTTCAGAACTACAAAAACCAAAAGCCCGCTCCTGATTCATGGCCCCCCCCTACCCTATTGGAAGTTCCCCAACCTTGAAATACATACCTTTAATACCTTTTTTAATTCTCATTTTATAAAGTTTTATTCTTTCCTAAACGTAATTATTCTAATTAGCAAAGTTAAAACTGCAGTTTGTTAAAAAGAAAAACCAAAAACGCGAGATAAAACGTGGTCCGCGTGACTCCCAAAGGTGTAAAAGCATTCGTGGCTCCACCAACCGGAAAGAAAGAAGGCACGAAAAAAAAAATACAGGAAAAGGCACGCGCGAGACCTGTCATTAATTTAAAAAAAAAAAATTAGAAAAAAAAAAATTCACGTCTTTAGAGGGTACAGTGCGTTTCTTGGAGCATTCCCAAACGCGTTCCCTTCCCTGTGCTTCTGCAAGAAGTCTCTCGGGGTCGGCGTGGTAAGAGAAAACGGCAGGGCGAGGGGCAAACGACCATACGAGGCCGAAAAAAGTTGAAGGATTCGTTCTCTTAATGAGCTGAGCTTTTTAATTTACACGACACCGTTTTAATACAATTAGGCCGCAAGACCGCGCCGGAATTTGGCAGTTTGGGAGCGACGACGGGCACAACAAGAAATTTAATTGAAGCAGTACAGGTCATGCATTAACGAGGGAAGCTGCCGAAATTAATCATTTTAATTATTCTTTGCACGGCAACGTGGAAAAGTTGCTCGTGTGGGTTCGTTTCTCGTGTTGGCGACATCACCATCAAGCGCGATGGGATGGAGCCATGGAGGGTTAAAATGAGTTACCTAAGTGCGCATAAATTCTGTGTGTAAAAGGTTAAGTAAATATTACATGAAACTATGTAAATATTGAGATGAATTCATCCTGTGTGGATAGAAGTGTAACCAATCTAGGCGTCTTTGTGTTTTTTTTTGCTTTTTGCAGGTGAGAAATGGTGGAGTTTAATGCGAAATCGAATACCGGAAGCTGGAATAAAGATGTATATTTGAACATCCATCAAATAAAAGTTAATTGGGAGATGTATGTGGTAGATGAGGAATCAGTTGCTTGAAACAAGTTGAAGAAAATGACGTAAATGTAGATTTAGGGAGTGGCATATCTGTGTTGTGCACCTGCTCATTTCGAGACATAAAAGTTTGGGTTTTAAAATTATAATACGACGGAGAGCGTGTTAATTTTAAAACTCGAAATTGGTGTACGAAATTTACATGCATCGCAATATACAAGATGTAAGTATGGAATGAGCGCAAAAAACGACTTTTTCTTTATTATACTTTCATTTGGAATTAAAAATTGCACAAGCTGACGGAAGATTTATTCGCAAAAAATACATTTGACCAAAATAAAATGAAAAAAGGAAGGGAAAAAAATGGCCATTCAATTGAAAAGAGGAAAGGGAAGGTCATTTGGCAGTTGCCGTGGTGGAATGCGAACAAGCGTTGGATTTGATGGATCAAAACGCAACAAGATATCAACATTTTAAGTTTACGAAAGAATCAAAAACATGTTTTGGTATTTTGGGGTTGATGGACTCGTGTGAGGATTAAAACACATGACCAAATGTCAAATTGTCACGTTTTGTTAGAAAATAAATTGTAAAAATGTATGCAACTTTTATTTTTCTGTAAATTTAGATTATTTGATCGCTTTTTATTGTTTTTTCTAACCAAAAACCTCCAAAAATAAAGAAATTTTAAACGCCATATTTGAATTAGTCTGACGTCATAACACTCATTTCCGGTTGGTGAAACTTTTCCTAGTGTGCAATAGAGCAGCAACTAATGAAAGTAATCCGGACACCGTCGAAGAGCTGTAATGCATTCGGTTTATGAGACATAAAAAAAATGCAAATAAAAATTATGCGAATCGTCATTACCGAAAAAATAAAAAATAAAAAAAAAACACCCGTAAAATAACTAGAAAACCACAACCGGAGCGCCACCGTGTGAAAAAAAGTAATGGCAGTCGCGTGTTGGGAGCAGTTTTTCTTGCAAGATCAAAACCACGTTCGAAACGGGTTTTAAAACACCCCTTTCACGTACGAAACTACACCAGATAATGCATACATAGTAACAATACAAAATTATACATATTTCACGCATCTTTATATAGGTTAATAAACCGTGAAAATGAAAAAGAACCGCGCGAACGACGCACCGATTAATTACCAAAATGGCCGTCGTCAAGGTTAGTTGTTGTCGCGTATCAAAAACAAGCACAAACTCATTATTCATTCGCTTATTGATAATTTTATAAACAAACAAAAACTCATCCTTTTTTGTGTATTTATTGCGCAAACTTTCAACGAAACTTTTTAAAAAAAAATCTTTTCAAAATTTTTTTACAATTTTTATTTTTTTGTTGTTGTTGAAGAAAGTTCGAGAAGAAAGTTGTTATCGTCGCCTCTCAGTTGATCCCGTCCCTCCCCTGCGAATACACGGACCATGGGCATGTTAAGAGAGTGGAATTAACGCAGTGACATGAATTATCTAATGAATTTATGACGGCGACTTCACCGCGTTTCTGGTTGGTTCGCTCGGCCATTGGGGTGGACGTGAGGCGACCGGCTGCTCGTCTATCATCGAGACTCGCTAATTAGGCCGCGTTCCTCGCGTCGCCAGATTAGAGTTTTGCGGGTGACGCCGTGTAATCAGTGAGATGAGGACGACGCACGCGTGCACAATTTACGAGCGAGAGTCGGCCGTCGTTTTGATACCGAGAGAGAGAGAGACGCGTGGAGGAACGCGTCGAAATGACCGGACTCAACCGACCACAGGCATCGCGTGCGAACATTATGAAATGCCGTGTGTCCGATGTGCGCTTGCTACGCCCCCGTATTGCCTCTTAGTAGGGCTCTTACTTCCCCCCCTCTGCTTCGAGTGTTATTAAGATAATAAAAGCAAGAAAAGTCTGCGTTAAAGTTGTACTCCGGTTTGGTTGGGCGAATGAAAAAAGGAAGGGAAATAAATGGTGTGTGATGGAAACGGGAGAAACAAGTGATTGGTGTTTTTTCAGGTGAGGAAAGTCGTTTGGATTGCGATTTTTCGGGGTGGGAAGTGCGGAATTGTTTTAATTTCTTGTTTATTCGGGGCGTTTGGGGTGAGAACTCGGAGAGAATATTGATATGAATTAGATTTTTGAAAGGTTTGATGTCGGTTTTATGGTTAGTGTGGAATTAAAGTGATTTTGCACGTATGTTTGAGGTTGTTTTTAGTAATTTTGTGATTGAATTCGATGTAAAATAGACGTAAATAATTGTGAAAAGCGTAAAAACGCTGAAAAAGGATAAAAATGACAAAAATTAATGAAAAATGAAGAAAACTAAAATAAAATGCATAAAATTTATTGATCAAATCGATGTAAAATGGACATAAATAATTGTGAAATGCATAAAAATGCGAAAAAATAACTGAAAAATGACAAAAATGACAAAAATTAATGACAAATGAAGAAAACTAAAATAAAATTTATTGATTAATGTATAAGAATCATTGAAAGATGAACAAAAATACCGGGAAAATCAATGAAAAATGATTAAATTAATAAAAATTGCGTAGAAATTATTGAAAAGTACAGAAAACTCATTAAAAAATGCATAAAAATCATTTTAAAAATGCATAAAAGCGTTAGAAAATGACCAAATACTTGATTAAATGACCAAAGCCAATGAATAATGATCATTAAAATTTAAAAATGAAACAAATTATCAATTAATTAATTAATTAATTTATTTTAGAAACCCGAAGTTAACAATTACACGATCCCATCTTGACACAGACCCAGGTCAGTAATGCCACGCACGATAGGAATGGAATGCGCAAAGGTGATACGATTCCATTCTTTGGAAATCACCGATCAAAAACTTCCATCCACACTTGCATTTGCGTCCTCTCAACCGGAAACAATTCGAAGGCAACTAAACTTTTTTTCCCCTCCAACTTTTGCCAGTAATTGTTGAACATTCTTGAATGTTCGCATCAAGGAACTTTCAAGTTAACGCAAGCGAAAAATACACCTCGTTACACTATAAACGGTAATTGGTGAAGTTAGATAGTGAACACGGATATTGTCACACCGATTCACATGCCACTCGACTGCGCTTGACCCATTCGAATAAACCCGTTCCAACCCCCGAATCTATTCAACTTGAAGCCTGTAATTAGCTCCCAACAGGAGCGCCGCAACTGTACACACAATATTTTCTTATCGCAACTGTTTACAAACACAAAACTACTGATTTAATTAAGAATTATATATTATTTTATCGTTTTAGGTGCTTAAAAATTGGTAGAAATGGATTTTAATCGTGGAATTCGTCGGTAGGTGGAATTTATCTTTTTTTGTTAGATTTTTTAAATTAATTAAATTATATATTTTTTTTAATGCAATTTGTCTCGAATTAAACAAATCAATTGGTTTCCATCATTTCGTTGACTCCGCACCTTGTGAGCACCCACTTAGCGTGTCGAACAAGCCGAGTTTTGATTGGGTGCAGCGCCATCTTGTAACCAATGATAATTAATGACATGAAAAAGGTGGAAAAATGTGTAAATTTGCTCGTGAATTGTTGTTTAACTTGTCGCCCCCCTCCCGTCGACTGAATAGCCCCTCGAAAATGGTTGTGTGCGTCTTGTTTGGGGGAAAAATTTTAAAAGTTTTAACTCCAAGAAATTGGTAACTTGTTAAAGATGAATCATTTTGCGGGCCACCGACTCTCAAAGGACCCCAACTGACCTCTTGCCCTTGCGAATAAAAGCCGAGGGTTTTCTACAGGGGGAGGTGGCGGGGCGCAAGGGAGGGAATTACACAATGTGGACGGACATATAATAGCCACCCCATTTATTAAAACGGGGGAATGAGACGGAAAAATAGCGACGTGCGTCTTAATAAAAACGTTTTAAAAGGCAAGAGGTTTGAAATGCATTCGGCGAATATTAGGGCAGTATGCCAGCAAAAGGCGGCCATAACTCAACACGCGTTTCATCGTCTGGGGCTGCGAGCGAAGCATTTTTTTTTAGGTGTCGTGTACGGAGAAATGGAGGCGGAATAAAATTTTATTATTTTTCATACGAAAAATAAAAATTTTAGATTATGATGTCATTTTTGGTTTAAAATTGAAGTAAAACAGAAAATATTTTAGTTTTTGGAATGTATTTAACGTGTAAAACGGGATTGGGTGTGATTGATAGCAACCTTTTTCTTTTAACTCGAATGACGTATTCATTCGCGTTAAAAGAAAAGGGTTGCTATCAACTAAAATCACTTTTAGTGAAAAATAAAGAATAAATAGTGTGCAACTAATTTATGGCGTAATACGTCGGCGTGGTCTTTTTTTTTTAATTTAAATTTTTTAAAGATTTAAAAAAATTTTTTGTTTACTCTAAAAAGGAAAATTAATACATATTTGTATCGGATTAAATGCGCGGATGTGGAAACGAGAGCAATTAATTATTCAGCCGCGATTTGAAGGTAAGACGAGAGAGAGCGAATGAAAATGAATTCGCGAGTGTGAAAATTGTTTATTAACGTGAGTCGGCACGCATTTAAGTGCCTTATCAAACGACATTATCAGTTTGTTTGTGCGTGAAAAGTGATTTAACGTTTAGGCCATTTTTTCGCTCTTCTTTTTCGCTCTCTAAAAAGCATCTCTCTCTCTCTCTCTCTCGGCACAACTCCTCCCACTACCCCCCTTAACGGTATAAAACGAAAAAGAATGAAGAGCTTTCACTCATTAAGATGAGTTTGCGATTCCAAAACACATTTCATTGTCATTTCGGTTGGGATCCGTGACTCAGTGCTTGTGGAATGGCAAAAAGCACGGGGTAGAGTGAGGTGATGCCAAGTTTTCGCACGCGCTCGCACCGATGACGCCATTGCTGCTTTAATTTGGCGTTGGCGAGCGAAACCGCGGCCTTGTCTCGCACGCGTGTTAATCCTGTGATTTAGGAGTGCGACTCGTAAATTCCTAACACTCGATGGATGAGTGCGATGTGCACAAGGGGTTGAACGCGGGCGGGCAACTGAGACTCCCCCGCCGAAAGGAAGTGCAGTGCAGTTGCAGTGGCAGCCCCGATTTCGTTTCCCCTCCCTCTCATTTGACTCTCAATTCCACTTTGAGGTGGCATCAATATGAGAAGATAAAGGTCAGAAATGTACATTATTCTTAATTTTCTTGCCAGCTTTATTGGCTGGTTTAAGTGATTGACGACCCCCCCTCTGCCAATTGAATTTCAAACTTGCAGTTTTATTTTTTTTGTTTTTATTTTTGATTTTATGGTGAAATGTGACTAAGACCGGCTTTAAAGGAGATAAATGTTGGTTTTCATTAGGAGTGACTGACCAAATGGTGTTTGGAGTTGTTTTGGATTGGTGAGAATGGAATTGGAGGTGGCCAGCTGCACGAGTCGAAGGATATGGAGATTTGTGTTCATTTGTATTCATTTTTATTCAAATGATTAAAATTATTCTGTCCTCTGATTAAATCACAATTTTTTTTTTGTTTATTGTAGGGTTTTGTGGAGGTTTTAATTCCAGTTTTCTATACACACTATTTCGCAGTTAGAATTGAAGATTTATGGGAGCTTGCTTAACATTGCAAAGTTAATGCTGCGGATAAAATCATCACTGCCATAGAAAAGTCCAGGATTGTCGGATTCGGGGTGTTTGTCTTTTTCAGTCGTTATTATGACCAGAGAGTGTTCCGGGCAATAGATATACTATTCTTTCCATGTCAAGGTGGATTTTTTGCGTTGATATTTGTAACGGATAAGTGACTAAAGCAGTGTTCCTTAACCAGGGGTGCATGAACCCCTTGGGGGTGTGAAATATCCCTCCTGAGGGTGCGAGACATAAGAAAATATCATTTCACTTATATCGGTTGGAGCTGTGTTTTTCAAAGTTTGGTACAAATAAATCGGGTGCGTAATTGATTAATTATAAACTTGAATAGCTCCGTATTTTTGCAAAAGTACGGTATTGTTTCCGTATTTAACCTCACTAACGATGAACGTACGCTTTGTTCGTTACATTAAATGTAAGAAACGAAAAACCGAAATTGTAATTGCTGACAAAAATGGCAGTTTTGAATAAGAGCCGCGGCTCTTAATCGATAAAATACGGTAGTTTGTGTTTTTGCAGTGATGTTGTGACGACTGCAATTTTCAGTGTTTATGGTTTATAAAACTTGAACATCTTTTCGATGGAGGTGCGAGAAAATGTTGTGAGAACCTAAAGGGTGCCACACTTGAAAAAGGTGAAGAACCAGTGGACTAAACCCTGAATCTCCATGTAAAGCTGTGGATAGATATCAGTATTTTGAACACTATGTGGATTCAATTTCTCAACCTTAATCCCAATTGCCTAAAACTGTTATGCATGTTTGATTTGTGTTATTATGTAATTATTTATGATTGTATGGTTTATTATCATGTAAACATTGATGTATCGATTGTTACCATAGTTGGAGTTGTTTTTCAACTGCCCAGCAATTGTTGTTGTTACTTGTACTTCTTATTGCTTTTCTCCATGTCTTTTTAGCCATTTCTAGACACCAGACCCAAACGAACGAGCCCGAAATCCTACATCCACCTCGGCCTGAAATTGCTATCTAGTTTCACATTTTACCCCTGAAAATTGTAATCATCTTGTATCAGCTGTTGGGGTTTAGTATTATATTTAAGTGGGTGTGTTTCTGTATCCAGACAGGCTAGGCCTAATCACTAGGTGCACTGAGAAACCCTTTCTTCCGATCCCCCTTTCACTACCCCAAAAAATACAACAAAAAAAAAACGAGTTAAAAAAGAAGTGAAAAAAACGTCGGTGGGTGCAAAGGGGAGAGCAGAATCTCTTTTCTTGGGCAAATCAGACTGGATTTTCGCATTTCACCCCTTCCCTGCGCCTTTCCTTCCCTCGCCTTGTAAAGATGCAAATAACTTTTTTCCGCGATGGGAAAAACTTGGACACTGTATTGGTGGGGGTCATTCCTCCTCCCATGGCGGTAGGGAGGGCGCAGAAAGGGTGCAGACGTTGCACACACAAAAAAGGAGGAAAAAAGGGTTAGGCCCGCGGGCCTAGACAGTCTGGTGCGGTGGGGGTAAAGGGGTTGGTCGGGTTTCTCTCCCCTGCGCTATAATATAACTCCTCAGTTCCCTTAGAGTGCGAGAACAATGGCAGACGCCGGTTCTTTGCAATGCTGTTGAAGGTTTTGCTCGGGGACTGTGTCTCACCTTCCCCTTACCCTCCTCTTTGCCACCTTTCACACGACGGCCCGTCATTCTAATGAGGTGAAGAGGTGGCGAGTGTGTACACCCCTCGTGCAAGGTTTCAGGGCCCCAGTTGAACAATCCTTTCCTGTGTAGACTGACACTGATAGACAGCTGAAGTGGGCAGGAGAGAGAGAGTGTGTTGGTGAGGTCTCTTTTGCGTTCTAACACTCGTTATTAAGGTCTAATAAGGATATGGCGCTTGGATTATGGTTTGGACGGTGGTTCTGCTTGCTGGAAGTGGTCTCTTTGGGTTTGTATGTTTTTTGTTTTTTTTGGGGGGGTGGGGGCTTTTTGGATGGAAATTTGGGGGTTTTGGGGTGGATTTTGTAGGTTAGGTGGTGGGGGAATGGGAATTAGGATGTTTGATTGCGTTTTTAGAGAGTGGTGGGACAGTTGTGGGATGTTGTGAGAGCCAAAGGCTTAGGGTGTTTGGTTTTTCGTGATATTTTTCAAAAGACAAGATTGTTTTATAAAGTAAACGTAGGTGGATATTGCGTCGACAAAATGAGCAGACATTAAATGTGTTGGCTAAATGTTAGTCGACAAAACGACTGTTGACAAAATGAATGCAAAGTCGACGTGGTGGTCAAAACGACCGTCGACTAAGTAGCAAATACCGAAATTAATTGTTTTTTTTTTACTCCAAAAAGTGGATTTTTTCTTATTTGGTTTATTTATATATGAAATATTATTCTTTTTTTTGCTTTATCTAGCATTCTTGGGTCTAAAAATTAACATTTTTGTCTAAAATTTGCTTTTTTGTGCTTTGAAGAGAGTGATTTGTTGCAAAGAAGTGGATTAGGAAGTATACTTTGATCTGTCTATACGTTTTTGTGGTTTATTTTGCTTATTTAGGTTAGTGTATTTGGCTAGAAAGTGGATAAAAGCTAGTTTTTAAGATATCGCAGCAATAAATCGACAATTTATGCTTGTACGTGTAAAAATACGTGTTTAAACTCGAGGAATAATTGAATTTTAATGTGAAAACACAAGGCACATGTCAATAATCAAACCAATCATTAAAGCAACTCAATTTGCCCTGAAATTTCCATTCAATTTAGCGACGAAATGACGAAAATCGAGTCCTTAACGTGAAAAAAAGCATCGCATTATGATATAAAGCCGAGGGATTTTAATTCACCTGTGTCCACACCTGTTTTGGTCTCGTGCCGGGCAACGCGCGCCGACCGGGTCCGTGACTCCTTATTTGTTGCTCGCGTGCCGATAAACAAGTCCACCCTCCTCGCTTGGCCGTCCTGACGAATTAACCCTTTGCGTCCACGGATAAAAGACTGGATACTGTAGCATGGCAGGAGGTTGGTGATAAAAGGGGTGAGCAAGGGCCACGCCAGGCCAGAGTGGACCCCGACGACTTCACCTGGGCAATGAATAGAGAAGGCCGACTTGTTTACACGCCTTGTTTATCCTGTTTGTAGTAAACAGTCTTGTTTAGAGCTCCACCCAGTCGACAAGAGTCTTAGTCTTCTTTTTTCTTTTTTTTTTAATCCACCCCCTTTTCGTCGTGGCCAGTTTTTCAGCGTCTGCCGTATCATCCTTTTCTTTCTTTATGCTCGCCCCGCCATTCCTTAACGCGACGACGCGCGCGAGGCTAATGGCGATCAAAGATTTTCGCGCTCGCGTCCGACCTTTTATAATTTGTCATTTTTAAATGTCAAAAAGGGGGTGGGGATGAATGAATATGTTTTATTTTGTGAAATAAAATGGCGGGTTTGGTTGGAGTGGGAATAAATGGAAATTTGGAGGTTAGGCCTAGTTGGGGGATGGTAAACGGCATTGGGAGATGTTAGTATTATTAGCAGGAAATATTCAATGATGTAGAATAATTATATAACTTAAATAAATAAATCAGTGTTGCTTAAATCAATTTGCTTTTGTCGTAAGTGCGTAAACTTTGCACGGGCAGCAATAATGTTAATAATTATCAATAAGTCAGATTAGGATAAGTCAAATTTGGATTTTAACTTTGAATGCACTTATATACACGTAAAACCATGGTATGAGATAACAGGCAATCATTGCTAGCTTCTGTAAAACGTAGCAATAACGTCGGGAAAACATCGGAACATAATTCTAAATGGTGGAGTGCTGAGTTTTGTTTAGTGTTGAATTTAGTGAAATTAGTGCGCCAATAATTTAATCTTTTTTAGTAAGATTGTGAAAATCAAAACGGTTTGAACACAAAACGTTAAAATTGCTCATTTTCTATGTTATTTCAATGGGAATTTAAACAATCTGTCGGTGCAGCGCAGCAAAGCTTTATGGGGGCGAAAGATAAATCCTGAAATTTTTCTGCGTGTAAACCAAACATCCAGTGTTATGATGATGTTCTTTATTCTGGAATATGTTTTTTTTTTTTTTTTTTTTAAAGTGATTGCATATGTAAATTTAGGCTTATATATGTAATTTTGTTTGTTTACAAGATGGGGATGGGAATAGATGGTAAAGCGCGCGCATCAGTGGATGAAATTTTGGCGTTTTGTTCGGAACGTGATGTTCCAAGTGCAGTGTATGATTTAGGCGGTGTTAAAATGAGTATAATGGAAGGAATTAGTTGTAGATTCGAAGCTTTTGCTTGTTTGCCGTCGAGTGGCTTATAAAAGTGCGTCTTGTTTACTCCGCGCAGCAGAAAATGCGCGTGGCGCAAAATTGTTTCTACAATCACTTTCTCTCTCGAGTGAGATGTTTATCTTGTATTTTTCTAAAGTACTTGTTTGCTGAAAAATTTTCGGTCGGTATACTCGTTTGATCTTTTTTTTTCTTTTCTTTTTTTCTTTTTTTTTTTTAAGGGAAAATAAGTTATTGAGTATTTTGTTTTTATTTTTATTTGTTTTTTTTGTATGTGAAGGGAAGAAAATTGTTTTGATCGTTGCTGTTCATTAATCAAAGAGATTCTCACTTATTGAGTCTATAGACAGTGTGGAAACAGAATCCTCTCACGGTGTGGGAATTTGGACACTGAATCCTTGTTGACTCAGTTTCGCATTCGCTTGTTTTCCCACACCGTCTAGTTCTTCTGTCGTGACGCGAGTTTACTTTTTACACAAGAATTGGTTTGTGTATCGTTAGCAATTCATTTGTCACAAATAAGATTAGAATTAATGCAACACGGACTCCCTCGCTTTCGCTCCTCTCTCTTTCTCACTCACACACGTCGGCCAAATGACGACAAAATGGCCGTATGTAAATATCCGAAACGCAAACAGATTTTATATTTTATAAAATTCCGTCTGGTTTATAATTATCACACACTTGTTTTGTAATAGAAAATTAAATGGTTTCTCGTTTACTGAAAAATGCACGATTTTAGGGGAATTTTCGCTTGGTTTGTGAAAGTCAGGTTTATTTTATTGAAAGTCAGGCTTATTTTATTGAAATTTTATGCTTATTTTAGTGAAATTTTATGCTTATTGTAGTGAAATTTTATGCTTATTTTAGTGTAATTTAGGCTTATTTTAGTGAAATTTAGGCTTATTTTAGTGAAATTTAGGCTTATTTTGTGAAATTTAGGCTTATTTTAGTGAAATTTAGGCTGCTTTTAGTGAATTTCAGACATTTGAGTAAAGTACACAATTATTTTTGTGAAATTCAAGCTTCTTTGAGTGAAATTGATGCTTACTGAAATTCAGGCTTATTTTAGTGAAATTCATGCATATTTTAGTGAAATTCATGCATATTTTAGTGAAATTCTGGCTGATTTTGTGAAATTCTGGCTTATCTTTAGTGAAATTCTAGCTTATCCTTAGTGAAATTCTGGCTGATTTTGTGAAATTCTGGCTGATTTTGTGAAATTCTGGCTGATCTTTAGTGAAATTCAGTTTTTTTAAATAAACTTTATGCCTATTTTAGTGAAATTTAGAGATATTTAATGAAATTAGGTTTATTTTAGCAAAATACATGCCGATTTTAGTAACATTTCAGGTGTATTTTTCCAAAAATACGTTTTATTTACTTTAATTAAGCTCTTTGAATCCCTTGTATTCAAAAATGTTGACGAAAAAATCCACGAAAATCCAAAAGAAATCCAAACCATCGTGTATAACAATATCAACTTACCTATCTGTGCGTCCTCGAAAATGATTGGCGGAGGCTCCTCCCAGTCCCTTCTCTCCGGTTTCGTCTCGCAAGTCAGTCGGTGGTCAACTGACAACGAGTCACGCGCTGCTCACGTGGCCAGAAGTGATGAAGAAGGGCGGAGTCGCTCATTTTTTCAACCCTATCAAGTACCTGAATCGAGGGAGAACCGAGAAGGGTCCACCAGGGAGAAATCATTCGAGGAACCTAAAAAAAAAAAAACTCAACGAGCCGAAAATAAAAAATAAAATAAAAAAATGTATGAAATCGAAACCGTGGAATCTCGTTGACCACGTGAAGATTGGTGTTGACCAAACACTTTAGCCTCGAATTAACCCCCTCGATGACCCCGATGACCCGCGCTTCTTGCAACTGGAGTGCGCGCAACGTCTGCTGCAGCCAAATCCGGAGGGTGCACAAAGAGTTGAATTAGCGCACTTTTATCGGAGGAGATTGAAGGGTTAGGGAAGGGGTTTTGGTGTATGGAGTGTAGACTAAGTTGCAGCGGGGGTCTGCAAACGCGAGACGCCTAACGAGGTCGGTTGTTGAAGAAAACTCGTTTTGCATAAACTGAGGCTGAGCACCGGGCCTATTTTGCTCGTGCTGGTGATGAAAGGGTTGTGAGTGTGCTGTGGAATGGTGGATCGGTTTCCTGTACTAATTCTTAGATGGGGTTTTTATTTTTTTGGGTTTTTTTTTTTTATTTTTTATTTTTGAGTTGTTTTTTTAGGAGTAAAAAGGTGATGGGAAGTAAGTTTTGGAAGTTAATGGTCCAGTTTACGGTGGGGGGGTTCTTGTTGATGGGAATTTTTAATTTCCTTCAGAGACACTTTGACGGCTTTGAATAAGTGAATCTGGACGTTAGTTGGTTTTGGAACTCGAAAATGTCTTGCTGGAGACTTATTTGGCTAAATTTTTGGCTTTTATTAGCGAAATTCAGGCTTATTGTAGTGAAATTCAGGCTTATTGTAGTAAAATTCAGGTTTATTATAGTGAAATTCGGCTTATTGTAGTGAAATTCGGCTTATTGAAGTGAAATTCGGCTTATTGAAGTGAAATTCTGCATATTTTAGTAAAATTCTGGCTTATTTTGTTGAAATTTAGGCTTATTTTAATTAAATGCAGACTTATTTTAGTGAAATTAAGGTTTATTTTAGCGATACTTTGTTTATTTTAGTGAAATTAAGGCTTATTTTAGCGATACTTTGCTTATTTTAGTGAAATTAAGGCTTATTTTAGCGATACTTTGCTTATTTTAATGAAATTCTGGCTTATTTCGGTAAAAATGATAATTATTTTGGAAATTCAAGCTTACTTTAGCTTTAAAATGTTTAATTTTGTCTGAAAAGATTTGATTTTGTCGGGAAAATTGTTTAAATTGTTAAATACTTCAGAACTAGAGGACTAATGATTGCATGATGTCTAGTAATGAAGGGTAATTACAGGGTTTGAATACATTGACTAGGAATTAAAAATTTATTATTTAAGGCGTAAAATGGTTGCAAAATGATATTTAATTTTCAATTTTTATTTGTTCGTATCAATTTAATGCTCTAATTGGCTATTGAATTCCACAATTTAGTTTATTTCACTTTTCTTAACAATTTTTTTCATTTCTTAATTTATTTACGGATTGTTAAATGCAGTGTCTTTACACGGGTAACAAAATTATTATGGCGCTCTGCATGGATAAGTTTACCTTTAAATGATAATTTTTTTTTGCACTTTAAAACGGGTTTGAGGATTTCATTGAAGGTGAGGATAAATGCGGAGAATATAATTGTAATTTAGTGTTATTTATTGAGTCGAATTTTTTTTTCCTTGAAAATATTTTCCGTTTTTAAATAATTAACGAATTTCATTGAATATTTAAACATTTTCGATCCGACGAAAGCAGGAAATTAAATAAATTTTTTTCTACTAATTTTTGGGGTATTATTATTATTACAGAACTAAATATTTACATTTATAGGTCGGTAAATTGTACGGTTGAAAAATGATAATAAACCATAAGCTTGGAATACGTAAAGATGACATTTGGCAATGCGAGTGTCATTCGAGATTAGAAGAAAGAAAAAGAAAAAGTGAAGGAAGTGAATATGTAATTTTTGAATTTTTTATAAGAGAAGAGGTGCTGATGTTATAGAACTGAGGTGTTTTTTTTTTCTTTTTCTTTTTCTTCATTCCACGGCCAAATGTACGTGTCAATCTCGTGTCTCATTACGATTTGTTAAGACGAGGAAGAAAATGGTGCAAGTTTAAAAAAAAAAAGGTGAAATGTTGGGATTGATACACCTTAAAAGGCGTAAGAGTTCTCAAATTCAATTTAGCACTTTTCAGTTAGAATGTGAAAATGTTCAGTTTTGACATTTGTCACCTTCATTCTCATTTCTAAGTTTAAAAAAAAAAAATACATAAATCACTAACCAAGTTTGAAAAATGTCCATTTTAAAACTCCTCTCACTTTAATGGTTATTTATGCAATTTTGATTATTTAACATGAAATGAAACCCCAAAAAAATAAACAAAAATTTTAAAAAATGTATATATATATAAAAAAAAAAAAATTTAAATTTTATTTGAAGCCGACACCCACACACTTTTATTACTCCCAGACCGATTCGTAAACCATATTTTTTCCCTTCGGAAAATAAAAATATTGGAATGAAACAAACGGCGTGCACACGGAGGCCATTTTCGCAGTGAAGATGAATAGGGCCGAGTGTTTTGAGATGGAAAATAGATGCAAGAAGGAATCGACTAAAGTTAAGATATGAGTTTGACGAGGAAGAGGAAAGGCAAGGCGTGTGTGAAATTGGAAAGATATTGATCCCTGCAAGACCCCTGATTGGAAAGGGCGAACGAACGAACGAACGAACGAACGAGGCTTCTCTGCACAGCGCAGCACATACACACTGATATATAGAAACGAGGCAAGTTTTATTAATTTCTCTACAGGCCGCCGCCCAATTGCAAACTGGGCCGACTCGGCTCGGGCATATTGGTTCTCTTTCACCCTCCACTCGCTGTGTATATTTCCATTTGGCGTACAGACAGTCGTTATTTTTTTTTCTTTTTATATATATTCCCTCGCATCCGCCTTGTAGCCCTAGCCATGACGCGCCCATCAGCCCATTTTCGTGAACCCCTTTCGCTCATATCTGCATCTTCCGTTTTCCCCCCTCGGTGTCTTCCTGGTGCACGAACGGCATTGCGAGGCGTCAAAGGCTTAAAAATGCTCGTTCGGTTGCAAAGGGTTGCGACGAGGGGGCGTGACAGGCTGGAAAACGGTGACGTGGAGGGTCCACGCCCACTCGCATCGGACTGCGCGTCCATTGGCTGGCGACGGCACGCGACAAGGGCCCCGATTGGTGGTCACTGCGCGGCGCACGCGGGTCGCGAACCATGGCTGCAGGTTGAAGCGAAAACAAAACCCCGTTAGTACGAAGAGTGGCGGTCGCGTGCTGCTGATATGACGAGGGCGGAGGCTGCGGCGCATCGGCTGGCCGAGGGCATCTTGGGAAGGGGAGAAGCCGCCTTGGTCCAATGGCGTCGCTGCCGGAAGGTAATGAGCATCTTGGCAGTGCGTGCGCCCGTAGGGAGGTTGGAGAAGTAAGGTTGTGTGTTGGGGGGTGGGGGTGGGGGGGGGGCAGAGACGCGCGCCTCGTCTTGTTGTGTTTGCGTTGGCCGGGAGCAGCAAACGGGATTACAAAGTGAAGGAGAAATGCAGAGTAGATTTTTGGATGTGATCCATTTTTAATCTGCTGCATTTTCTCATTACTTTTTGCCAACCTTGAGCTACGCGCACAAATTCTTGGCTGAGGTGTGGTCGGTCTCTGGTTGACGTGCACCCGGCGTTCGAAATAATTGAAAAAGAGAATTGTTAATGAGTTTGTGTGTGTATAAACAAGAAAGTGAGTTTTAATTGCATCTGGAGTGTTTTTTTTTTTTGTTTTTTTTTTTGTTTTTTGGGGGATTGTATTTTCTCTGTTTCTGTTTTGTGATAATTAGTTTGTTTTAAAAATATGCGGATTTGTTTGGGGGGTTTTGGGGAATTTTATTTTTAAATTTTGGTTCTTCTAATCCGCATCATTGGAGGATTAAAGAGGTAGCTTGCGACTCGCTTTCGATCCTGTCACAAAGATTAATGCTGGAAACTGGCAATGGAGCATATCGACACCTGTCTCCATTCGTTCATCCATCAGACTGATGACATTCCGTTGTTTTTTCCTATACTTTTTTAAGGGAAAAACAAGAAGAAAAAAATTACCTTTGAAAGAAGCAAACTCGCACTTGACTGCATGACTTGGTAACAATGCAGGGAAGTTTTGTAAGCGAGGAATAATGTGTATACGAGAAGTCAAGCGTGCAGCATGCACATACTTCTTAATTTATAAATAAATGCGATATATAAAATTAATCAATCCAATAAAATATATATAAAATTTGGAAATAATAATTTCTGTAGCAACGTAATTTAAATATATTTCGTAAAACGTCTAGAACGTGGGTGTTCCATTTCCAGTAATTTTGCCAATTGAACACCCGCGTTCTATTGGAGGATTCACGGTATATATATAAAAAAATATATAGAAATTGGATTCGCAGATGGAGATTTGGAAAAAAAATTGTTTCGTTTGCAAAGCCACCAACTGACCTCATCACGTGAGTTGGAAACGATGCAACGCGATTGGTCGAAACAGTCGCCAAGGCTGTTTTCTCTTGAATATATTTAACCGACTTGCCTCCACCACCCTTCTCTCGCCATCGTCTTCGTGCACACCCTGAAGGGACAGTGTGTTAGCGTATAATTGAATTTTTCCCTTTCTAATTCCGTGCGTGAAGAGAGCCGCATGAAAGCCCTATTCCTTTTACCTCCCCCTCACCTCATTTCAGTCCAGGCGCACTTGTTGATTTTAAAAGAATGAAAAGAACTCGAGGATGAATGTGGAAAAAATAGACCAAACCCATCCCTCATTCTCATTCTCATTCCAATTCCTTTGCCTTTTTTCTTTATTTCATCCCCCCCCCCGTCTCCCCCTCCCGTCTCCAACCATCCTCTGCTACCAACTTTTGGCAGTGAAAGATGTTGAGGGTTTTTTCTTCTTCTTTCCTTTCTTCTCCTTAATTTCCTTTGACTTCTTTTTCCTGTGCCTTAAGCAAGGTGTTGTTTGGCTTTGCTTATATGCAGGTGTTGGTGACAATTTTTAAAAATATTTTATTTTTTTTTTTTGGGTAAAAAGTTGCAAGTTTGTAGTAAGGGGGGTCAAAAGAGGACGGGGAGGGGACAGAATGCTGATGGTTCCTCGTTAGCATGCTTAACAAGGCGGTTTGGTTTCAACGCGAAGAAATGTCATCTCCATGGAAACTGTGCATGGACCACACGTGTTTATCCCTCGTTTTTTTACTTTTGGTATTTTTTTTTTAAGGGTGGTGGTGGATGGGGGGGGCAAAGATGTAACTTGTAAGCACGGAAGCACGCGCCATCAGTTGCTAAGATGCAGGAGGAGTAAAATCCCCAAAGATGAAAGCAAAAGCTGAGACGTCAGTTTTGAAAAGTTAAAGAGAAAGGAAGAGAAAATGAAAAAATATTTTTTTTTTGTTATATATAAATTTGGGGAGGGAGAAATCATTATATTTTTTATTTTTTTTTTTATTTTTTGGGAAAGTCGACGAATGATGATTCGACAACCCCAGGGCCGGACAGAGATGAGGATGGAGTCTCATTATCTCTGGGGTTCTAAGTTACATCGGGGATCTCCCTCATGAGTGGTAGATTTATGTATGCGAGATGGAAATTTTTGTTATTCGCAATCTGAATTCATGTTGTGTATACATTTTATAGACTTGAGTACATTTGAATAATTTATTCCTTCCTAGGCACAGAGACCAAATCAATGGTTCGTAAAACGAAGCATAGAAAAAAATTATTTAAAACTTTTGCTGTTGGTTTTTTTATTTTTTTTATTTTTTTTTTATTTGTTGGAGAAGTAAAAGACAAATATATCTTACGGTTTCAGCATCACGTTAGAGTGGGTAACTTACTTTTAAAAGTTTGAGATGGTTTTAGTTAATTATTAAGTTGGAAAATTGTTAAAGCTGTGAAAAAATGACAGTTTATGGTGTTGTGGTTGTATCAAGTTGAAATATAAATAAACAAATATAAAATATGCTCGTTGCTGCCAGGAGAAAATAACATGGTATTCTATCGAAACCTTTTTTCTCAGATTTATGTGATTCCGAACGTATTTCCCTGTGTTGATTTTGTAATGATTTTTTATTTCACCACAGTTGAAGTTCTACTGTTTTTTTTTTAAAGTGAAAATATAGATAAAACAATGCTCTTTCAAGCTAGTTTCTTTTTTTTCCATCAAAGTTTACTCATTATTTTGCTAAAGCACTTTATTATGACATTTTCAGTTTAAGGTGGTCATGATTCCAAAAGTACGGTATTGTTTCCGTGTTTTCATGACGTTCAGACTTCGTTTCTTACATTAAACAAATGTAACAAACGAAAAATCGAAATTGTAATTGCTGACAAAAATGGCAGTTTTGAATAATAGCCGCGGCTCTTAATCGATATAAGATACGATATGCTATTTTTGTATGGGGAGATTAAGACTAAGACTAAGCCGCTTTGCGAACGCCGTTAGTGATTTGAAAAATTAAGATATACAAATTCAGCACCTTGTTACACATAATTTTTGGTTTTAATTCCGTCGTTAAGAACGTCATGACGTTAGTTATCGACGTTGTATAGTGAGACCGGCCCTGGAGTTGAAATTCTAATTTAGACAGATATTGATTTATAATTTAACGAGGAAAAAAATCAATTTGGTGTGTCTAGTTCTGCAACCTCATGCGCTTTAAAATTTAGATTTTTACTTTAATTTAACGAATGCGGATAAGGCATCTTATAAATGCGAGATGCACACGTTAATTGGATGTTAGGCTCCATAAAATTTTATTGGAGATTGATTAGCAATTTTTGTAATTGATAATTAAAAAGCAATTTAGGAAATTATTTCGCAGCGCTGCCATATTTTTGCACATTAATTCGAGTCACATTGATGCTTTAAGATCTTAAAATTTGTAATATTCTTGCAGCAGTTGAATTTTTAAATTGTTTTTAAGTTTTGGCTTTATAAATGGAGTGAAAGAGTGTGAATGCAGGTGGTGATTGCGACGGGCAAGGCAAAAATATGAAGGAATAGGGTATGTTGGGTCGAATGAAGATGGAAGAGGCGCACGGGCTTGCAGGAATTATGGGAAATCGGGCTGCATGAGGCAAATTGGAAGATCCAACTCGGATCGAAGTCTGATCAAGCTTTGATCAAATTGGAGTCAAATTTCTTGATTTAATTAAGTTTTTTCTATGGGTTTCGTCGAAGACGGATCTTTATTTAAAAAGCTGATTTATGCTATTGAAATAATGTGATTGTTTAAGTGTTTTAAGCAATTAGAAATACAACAAATTTATTAAGAGCAATTAGTAATTCAATAATTGATAATAAAAACAATTGTGAATTCAAAAATTGAAATAAATAATAATTGTGAGTTCAAAAATTGAAAAGAAAAACAATTGTGAATTCAACAATTGATTAAAAAATAATTGAGAATTCAACAATTGATGTAAAATGATTGTGAATTCAACAATTGATGTAAAACAATTGCAAGAATAACAATTTGAAATGTAAAAATTTATTATAACAATTAGAAATACAGCAACAGTTGATGAATAAGCATTTGAAATGTAACAATTGATGAATAGCAATAGGAAATGCAACAATTGGATTGTTATGCTGGGGCATCACGTTGAAATAAAGGAGAGGTTTTTAAAGTGGAAAACAAAACACACGTCTTTACTCGTGGGTAAAATACAAGCAAGTGAGGAGTAATACAAAATTGTCATGGTAACGCTTTTACAACAATGTAACAGTATGATATAGCAGTAACACGTTCTTAACAATGAACTCAACATCACATTAACATAACTTAACATTACTTCCCCTGAAACCCATTATGCCCTGATAATTGGTTTCACACCTAATAATTCTCTGAAATTACTTAATTTCACTTTATCTAAAGGCTTTGTCAATAAATCAGCTTCATTGTTCTCGGTTGGAACAAATTCCAATTTGACTCGTTTCGCCTTTATCTGTTCTCTGATGTAGTGGTACCGGACGTCAATATGTTTTGATCTCCGGTTCTCCACATTGCTTTGTGCAAAAACTTTAGCTGGTTGGTTGTCGCATCTCATGATTGTTGGTCCTCCGATCAACGTTGACAAATCCAACTCTTCGATCAGTCGTCGCATCCATACAATGTCTTTCGAACAATTGCACATCGAGATGTACTCGGCTTCCATGCTGCTGGTGGCTACGACCTTCTGCTTGCTGCTCTGCCATATTACTAAATTCTCGGCTAGTTTCAGCAAAGTTCCGCTGTAAGATCTTCGGTTGATCTTGCAATTCGCCCAATCTGCGTCTGCGAATGCAGTCAAAAATCCTTTATTCTCATTGTAAACCAATCCGTGTTTCTTGGTTCCCGACAGATATCGTAGAATGCGTTTGGCCATTTGCCAGTGATTGGTTTTTGGTTTGCTGTTAAATTGTGCTAACACATTTACAGCGTGTGAAATGTCCGGTCTCGTACTGTTGGCCAAGTAAGATAAGCAGCCAATTACCTCTCTATAAGGCTCGACCGTCAGATCTTCAAATTCTTCTGGCTCTTTCTTATTGTTGTCAGTACATTTCACCATTGGTGTCGCCATTGGTTTTGAATCAGTCATGTTGAATCTCTTCAGGATTTTCTCAACATATTTTTCTTGCGTTAAAAACATGTTTCCGTTTTTATCCCGTCCAAATTCGATTCCTAACATGTACTTCAGAGTTCCAAGTTCTTTGATTTCAAAACATTTACGCAGTCTCTTTTTGATTTCTCGACACATGTTTTCTGATTGTCCGGCTATCACCATGTCGTCGACGTAAACCCCGATAATTCCGCGTTCGTTTCCTATTTGAATCCAATAAACACACGCGTCGGAAAAACAACGTTTGAAACCCTGTTTCTCGAGTTCCTCGTCCAACTTGTCATTCCACGCACGTCCTGATTGTTTTAATCCGTATAACGACTTGATTAGTCTGCACACTTTGTTTTTCCATTTTCCCACTAAGCCTTCGGGAATTTCCATGTAGACTTCTTCTTCGAGTATACCATTTAAGTATGCTGTCGTTACATCAACTTGTTCCAACACCCAACCCAAAATTACAGCTATAGCAATTATGAGTCGCATTGTCGCAATTCCGGCCACTGGAGAATATGTCTCGGTATAATCATGACCGTAGCGCTGTGTAAATCCTTTGGCAACTAAGCGCGCTTTATACCGCTCAACTGAACCATCTGGGTTTTGTTTGACTCGAAACACCCATTTACAGCCAATCGCTTTGCTGTCTTTTGGTAAATCCGTAATCTCCCATGTTTCATTCTTGTGTAAGCTGTTTAATTCGTCATCTATTGCGGTTTGCCATTTCGTTGCGTCCTTGGAATTCAATGCCTCTTGGTAGGTAGAAGGTTCTTCAAAATGACAAAACATTGCTGTTCCTATCAAATCCTCTTCATCTTCCTCCTCAGCATCTTCCGTTTCTGCAACTTCCGGTTCCGCTTGTTGTTGCACCTGACTTCGGAGAATCATCTTTGTTGGTTCGTACTGTTTTTGAACGGCTTCAGCTTTTGTCGGTCGTCCACGTTTTGGTTTTGCCGCTGGCGGAACTTGTTTCGGTTCGTCGAAAGTGAGAGTCATTACTTCCTTCGCGTCCAGTTCATCCGTTTCGTTGAATCCGAATTCATTTTCTTTGAACACGACGTCACGTGAAGTCATCACTTTTCTTTTCTTGGTATTCCACAACCGATATGTCTTCTCCCCGGCTGAATACCCAAGAAATATGCATTTTTCTCCGCGATTGTCCAATTTTCTTCTTTTGGCCGCGGGAACGTGCATCACTGCATTGCAGCCAAACACTCTTAAGTGTTTCACGGATGGCGTTCGCCCGTACCAAACTTCATACGGCGTTTTCCCAGTGATTTGTGTCACTGTCCGGTTTCTCACGTAAACTGCAGTATTGACTGCTTCAGCCCAAAAATCTGCACCCAATTGCGTTTGGATCAAACTTGACCGCACCAGATCCAGCAATGTCCGGTTTAATCTCTCAGAAATTCCATTTTGTTCTGGGGTGTACACTGCGGTGCGTTGATGAGAAATTCCTTTCTCCTTCAGGAAACGGTCAAATTCTTCGTTGCAGTATTCGAGCCCGTTATCCGTTCGCAAGGCTTTTATTTTCTTCCCCGTTTTTCTCTCCATTCTCGTCATGTAATCTTGAAATTTTCCAAGCGCTTCAGATTTGTGGGTCAGAAAGTAGACATCTATTTTCCTTGACTTATCATCAATAAACGTAATGTAGTAACGATGCCCTCCCTTGCTCTTTGTTTGAAGTGGACCCGCAATGTCCGAATGGATCAAATCCAGTACTTCGGATGCCAACTTCCGTTCTTCCTTGTTGAATGGTTTTCGGGTGGATTTTCCTTGGAGACATGAATCACATTTGCTGATTGCATCTTTGTTGATCTCCAATCCCCTGACTTTGTCTTTTTCGGCCATCTTTTGTAGACTGTCCAAAGACACGTGCATGTATCTTTGATGCCAAATTTCGTTTTTGGTCGCTTCCGTTGTCGCCGTCATCCCGTGATGTGACGCCTCGTTGACCAGATACATTCTGTTTTCTCTCTTCGCTCGAAGAATCACGACATCCTTTGAATTCATCACGTTGCAAAATCCGTTCTTGAATGACAACCAGTAGCCTTTTGCTTCCAGTTGCGCGACGGAGAGTAAATTCATCGTCACTTCCGGCACGTAAAGTACTTCTTTTAAAATCGTTGGTACTGTCTGCCCATCGTACACGAAATCTACGTTGATGTCCCCTTGAGCTTCTACTTTGACCTTCTTTCCGTTTGCGATATTTATTTCCGCCACTTTGGGATTTTGAAGTTCCAAAAATTTCCCTTTCTGCGCTGTCATGTGATGACTCGCTCCTGAATCGATCACCCAAACGTCCTTATCCGCTCGCGCCGCAAATGCCGACATAACATTGGCCTTCTTGTGGTCACTGGAATTCTTGGACTCAGCGCTTCTTTCCTTCTTGGGCTTGTGGCAGTCCCGCGCATAATGGCCAAATTTGTTACAATTGTAACATTTGATCTTTTTAAGATCACGTTGCTGTGGAATCTTGTTCGCAATTAGCACAGCCGAATCCCGTTTGGTATTGTCTGAAGTCTCTCTTCTTGAAGACTCCGCCAATATCATGTCTTTTATTTTGTTCGACGTGAAATCCGCTTTTGCAATCGTGTGTACTGACGTAATCAGTCCTTCGTATTCTTTGGTCAAACCACATAACATGGCCCAAGCCAAATCTGTGTCCCCGACCGTTTGGCCCGCATTCGTTAATCTCTCGGAGCATTCGGACACTCTCATGAGATACTTGTCCATATTTTCACCGGTCTGCTTCATTGTTGAATAAAGTTCTCGGCGGAGTTGGACGATGCGTAACGAGTTCGTCGGTTCGTAGACTTCTTTCAGTCGATCCCAAGCTTCTTTTGGACTTTGCAATCCCCGTATATGTGATTGCTGTTGTGTTTTGATTGTCAAACCAATTATTGAAAAAGCTTTATTTGTCAAATCAGCCAATTTCGTTGCATCGGCTTCAGTTTCTGTCCCGTCTACTACTTTCCAAAGTTTCTTCTCGGTTAAAAGAAGCTTGACACTGAATGCCCAAGACAAATAGTTGGTACCATCCATTTTTTCTATCCCGTAGGAAGTAATGCTAGATGAAGTCTCAGTCGTCATCTTGTCTCGGAAAATTTTCAAAATTGCAAATAGCACAGACTGTTGTCAGTTTCAAACAATTTTCCCCCAAAATAGCAACAACAATTGAAACAAACTTAATGCTATCTTAAATCTACAACAAAGCTTCGTTGCGCAGATCCTAACAATACAAGTTTTAAACAATTGCATGCACAAATAGTTCGTTTTGCTTCAATAATGGCGTCGTTTTCTTCTTGTTTCGGTTGCACGTGCAGTTCGAAAATGGCGTCGTTCGAATCCCGTTCGTTGCAAACTCGTTGAAAATTATGCCTTTCGTCCCTTATGGCTCATGAAGCTAATTACTAGTCGAAAATAACTCACAGTTCCCGACCTCGTTCTTTGCTACGCGTCCTCGTTCGATTTTAGGCCCGTCTTGCCACACGTTCGATTCCGCTCGATTCCACTCGTTCGAAACGTCCGTCTGACGTTCGTATCGTCTCGTCGTGTCGTCGAAACGTTCGTCTACCTTCCCGATATTCGTTGGACACACCCGCGCTGCTTAACGTCCTGGACCCATAACCAATTTGTTATGCTGGGGCATCACGTTGAAATAAAGGAGAGGTTTTTAAAGTGGAAAACAAAACACACGTCTTTACTCGTGGGTAAAATACAAGCAAGTGAGGAGTAATACAAAATTGTCATGGTAACGCTTTTACAACAATGTAACAGTATGATATAGCAGTAACACGTTCTTAACAATGAACTCAACATCACATTAACATAACTTAACATGGATGAATCTAACAATTGATGAAAAACAATTGAAATTGTTGTCATGCAGTAACATTAAAACATGTTTTTGCTAAAATATTTCCGGTTGTTTTTTCAAGTACATTATAAACATTTTGAATGCAGCTTGTGTTGTTAGACTGCCAATTTTCAAATAATAAAGGAGGAAGCACAAGAAGATCTTTATTTTTGTGCACAGGTCGTTGAACATTACTATAGCGATTATTAAATTAAAGACTTGTCAGCATTACATTGCAGTGAATAGGAACTTTTCAACTTCCTAAATAATCCAACTTTTTATGTTTTTAAATTATTTATTTCCACATATCTTGATCCAACTTCAAAAATGGTGGCCAGTTTTCGGTCGCAGTGGGCATGCGCACAACATTTAACCAACAAAACACGTTTAACTGCAAGTTCAATGTTAATAAAGGTGCAGAGTTTGCAGCCATAGAATTTGCCAGCTCTCGACTTGAGACTTTGCAGGTGACTATATCAAGTGATACAAGTGCCCCCTAGTGCGCGTGGCCTTCGCGAGGCGTATCCAATGGCCGGTTTTTGCACCTGGCATTATAAACCGGTTAATGGACAAGTGGATAGCAATTACAAGTGGACGTGGCACGTGTGACCAGTTCACGCCTTGCAAAAGATCAAAATACTCCGTTGAATAGAAATTGGTCGTGGGTTGATAAAGAAAGTTGCCTTTGCGATTACGAGGTTAGAAGTAAGCAAAAAGTGGCCTATTACTCCATTAGTCCAGTACTAATAAGACGAGTTTTTGAGACTGATGCAGGACGAAGGAATGCGTTGAGGCGGGTAGTGGCGAGAAATATGATTAGTTGTCACGTGAGGGATGTTTCATATACACTAGAGATAAGTATTTTTGAAAATATATTGTAGTTTTAATGATGGGAGAATGTGAAGGGAAAGAAAGTAAAGATAAGGTAGTGAGAGATGAAGATGGTTGAATGATGATGAAAAGGAAAAGGGAGACGAAGGCAGGGGGTGTTGGAGAGACAAATGATAAAAGGGAGACACGCGAAGAGGAGGAGGAGAAAGATTGTGGGTGATGAAAAGTTGATCCGAAAGCGAGAGATAAGGACTGGGTTTGCTCTGGAGCTGGAGAGATGTTGAATGAGGGTGAGGCGTAGTTTGGACGATGTTATTAAATTATTTGTACACTTCTCAGGGTGTGGCAACTCATTATGTCAAGTCGAGTGCGCACCATTCACAGTCCACTGGAGTAAAATAACAAAGTTGTTGTGTAAGGGTGTGAAAAGAACCAATGTGTAGTTTCGCTCTTCGGGTATAAATATAATACACACAGGGCTCTTTTTGTTTTAGAAAGTTTTTAAGGAGAAAATGTCATTTGAAGTGGAGAAACAATTTATACAATTACTCATGGTTGAATTGAGAGCTAGTAGAGGGGAAATGTTTGTGCATAACACTTGAAAAAGTCGGTTGGAATTTTTGGAAATGATGAAGTTTTGCTTTTAGGAAATTTGCACTGAATGTAATTCTTTAATGCTGCTGCGATCGTAGCTGCAAATGTTAATAAAATTGCTGTTGGAATACAATGGGGTAGTTTAGTTTGTTTGTTGTGTGGATAGAATGATACGTGACAAAAGATTAGTTATGAATAGGACAAAGGATGAGGGAGCAGAGGTAAAGAGATGATACTGCTTGGTTTTTTTAATTCTTTAATGCTTAACATAGGGGCATTAAATCTGAGCTTATGTGACTTTACTACCTTTTGGTTATGGGATTTGAGATAGAAAACGCCATTGGGTGCATTCAAGATACAAATGGAGGAGTCGTTTACTAATTTTTTTTTTTAGGTTTTCTCTGTGGAAAAGTGACTCTTCAACGACAGTTTATTGAAAATGCGAAAAGCCAACGGATACTATTCGAAGTCTCGGTAAACTAAGATTTTGCAATTTTGTTGCAATGTTTCTTGTAAACCTGCAGCAAATTGATAGTAATAATTCGTGTTTTGCAGTTGTGACGTCAAGTTTAAGAAAACTTTTCTACAACTTGAGTTGTAGAAAAGTCCGCCATTTTGTTTTGAGTACTAGAAAACCTTTGGTAGTGTGAACACAGGTTTTCTAGAAAAGTGGCTGGTTTTGTACAAAAGTGGTTTAAGTGTGAACATAGCATTAGACAATACATAACTGCCAAATTGAAATCATTTCAGTTTGTGTGCTCATTTTTGAAAAATTTATTGCATCGGTAGATGAAGTGGGGCGCGGAAGATCGCCTTGCTTAAAAATGGGTCGCGATGCTAAAAAGTTTGGGAACCCTTGCATTAGAACACAGCAGTTTGGGCTTAGTCCGTATGCTGATGGATGACTGGCTGGGAATCTCTTGTTTCCATCTTTGTTTGACTAAGGTACTGTTTCTAGGGCAAGAACATCCGCTATTCACCTCCAACTGGGTTTTCTGTAGTTTCCCCAGCTCTCGGTGCAAATGCAAGGTTGGGTCCTTAAGAAAGTCGACCTATAGATTGTGGCTTGCATGACCTAAATCCCCATACAAGTATTCTACTTACGGGACCACGACTATGCTAAATGTTGCACTCTTATACTTCAGTTTTAAAAACATCGCCAAATATCGAAAACATTGTATGTGAACTTCGCTTAAAGGAAAATTGCAAAGAAAGGAGTTGAAATGAAACAGGGGCGTTCCTTTGTACCTCTAGTTATATGTTGGGAGTCAAGTTTGGAATACAGTTGGGAGGAAGAGGAGGTTGTTGAACGATGGAGGTGGAGGAGGTGGTTTTAATTGGAAGTGCAGGCTCGGGCGTTAATACGGCAAACCTTTTCTTGTGTTGGCATCTCCTCCCTGGTGGATGGCCCCTCCCTGCCTCTGCTGGTCTTAGAGTTGGAGCCTCTCTAGTTTCACGTTTAATTAAAAGTAAGCCGAGACGAAGAGCGTGTGTTGGGGGATGCCGGCTCTTAATTGGACGCCTCCAATTTGAGTGTGAGCACTGGTTTTCCTTCTTATTGTCTCCTTCGTTGTCCCCAACTCCCTCCCTCCTCCTTCATCCATGGGATTATAAGCGTGAGTTTTCTAAGTTGAATCCCTTCCCTTCCACTTCTTCACCTTCCTCGGCGCGGGCTTAAAATAACTCACACACGTCTTGACAACATTCTGGCTGTTGTTTAATACTGCGTAAACAAATTTGTTTTGCTAAAATGTTTTACGCCTAAGCTTGGCAAAACAAATAAGTTTTCCAAAGTTTTATGGTTTTTTATTGTTAAATATTGTTGGATGTGGATTATGTGAACTGTAATTATCAAATTATTTAGAGTAGGTGTTAGTATAAATTTATTTTTAGTTGCTAATGGCAGAGGTTTAAAAAAAGTGGGTTGCATAACAAAAAGTGAATTTATTGGCAAATTAAAGTGAATTTTGGGTAAACAATGAAGAATAGGTATCAAGAGGCAGGTATAGGTACAAAAGGTGAAGAATATGTATCAAAAGTGAATTATACGGACCAAAAGTGAATTATACTTACCAAAAGTGAATTATACTTCCCAAAAGTGAATTATATTTACCAGAAGTGAATTATACTTAACAAAAGTGAATTATACTTAACAAAAGTGAATTATACTTACCAAAAGTGAATTGTACTTACCAAAAGTGAATTGTACAAGTACTTACTGAAAGTGAATTGTACAAGTACTTACTAAAATTTTAAATACCAAACGTGAATTTTAAATATCAAAAGTGAATTTTAAATATTAAAAGTAAATTATGGAGTAACAAAGTGAATTATACATATCAAAAGTGAATTATACTTATCAAAAGTGAATTTTAAATACCAAAAGTGAATTTTAAATATCAAAAGTGAATTTTAAATATCAAAAGTAAATTTTAAATATCAAAAGTGAATTTTAAATATCAAAAGTAAATTATGGAGTAACAAAGTGAATTATAAGCATCAAAAGTGAATTTTTCGTATCAAAAGTTAATTACAGGTATCAAAGGTGAATTATGGGATAACAAAAGTGAATTATTAGAAACAAAAGTAAAATCATCAACAATAACCAATTTTTAATTACGACTCTCCACACCATTGATCTCACCTTTAATTTAATCCAAAAAAAAAATTATTTGAAAAAGATTTTTTAATTGACTCAATTTAAAACCTAAAATATTCAGCCTTTTTTTTTTACCCCTTACCCTCCTCCCTGGCCTCGATACACCTCTTTTCCCCCCAAGATGGAGTCTGTTGTAGTCTATATCTGGTGCAAAATTTTTTCTTTTTTGCATCTGTCTGTGTGTTTTTGTATCTCTCCCTTACATCAAAGGCTTTGTCAAATCTACAATGGTCATCCCTCTCTGTCTATTCCTCAGCCCCCGTGTCGGAGCCGGGAGAGGGTTAAAGTTGGGGCTGTTTTGCTCACCATCTGTCCGTGAGGGAAGGGTAATAGATTAAACAAACATGGACGTGGGAGGAGGGAGGGGGGAGGAGGAAGGCAGGAAAATTTGCATACATTACAACCCAGCCCCTTCTCTTTGAAAAAGAGAAAAGAGGAGAGACGAAGAAAAAAGGGTTATCGTGCTCAGCCGCCTGATGGTCGGTAGGGGGCGCAAAAAAGTGTCTGGACTGCCGCGTGACGCGAGTCTTGTTGCGCACCGAGAGGATTGGTGCTGTCTGCAGAGTGGGGTTGGAGAAAATTATGAGGAAAATGGGCCATCTCGTTAGGTTTCATCACCGAGCGCTATTGACAAGACCAGATGGATGCGGAAGGTGTGGGCTGGGCCGGGCTGGCTCGGCTGGCTCGGCTCTGGCGAATATATGGATTCGTGGAAGAGGCGAGAATGGGTTTCATTTGTGACAGAAGGGAGAGGTTTTTTTGTTTAGTGGTTTTAGGTGCAAAAGGGTTGGTATGATGATACTCCGAAAAGGTGTTTTGGAGTTTGGGAATTTGTCACCTGTGGAGTTTTGGACAGTTTGGAATTAGATGCCATTTTGATTTTTTTTTTTTAATTGTCGTTTTTTTTTTTTGATGATGATTTTGATTTTTTTTGGATTTTGATTTTGATTTTTTTTTTGGATTCTGATTTTGATTTTGATTTTAATATTTTTGAAAGAATTGTGATTTTTTATTTGAATTCTGATTCTAATTTTAATTTTTTATTTGAACTCTGATTCTAATTCTGGTTTTTTATTTGAATTTTGATTCTAATTCTGATTTTGATTTTAATATTCTTGAAAGAATTCTGATTTTTTATTTCAATTTTGATTCTTATTCTGATTTTGATTTTGTTGGATTCTGACACTGATTTAGATATTTGATGCCATTTTGATTGTTTTTAGACGCCATTTTGATTTTTAAATTTTTGATGCCATTTTGATTGTTTTTAGACGCCATTTTGATTTTTAAATTTTTGATGCCATTTTGATTGTTTTTAGACGCTATTTTGATTTTTAAATTTTTGATTCATATTATTGATTGATTGATTGGTTGGTTGATTGATTGATTGAGTTTCTGGTTGCAAATTTGATGCTATAAAAATTGGAGAGGAGAAAACTTATTGTAAATTGTAAATAAAAACCGGAAGTGATGGAATTATGACAATTCATATTTTTATTTTACAAAAAAAACCAACTTTTGACACATTGCACACACAAACGGTCTTTTAATTTCCGAGTGTGCAATAAAGTAAACATTGAAAGTGATATTAAATAGGTAGTTTAAAAAGAAAGCGGAAGTAGGTATATTCTTGGGTAATCTTGATCTTTGGCTTAAATCACTTCATTTCCGGGTGAAATTGGTGATGATTTATTAGCCCTGATGCCCTCGTCGATAGAAATTTTTTCCCCACTGAAAAGTTTGCTAATTAAACTTGAAGAAGCTTTGAATTATACAACAACATTTCAACGTCAAGTATAAGAGTAAATTGTTTGATGATTACAATTAATACGTCCTATGGGGAAAGAAGAGATAAGATTTACGTCTTAAACATCTTTTAAAGTGCTCCGCATGAATAATTTGTAAGTTAATTGTTTTGCTCAATTAATTTTTTATTTACTAGAAATATTCGTTTTTTTCTTCTCGAATTGAAATGAAATTTAAAATGAAATTTGTTTGCGTTTGTTATGGACTTGGCGGTTTTATTGAACACAAAATATCATCATGTGAGGCAGTTTCTTAGAAAAAAATTAAAAAGACTTTGATTAGCAGTTGTGCAGTCGTTAAAATTTTAAAACTGTTTTTAAAACTTTTTGTCTGTTGGAAATCTTTTTTTTTAATGTTAAACGTTTTTCAATTGTATGGTCAGTTTAAATTTTTTTCTGATGATAATTGGTTTTTTATTATCGACTTTTAGAAAATACAAAAAGTCCACTCGGCGGTGTACTTGACCTTTAAAAATCTTCTAAAATTGGTAAACAGCTTTAAATAATTAAAAAAAAACTACTTTTAAGAAGTAAAAAACAGCTTTTAAAAGGAGTACAGCTTTTAAGGAGTGTACACAGCTTTTAAGAAGTAAAAAACAGCTTTTAAGGAGTAAAAAACAGCTTTTAAGAAGTAAAAAACAGCTTTTAAGAAGTAAAAAACAGCTTTTAAGAAGTAAAAAACAGCTTTTAAGAAATAGTAAACAGCTTTTAAGACGTGTAAGACATCATTTAAGAAGTAAAAACAGCTTTTACGAAAGAAAAACAACTTTTACTATAAGTGAAAAACAAAACCATCTCCATCTTGAATAAATGTGATTGTAACGTACAGTCTGAAATGGCATTTTAAATGGTCTGCACCCTTTATTTTTGAATATACAAGTACGGTTCTCAGAACTTGTTTATAAGTGGAATTGTTAGTAAGTCCACACCTTTGTACAATGTAAAAAAATTGTTCACTCTAAAAGAAATCTTATTTTTTTAATTTCTTACATTATAAATTAATATAGATTCGTATTAAATAAATTAACAGTAAAGTAAGCAAAAAGCTACTTCATTGTTTACTTTACTTTACTTTACTTTACTTCCAAGTGTGAACCCACCTTAAGAGCGTGGGTTTTGCGCTCAGCCTAGTGCCAGATATGCAAACTAACGTATGCATTGCCACAAATTTGAAGTCCGTATCCTCTGAAAGTTCGTAAGATGAGGAGTTACTGTACCATTAATATACCGGGTGCAGACGGTAGATCAATAGCTCAAATTAAATATTAAAATAAAATGAAAACAAACCAACATTTGAAACTAATACGAAAGGGAAGAAACAATCCGTTGGGCATTCTTCGCAATAAATGCTCAGTAAATTTAATCTAAAAAAATATATAAATAAATAAAAAAGTTAATTTATTTACGATTTGATTTAAAACATAACCGTTCGTGACTTTTGGCCCACCCTGTATATATATATATATATCTGTATAAAAAAAGTGTGCACCTTGCAGGCAGATGCCCCCTGTTGGTGTGATGGGGCGGAGAACGGGGTCGTTTAGTTATCTGAGCTCGTGCTGTGTGGCTAAGGAATCTCATTATGCAAGCGTCTCGACTGAAATGGCGTGTGCGTCTCGTCAAAGGGAAAGAGCGTTGCAATTAGAGGCTGCGTCCCATCAACCTCTTTTGCATCTCCGGAGGATATTTTTCTCTACTTGTGTGTTATTTTCTCGCTAAAGTGTGGAGGTGAATTTTAGTTGGGGTCTAATAAGTTGGTGGGGGGAGAAATTAATAAGAAAATGAAAATTATTTTTTAAACGATTATGAGAAGTTTTAGGTAGGAAATTTACTTTTTAATGAGTTGGAGGGAATTTTAAGGTTGTTTTGTTTGCGAGTTGGCTGGAGATGTTAAATGTGGGGTTTTAAGAGTTGGGGTGGAAGTTGTGCAGGTATACATTGACATCTATCGGAGAAATGTGGAATTAGAATATTGGATTTTTTTTTTTGTTTTTTTTTATTTGGTTTTGATTTAATTTTAATTTGTTGTGCACACGGTTTAAATAAAAACTACGGAATTGGGATAATTTGGTTTTTTTTATTATCTTGTTATTGAATTTTTGGGTCTAAAATTGAAAGAATTGATTTTATGTCTAAAAAAAATGTCTGTTTTATGTCTAAAAAAATGTCTGTTTTAAGTCTAAAATAAATGTCTATTTTGAGTTTAAAATTGAAAAAAAACGACTGAATTTTGGGTCTAAAAATGAAAAAAATGTTGAATTTGAGTCTAAAAATGAAAATATGTTGATTTTATATCTAAAAAAAGGGAAGAAAACGTCTATTTATAGTCTAAAATTGAAATACAAGTTTATCTTACGTCCACAATTAGTTTATAAAAAATAGTTTTTGTCTAAAATGAAAAGAAAAGTTTTATTTTAGGTCTAAAAAACATATTTTTGGGCTTAAACTCTAGGAGAACACAATGAAATCCATCCTCCTTACTTTTTAATTATTTCTTTATGTACAAAAAGAAAATTCCAAACTAAAACCAACTTTAAATTCCCCGAAAGAAAAACAAACAATGCGAAACAAACCACTTGAAAATTTGTCGAGGTGTAATTTCTCCAGCGTCATACCATTAATTCGACGCATGATTTTACCCTTTTAATTGAAGAAATCGCCGTTAGCCATCTCGGTGTGTGCCTTATGAAGCCAATACTTTACGGGAATTAATTTTCCAAACACTGTTCTTGGCGGTTCATGACTTGTTAAACAAGACTTTTGATTAGCAAATGCACGGAATTAAGAGGGGAGCTACGAGCTCAAATGTAGTGTGATGGGGTCCGTGCCAGCCAAATTTCTAAAGTGGATAAAACTTAGTGCAAACAAAAAAGAAAAAAAAAACATTTTTTTTTTAAAACCTCTTTTCTCCCCCCACCCTCATTTTTTTTAATTTAAAAAAATTTATGTACATTTTGCGGATGTAAGTACAATCATTAAATGACACCCCTTTCCACACACACCCCCCTCTTCTTCTCCACTCTGGGGGAATTTAAAATTCTTGCTAAAGAGAGATAAGGCATGATGTTACACACTCACTAAAAGCTAGACAGGCTTTGCAAAAGGCGAGAGAAAGAGAATTGAAGTGTTTTAACACTTTTTTTCTGCCTTTTCATTCTGCCGTAGTTAAGATTATCAACAACAATTGCGAGGTTTTTAGTGGCCCGTGGAAAGTTGGATGTGTGGATGGTGGAAGCAAGCATCACTGATCGATGAGTAGGTTTTAAGTGAATTTGGACACAAACAGACCCATTCCAACAAACCACAGGAAACGCCCTCAATTGTGGCGCCCCCTGTCTGAGACAGACGGAAACTGGTTTGAGGATGAGGATTGGGAACGGGGCAGGGAGGGGCGGGGGGTTGGGAGGCAGCCAGGGGGCTCTTTCGGAGGAAAAGAAGAAAAAAGAAGAGGAAAAGTTTGTCTGAAGCAAGTGAAAAGTCTTAAGGCCACTCGAGAGTTTAATTAAATAGTTGACGCTTTTTTATGTTGTTTTTCTGGGAAAAGCATCTTCTGCTCAACGTGCAGCTGCACTTGGGAAGTGTAAAGTTTTTGGATCTTTCTGCTGCTTTAAGAGAGTTTGAACTAAATATTGAAGAAGTTTTGGGTATGTTGTTATAGATTCTGATGTAAAAGTTAGCAAAATCGTAGGATATTCATGCCTAGCATTGATCTGTTAATTCACCACACCAATCAAGCAGTGTATACGTCACTTCGTTAGATCTCATCAAGGGGTACTACCAAGTGGAGATGGCGAAAGAAGACGATTAGGTAAACAAATGGCAAATTGATCGTAATGCTGACCTTGTTATGTGTCGTGTGGTATAGAATAATAATAGTAAAAAGATGTTAGAGTAGGAAATAAACCTTGTTAGAGTAGGCTTACTTAATATTAAACCTAAACAGAATTGTTGTCATGGAGATGTAACCCCTGCTTACTGGCGTAGGCAGGATGCTTGAATGAGATTCAGGCCATGCAAGCTGCGATCTGTGGGATGACTTTCTTGAGGAAATATGTGGATTGCATACGCGCTCGCTAAGCGCCGATTTCACTTAACGCTCTGTTTTTCTGGAGCGAAGTAACAGCGTTAAGCGGGGTTTGCCTGTAATGTGGGGGAGGAGAACAAATAATCTGATCAAACAATTTTCAATTGCACCAAAGTAAAGAGCAAGCATATTGGGATCTTTACACATGTTTCAAGATGGTTGCTGTTCTAACATGTAAAATAAGTAGCAATTGTGTGCTTAATTCACTTCTAAAAGGAAGCGAATTGGTGTAATTTACATTGCATAAAAGTGACGCTTGAAGTACTGTAAAGCCTTGATTAAACGCTGGGTTTAAATAGGCGCCGGGGGTCAGCAGCGTTTATTCGGTACGGTATTATTTTTCTAAGTTGTGAAAGTGATGGTATTTTTTACACTTCCGGCTTCAAAATGCCATTCAGGGAAGATGAGGCACTTTTCTTTTCATTATAATGACGTCATTTCCTGTTTAGAAGATGCAGCAAAGCAAGAAAAGCAGCGAAGTGAAATAATATTGAATGCGTCTAATGACTTTCAGTCCTATACCTGAATTGGCAGCAATGCGCATGAGCGCTGAAGCCGTTACTTCTCAACCTCGTCCGAAAACCTCGAAGAAAAACGTCTCATACAAAACTGTCTTAGCTTTGTTTGCAAATAGTACACATAGTACAATGACGTGACAGAAAACTGTAGAATCTTTTGCCAATACTTACACAGACGTATCTAAAATTTTATACTTAATAACCAACTTCATTAAGACTAATCTTGTAACCTTTACTCCCACGGAGTAAATAAATAAATAAATAAAACTCCCATTGCCGGTCATCTTCGGTTTTAACTCGGTGGCGGTAAAAGCAATTAAAAGACACAGCAACTACATGCTCAATGACATTAGCACTTCGGTTTTTTCTTCTTTTGTTGAAGATAAAAATGTGTCATTGTACACTCGAATGGCATATTTGAAATTCTCTTTTTGATCTTAATTCATTTCAATTCATCAGCACATTTCTATTAACCCTTGCACGCCTCCTACTTCCATTATTACCATTTGCATTCGGAGATTCGAGTTGAGGGAAGGGTTGCATAGCCACCATTAAGCCGTCTTTTGTTTTCACCCATACGCTTTCGAGTTTCCCTCCCAATCCGCCCACGCACTCCTAATGAAAAATCATTACGATTTGCAAAGGGAGAGCAGAGAGAGAGAGAGAGTTGTAAAAATGTCAGTCCATTCTCACATCCCTTTTTCTATGACCACTCATTTCGCAACTGTTGTTATGAATGAGTTTTGTGTGCCAAGGGATTACTGTGGGTGCTCGAAACACAGGTGCAGGGTTCCACCCACAATCCAAGTGTGCAAAAGCAGTTCAAACAGTTTGTCGCTCTGACAATAGGACCAATGAGTTTTACTTTGAATGGCGCGAGGGGTCGTTGGAGGATTAGGGCCTCCATCTTCTCCAAGAGGGCACCGCCCAATGCCCCACGTGTGGGTCTGCGATGGCAATAACTTTATTTTGATTAAAAAAGAAAGAAAAAATCGCAGGAACGGATTAAAGTTTGGATTTGATTACGATTGGCGACTTATTAATCAGGCAAAGTTAATGGATGTTTAGCATTAAATCAGCTTAGTGGGGAAAGGGATTTTTCAATTTATTAATTTTTTTGGGGGATAAAAAAAAGTGGGATGAAATTTTTTTTTTTTTTTTTAGTTTAATAAGGTTTTGTGTGTGTGGTGTATCATTTTGGACAGGATCACGAGTTCATCACGCGAACGGAACCTACCTGTGACATGTAGACAGGTTGAAGCTTATACGTTGTGCACTTACTAAATTAAATGTTGGGGAGGAGTGCGTGCGGAATTAATCGGCCGTGAGTAATCAAGTCAGGTGTGCGGGGATGAGGAGTCTCTGTGGGTCATCCAGGTAAATGAGGAGACATTTTTACTGAGTGATTGATGAGATTTTTTTGGGATGGGTGGGGTGGTAAATTGTGGAACGGTGTACTTGTGACCTTTGATGTTGGTTGTTGGGTTTTGAATAGGAAAAATTGCGGGGTTAAGGTGGGGGTTGTTTGGTGTGAAAAATATGGAAAGAAGTTGGTGTAAAGTAGAGATTTTGATACAAATGCCTGAGTTTGGTTTGAAAAACAACGTTTTTAGAATTTTGCGATTTTTTTTGCGTTTTTTTGAGGAAATTTGATACTAATGCAAGAGTTTCGATTTGAAAAATTGCGTTTTTAGGAGTGCGTTTTTTAAGCGATTTTTTGCGTTTTTTTGCGATTTTTTGATGAAATTTGATATTAAAGCAAGAGTTTCGAATTGAAAAAGTGCATTTTTAGGACTCTGCGTACTTCTGCGATTTTTTTACGTTTATTGCGATTTTTTTACGTTGTTTGTGATCTTTTACGTTTTTTTGCGAGTTTTTGCGTATTTTTTGCGATTTTTTTACGTTGTCTGCGATTTTTTTTACGTTGTTTGCGATTTTTTTTAACTTTTTTTTGTGATTTTATTTAACCGTTTTTTGCGATTTTTTTTACGTTATTTGCGATTTATTTTTTGCGTTATTTTGGGCATAACCTTTTTATTTGTTGTTTTTAGTTTTGATAATTTAAAATTTGTTTCCGGTTGAAAATAAAACTTTACAAAATCTTAATCGAGACAAAAAAATTAATAAAAGATAAAATAACGTGCGTAATAAACTATCGTGATACGTAATATGCGCGACATGCATAAGCGCGATAAACTAACTTAACTTGGTTTAAAGCTTTTAATAATACTTTAATTAGTAAAAAAATATTTAACAAATAATTATTTTGGGTTTGCAACAAACAGATTTCCGTACATTCGATCTGAAAAATCAAAAACATAATCTTTATTTTTTTAAAAATAAGAAATAAAAAAAATTATGTAAACGAGAGTTAAATTCAAAGTTGATCTTTTGATCTTTTCCTATCCAATTTCGTCCGAACCGGTAAAAAAAAAAAAGTTTAATGATGTGCACGAAGACACGAATCACCATCAAATGACAAGTGCAGTTGAAGTAGACCTCGTGACAGGCGTGTGGGAATCGCGCCAGTGAATGTCAGCCGTGTCTGCTTGTCAGGCACCGATGGACGACGAAGAGTAAATTCGATCACAGATCCATTTCCTTCGCACTGCACTTTTTGACGATGGTCATCTGTCTTTTGTCACTGGCCACGCACTGCTGTGGGGGAAATTGCAAGCGAGACTTGGGGGACTGCAGGATCCAAAGCTCAAAATAATGGATTTTAAATTCTGCATCATTAATCTCTATTAGTGCACTGGGGTTTGGTGTTTGTACGTTTGCTCGCAACTAATGGCAAATTGATGGCATTTCCAGTCTATTTAAGCATCCATCACTAGGAAATGAGTGACCTTCCTTTTCTAACTAACATTTCTATAGTAAAAAATGAATAAATACAATAAAAATGAAATTAATTAGAAATTATTTTATTCCAGGTGATCTTCAATGACAAATGATTTGACGAAATTGAAACCAGGCATGAAATCAGGTAAATGATGATCCGTACAAATAAATTTCTCTCAAAATACAGTTACCGAAAGGAAGTATCTTGTGACAAAATGCTCTATGGTTCAAAATCTCTACAAAAAACAAAAGTATCCTGGTTCACATTTTTTTATTACAAGAATTTATTAACCCTCTACTATAGTACTGCGTAAAGTTGAAAATATACTGCGTAAAGTTGAAGGTGTACTGCGTAAAGCCGAAGGTGTACTGCGTAAAGCGCTGTAAGGGAGTTTTCTCAGAACCAAAGCGTCTATTGTCACATTTAGGTTGGGTTAGGTTAGAATACGATGTTAATTTCTTTTGGAAACCGTAAACGATTTAATGTCTGCACGATTAAATTATTTGCGGGTATTCTTCGTCTGATCTGAGGTCGCAACGTAGAGATGGCAAAGATGATGTGGGCGATCAATTATTTGGAAACTGCGGATTGATCAATTCATTGTACTCGTTAAACGCATGCAACGCAATAAAAAGAGGTTCATTTCCATCAAAAAGTATGTAAACAGGTCAAATAAACGTGCGACCGTAATGAGAAATGTAATAATCACCACGAAAATGATGTAAATTGATGAGAAAAAGGCAAAGAAGAAAAAAAAAATTGAGCATAAACCACAAAAATTAATTAAAACAAGTAAAAACGATGATTCATTATTCAGAGGTTTCGATATCGTTGACGCGAGATGGCGTTAATACGGCGCATCATCACCTTTAATGTGTTGATGCCTCGGACGTGACCGGAATGGATCCAGGTCCTGAGGGGTGGCACCCTCTTTATTATGTAAAGAGGTCACATTCTTGATCCCGTGCATCGGATTGGTTAAACCGAGTGACCAGTTCGAACGGATCTCTGACCGGAAGGGGTGGACCATCAATTTGCAGTGACCATTCACGATGCACGTTACGTCATTCGAAATGTGAATCATCACTGCCATGTGATGTCACCTTGATATTCCATCCATGCACGAGCGACCTCTCGTGTAAGCCCCGTGTATTACCTTAATTAACTTATTTGCATAATTAAACAAGTTATTTTTTATGTTTGTAATTTTTGGACTTAAAAAATAAATAAAATTTTCGAAATTTTTTTATTTTTATTAATTTTTATTTATTTATTTATTTATTTTAAAATCAACTTTTGCACTTTTCCGGTCGTTTTTATTAAATTTGCGACGTTTTTGTCACTTAAATTGATTTTGCTCACCAAATAAAGCCGTGAATGGGCGCGAGATGGCGCAGCACAGTGTGAAAAAATTGTATCATTTGTTTGTGAAGAGCAGACAGACGCATAAAAAAAGCAAAGAAAAAGAAAAAAAGTGTTGTTCGCCTCGCTCGGTCGCTTTTTGCTTCCTGTCCGTGCAGTTGGCGTTCATTCGGAACCCTTTTTAACCCTCGTGGAAAACCAGTAGCATAAGGGATGTGGTGGGGAAGGGCGAGAGACACACAAGGAATTCCCAGGCTATAAAAAAGACTGAAAATAAGGGAGGCTGCTCACCTGACTTCACCTGAAAAGAAATGCAAAGAGAACTCATTTCTTCTATACACGAGTGGAGCGGGTTTTCTAACTAAAGGGTTGGTTACGAGAAGGGAAGGGAGAAAAAATCCTTTCTCGATAAAGATGATCAAGAACTCGACACTCGGGGGGCGAGGGTTGCCGTTGGAGCCGGTTTTTCGCACGCGGGACGCATTGAGTGCCGACCCCGGAGCGTCTGAATCCCTAATCAAGAGGTGGGAGCCAGGTAAGGACGGACACGTTGGTCGAGCGCGGCTGTCTCGCGGCGCGAGGGCATTGTGGTGAACGGGTAAGAGAGTTGGCCCCTCCCCTCAACCCCCTTCGTTCTTTTCCCCTTTTGCGGAGAGGAGGGTTGCAAGGCTTGAATGGATGGGCCTCGTCTAACCCACACACCCCTGACTTAGCAAACTATTCATATTCAAAATAGAGAAAGAGTAGGGCTAAGATTGCTCTGGTCTCTCTGGCCTCGGTCTCTCTCTCTCTCTATCGTGCTGTGTGTGTGTTTGGTTGTAGTGTTGGGCAATGAAGGGTTGATCGCACCCGGGGTTTTGTCACTGGTGCGTGCGCCCATATGGTTTGCTAACGTGTCCCGTGTTCGGTCGGTGGAGACACGGCTGTGAGGTGTTGGTGGATATTGTTGGCTGGAGTTTGTGATGGACTTGGATGGTGTTTGCAAGGTATGTGCATGTTTTTTTGGGGTTGTTTTGCGGGTTTTTGGGGGTTTGAGTTTGGATTTGTTTTGTGGCAACTTGTTGCGGAGTTGCACGTGGTTTGCTCGTGTGTTTGCATGGGAGTAATCGATTTTTAGTCAAATTGGATGGAGTTTTGGATTATTTTTGGGGGGTTTCCGGGTAAATAAATAATTAGACAAATTGCAATTTTGAGGTTTTTATTTTTTGGTGGAAAATTCGAATTTTTTTATCTGAAATTTGAATTTTTTGAGGCTAAAATTTGCATTTTTTGATGTTAAAATTTGAATATTTTGATGTTAAAATTTGAATATTTTGATGCTAAAATTTGAATTTTTTGATGCTAAAATTTGAATATATTTTGATGCTAAAATTTGAATTTTTTGATGCTAAAATTTGAATTTTTTGATGCTAAAATTTGAATTTTTTGATGCTAAAATTTGAATTTTTTGATGCTAAAATTTGAATATTTTTTACTTAATTAGTTGAAAATTCGAAAAATGCAAATTAGATGCAAATATTGGTGGTCAATTTAGATGGATTTTCCAAAATAACGCTTCAAAAAGCGTCGAAATTAGACGAGAACGAGACTAGATGTTGATTTTAATTGCTTGTTTGTGTTGGTCACTCTTATCAATTTAATGGGTCAGTATAAAGAGGGTTAGGAGTGACCCCTCCTTTTATATTGTCTTGAGTTATGCCTTAATCATTTGCCCGCTTTTGTTGCGAGGGGTCAGTGTCAAAGTCATTGGCCTATTAATTGGGGCAGCGAGTACCTGCACCACTACCCACTGTCCTGCACCCCTCCATCCAATCCCCCCAGCTAGCCTCGCGTCACTGCCCACCTGTTCGTGTTGCCAGTGGACAAGCAGGCCCCAGGTCGTGACCCGATCATTGTGTGTTGACTGCAAAGCCAAAAGGGGCGCGAGCGTCCACACATAAGAAGGGTGGCCACTCAGTCTCTTCTCGTTTTTGCACCGTGTTGTAGTTTGGTCGGTTCCTGCTGTTTAGAATTCCGTTCCTGACTCCTGCCTCGAACACGAGGGCGCCTCCTTTTTCTAAAGACTTGTTTGTCGACTTGTATTCTCGTGCGTGATAACACCCGATTAAATGACTACTGAGATTCGTTTCTCGAGGGTCCGCACTCTATTATTTTTTTTTATTTGAGAATTTACTTTTCTTGCAGCTTAAAACGGGTCTATTAACGGCCGCTTTAAGGTCTTTGAATTTGAATGTGCGGTTTTGTGTTGCTAATTAATTTATTCAATTATTTATTTGGTGATGGCTGATGGGATTGAATAAAAATTTTTTTAGAAATGAAAAATTTGTTTTTGGGGATATTTGATGAGAATTTTCATATGGTTGGGAAAAACATTGAAATTGTTTATTGCAATGTATTTTGAAATGCATTGGGTTTCGTGAGAATGCGTTTTGTAATGCATTTTTCATGCTATTTGGTTTGCAGATGATGCATTTTGTAAAATGTATTATGAAATGCGTTCCCTGTACTGTTATTTGTTAAATATGATGCATTTTCAATTATATTACGAAATTTAATGCTATACATTTTTTAATCATGTGGAATTTTTGTTTTGGATATTTTTTGGATTTGTGAAAATTTTTTTTTTTTTTTTTTTGATTGAAAAATTAATATTTTGGATTGAAATCAATTTTTATTCGGGTCGAAAACGAAGGAAAACATACAAAGTCTGACAGAAAATTTATTCCAAATACATTTTTTTTTACCCTTTGTAAAAGCGAAAAAGAAAAATAAATAAAAAATTCAGCTGTTGTAGATGAAGACGGTTGTTGTTGTTCTAAAAATATGGACGCGTCCGCATAATAAATAGGCATTTAGAGCTGACTCAAGACCCTTTCATTTCTCAACCCTTTGCGTCCAGTTGTCGTTGTTTTGTTGCCTGCTGCACGTGTCCCTTCTTCCCCACGCGTGGAAATTAAGCCTTGTAAAGACTACGCTTATTAAAAATACTACAACCAACAAAACATTCTACCAAAAAAAATTTAAAAAAAAATAAAAACGAAACGAAAAATTAATATTTAAAAAAAAAATCTTAGCAAATTTGCTAGTTTTATCGGATGAGGAGTTTTTAAGAGGAAAAATGTATAACGTCCATTGCGGAGAAGCCGAACCATGGACGACACAGAGGGTCAAAGCCACGCATTGATTTTTTCCTCCTCCTCCTTTGGAGTCGGCCATTTTTCGATCGTTAAAAAGAATCGGAGAAGTGTGTTTCTCGTGTTGGCAATTAAGTGCGAGGATTCATAAAAGTCTCAAGTTGCGAACCCTCTAATAAATGGCGGGAATTCGGTGCGCGGTGAGCAGATGGTGGCGGAGCAAGGTCGCCTACTCGCCTGCCGTCTGTTTGGAGAGAATGGGGTAAGCGAAATGGGTCCACCCACCAAAGGACACGACCATTGACGCTTTTTCTCGCTTCGAGGATTTTCCTGCAACGAATAAACGCAATTCGCGGTCCGATTTTGTCGTTTAGCGTGCGAATATCACCTCACATTTCACGTACAAATCCAATGGCGTGCGTGCAAATTCCTCCGGATTGTCGTTTCATTTGTCGGCGATTACAAACTGAATCTAATTTTAATAGGAGGAGGAAAAAACGAACGGGTTAACCTGAACCGTTGCCATGGAAACTGAGGAAGAGGTGATGACGACGACGATGAGAGGGAGTTGCGCTTGGCAGCCATGATGGCGGCTTGAAAGGATGCGACGAGGCGCAATTTGATGTGCCAGCTGTCTTATTCTTATCCGCGATGAAGGTGGTGTCAAACAGTCGTAGTTATATGTATTAATGCGTGTGTGTGTGTATATATAATTTTTTTTTATTGTAAACGTCGGTTTGGTGGGTGATGGGAGTCCGATTTAGATGGGTTGCGTGATAATTCTGAAAAGAAAAGTGAAAACAGGTTTGAAAATGCAATGCAAGAGGTCATTCGAGATAAAGTCTTAATTAAGAACTGCGTAATGACTGTGTTTTGGTTGGTGACTTTTTTTTACAGCGTTTAATAAGGGGGTAATGTATTTTTTTGTAATTTTTTTAAAGTTTGTAATTTTTTTTTTAGGTTGTATGATGTGAATGGATGAAAAACACGTTTTTACGCGTTTTTCGCCGTTTAAATTTAATTTTTTTGATTGATTTTTTGTTTATTTTATCGTAAAATAAAAAAAATTTTGATGAAATTTTCCGCAGTCGATTTTGTATTCTTTTTTTTTTGGACGTAAGTTTCGATCCGGATGCCGCGGCAGATCGACCTTGCTCCGCATGAGAACACAAACACCGTCGGTCTGACAAAATTGCTCCAGTTTGTTTTCCGTTCGATCCAGCTTTATAAACAGCGAAAATCCACACATCCCCTCGCTAAAAATGACCACCCATTCTAAAATAGACGGTCAAAACACCATAAACCATAAAAATAAAAATAAAATACAAGGATTTGCACTCCAATTCCAACATATAATTCCCCAAAACTAAGCGCCTTTCGCACGTTTCTAAATATATATTACCTTTTCCCCTCATCCCATTCCCATCCCTCCAACCCATCTCTCTAATTCCCTTATCTGTCACCAAAAACCCACCCAAAAAAACACCAAAAACCGACGCCATATTTTTTTTCCCTTTTATTTTCGAATTTCCACGCGTTTCAAGGATCAAAACAAGAAAACTCCGGGGGATTCCATTTCACGATTGATATAACCGAATTCTGACCGCCCGACGCCATACTTTCATCAGCACCTCAGACCCCTTGATTCACCCTTCATTTTTTTTCCTACTCTTTTTTTTTTTCTTCTTTCTTTTTAATCCTTTCCCCTCAGCGTTCAGTACAAGTCCATGAACCCGAACTGGTTTGCCCCTCTCGACACTTGAAAAGAGAGATGATAAAAAATGATGATGAAAAAGAGGGCGATGAATGGGGTTAGACTCACGAACGACGGGACGCGTCGTTGGAGGGATTGGGTTGAAAATGTACCCCTTCACCCTTTGCTCGAAAAACAAGGCAGCCCCTTCTTGGCCAAGACACTCCTCGCACAGACCCCTTTTGAAAACGCGTGCGACGCGCTCTCGCTATTGCCCAGGTGCCAATGGCATGGCTGTGCGGAGGAAAACTCTCGGTATTGCCCAGACGTCAATGGCGTGGCGGTGCGGTGGAAAATGAAAGATTTATATTTTGTGTATAATGTTGTGTAGTGGGTTGTGGGTGGGGTGGGTGGAAGGGAAGGGAAGATTGGAAATTGAACAGATTCCTGATTTAAGAATGATTTTTCACTCAACTCGCAACGAGATTTGTAAATTTATCGATCGTGTTTAAAGCTGAGTTCCTGGTTTGGCTGGCACAATTTTTATCCAAATTAGGTTTGTTGTTGCGGAGATGGTGGAGGTGGAGTGGGGGTGTCAATGGTCTCGCAAATTTTAGGTTCTGGGTGCATTTTGCACGATCTTTTAAAGGATAATGTGGATTTTTCAATTTTTGCTTTGAAATTTTTTTTTTAAATTGATTGGATTTTTTTTTTGGATTTTTTTATTTTTATTAAATTAAATTTAAGGGGTTAGATGTTTTTTTTTTGGAGTGTGGGGTTTTTATTTTTAAGGTGTGAAGGCGAAACGGGTTGTGAAATAGAACGCGACGATGAACGCGCCGGCTTTTGTGTTGATTGAAATGAGTTAGAGGCGGTATAAGTTATTTCTGTGTAAACATTTGCGATTTCTCATCGTATAACTCAGATTCGGGGATTGTGTGTAGGGGATAAAAAGGGATAATAAAAGGGTTTTTTTTTTCCTCTCTCTTTTCTCTCCCTTTTTTTTAAAATAAAAAAAGGATGGAAAAAAGAGAAAAAATGTAACAATAGATCCAGTTTTTCTTCTCCCCTTTTAAGATACACATAAGGTGAAATGTTGCACAAAAGATATTGGCATTTACGATGCGCGGAAATGAATTTTGCACGAATTTTTGACGTTTTCGGTTTTAGCGACATGAAAATTTCACGTTTTAATTCTAACAATTGCAAAAGGAGGTCGCGACATGAATAAAAATTAATTATTGAGACGAAAAAGGAACTGGTAAATAATTTATTCGAGTCGGAGTCGTTAAAAGCGCCGACGGAACGATATTCCGGCGTCACGGAGCCCAGAAATGGATGTTCGGCGCATTAAATAAAAAATATTTGAGGAAAAAAAGGAGTGGAATTGAAGATAATGCGGCGTAAATTGATGTGCATTAGGCTTAAATGATTATCGCGTTATTCCGTGCATTGTTTTTAATTTATTGGAATTTAAGGTGTTGTGTACGGTTTTAAGTGGATAGGAAAATTAGGTTTAATGCTGTAGTTGTAATTTTATTTTGCCACACCCTTCATCCATTTGGAGAGGGTCGTATCAGTGACAAATTTCGTTTTCCCTCGCCGCCACATCGTAAAAGTAAAGAGTTGATCGTAATGGGAACGAATTATCAGTGTTTAAGCAATTAGAGATGATTCCTCTGAGGACGGGATTAGAAGACGTTTATTTATTAACGGTATACCTAGGCCTATATACGAATTGCGAGTGAGCCAGGTAGAATTCCGGGCATTCTTCGCCAGCCTCCTCTTTGATTTAAAGTAATTAGAGTTTTATTCCGAATGAAAATGCACTTTTGGGATTATTTATATATATACCCTATCTAATAAAAAAAATTTTTTTTTTAATTTTTTTAAATGATTTTTAAAAAAATTTAAAAAATAAAAATGTCGGAATGTTAGGTAAAATAATATTAAAATTTATTATATTTACCTTTTTTTTTTTACAGATATAAACCGTTTAAAAAAGTGTGCCTGGGAAAATGGGTGATTGGTTGGGGATTTTTTAAATTTGTAATATATTTTCTAAACAACAAATTTACAAAATTTGCTAAGATATGAAGCAAATTGCTAATTATATGAATAACAAATAAATGATGTTATTTATTGGGATTTTATAAAGGCAATTTTTTAAAACCGTGTTCAATGAAAAGAAATCGTGTAAAAACGGAACCGAATTCATTTTCCGCGTGTAAAAACAGAATTAGATGTGTATAAATATATAAAAATTATATATATATGTGTTTATATAATTTTTTTGTGCGTGGATTTTGTGGATTTTTGCTGTCAGCCGCACATATCTTAAAACGGGAAGTCGGAGGCGCATTTCACACGCGTCGTGCAAACGCAAAGTTGACACGTTTGCGTTTGCCATCACCAATTCGTTTCTCCGACCAAAATGACAGGCGGCCAAAAGAACCCGTTACACCTAAAAACCCCCGTGCCTGGCGACGACACGACGCCGTCACTTTACGCAGCCGGAGACTCCGCTCAAAAATTTTTCCCCCCGCGTCGCCCGCGTTCATGCGCGCGTTCGTGCTGATTAGGTACCGTTTCTGCCAGTGGAGTTGACAGTTTCACCCCTTCCTTCCTCTCCTTTTTATACATTTCTCTCTCCTTTCACTCCCCAATCATCACATTTTATCTTTTAACTCGTACAATTTTTGCATTCTCTCCCAATCTTTTATCCCATTCTCTCCTCGCTGACCCCACAAGTCTTTACTAATGATGCCGAAGAAACATTTTCCTTCCCAATCCCAGCCTCCCATAACACAATTTTTAACAAGGCGTCCGCCTAACACGATTGACTGACACCATTTCACGTACCTCGTTAGTGCTCAAACTGTCGACATGCTTCAAAAAAAAATAACACCGACATATCCGCCATTTTTTAAATTTACACGATTTTTTTTAATTGTATAATTCGATAATTTCCATTTTTTCCAAGCTGGTCACTCGCAGGAGGAGAGGAATGGAAAGGAGAGCGAAATAAACGCGGAAGTGGGGTGTGGGGAAGGATTTTTAGGGGGGTTTACAAACCGGACGAGCACAGGTGGAAAGGTCAAAACCGAAAATGACCCCGCCACGAGCCGCACGCAGGTTGGGCACGAGCCGGCTGGGCGTGGGCTACTAACCGGAGTGACCAGTGAACGAAGAAAGGGCGTCTAGCCGACATCGGGCCTCTTTGAATTGCATTTGATGGCGGCTGCACTGCACGGCTGAAAAATGGCGGCCGACATTGATTTTTTTCAATGTTAGACTTGCCACGCTGCGTTGGCGGCGGCCAGAGCTTGTTTTTTATCATTTATATTTTTTTATTTTATTTTTTTTTTTTTTTTTGGTTTGTCGATATAGACGAGGTGAATGTTAACCGTTCCTTGATTTCATTTAATGCAAGTAGGAGGCAGCAAGGGGTTGAGACGCAGGTGTGAATTGAAATTTAATTGACTCCAACGTCGACTCGCTTTATTTTTATGTCTTTTTCAATTCAGATCGCGTTCTATTTTCTTTTTTTTTTTTTACTTCTATTCACTCCATTTTTTTTTCCGCTCAAAATGGCGTCTTGTTTTGGCGATGACGTGGCGTGGTCCCAGAGAGTATATTATAGATTCGCGTATGTGCGAAAAGGGGGCAACTTATTATAATTTTTGACTGAGACGTGCACTGCGTCCCTCGCCCTTGGGGCCAAGGGGTCGACTTTCTCCGGCTGGCATTGGAGGGACTCGCATGCCAGTGCCGGCCCCGAGTAGCCAATGGCTAATCGGGGCTTCTAATGTATTCCTCACAATGGGAGCGGTAATTTGCAATGGCCGCTAGCCCCTGACTGGTCAGCCATGGCTGTTTACATGGAAACATCTCCATACAGAGGGGCCCTCTGGTCTCCGACTACCAAAATGTGGAGAAAAAATATGGAGGATGGAAATGATGGCTGAATTTCACAATTTTCGCAATTTTTGCAATTTTCAACGTATTAAACTCGCTGCCCTATATTAAATTGCTCCATAAACACAATATTTCGCGCTGTTGTACGCAAATTTGATTAATCCTTTGTGTAAACAAGGGTTAATTTTTTTTTTGGTTTTTTTGTGTGGATTTTAGGGTTATGTTTTGCTTGGGCATTGAAGTGGATTGGTCATGGGGTGCATTTTTGTCCCACCTGTGTATTTTGTGCCGGTGACCTGTAGTATTTAAGCTGGGTTGATGAAAAGAGTTTGGTTTTGGGCATGGGAAGGAAAAAAAGGGGAAAAAAATCTGGTTTGTGCACTGCTCTGCAGGACTAACCGCCCTACATTTAAAGAAAAGAAAAATAGGAAAAAATTGTTCATTCTTTATTCATTCTTATTCATGCACACATTGAAATGCAAGGATTTTCTTCCGCACGATAAAAATTTTATAGTACAGTGGTAATGTGGGTTTAACCGTGGAAATCTCCTATATGCCTGTATATAATTTTAATCCTATTTTTCATTGTGTTGCGTGCAAAATCTTATTTATATATCAAGCGAACAAATAATTTTTTTTTAATTTTAGATTTTTGTGTTTTTTTTTTTTTAGGTGATGAAATATTGAAATTGAAGGAAAATTTTGACGGCGGGTGACGAAAATGAGAGAATGGTAAGTTGATTTATTTAATCGAAATTTTGAATTTATATTTTCGTATAAAATCCCTTAATTGATCAATTAAGAAAAATTTTATTTTTTTTTTAAATTGAAATTTTTTAATTTTTAACATTAATAACGTGTGAAATTCATGAAATTGTGAATAGACAAAAAGGTTTTTTTTTTGTTTTTCGAATTTAAAAAGCGGAGAGAAAAAAAAAAGAAACAATTATTCTAAGCCCTTGTTTTAAACGAACAATGCAAACGAGTGCGGTTTTCATTTATTGAATAGGCATATTTCTTGGCTGCGCGTGTTGTGTTTTCGCGTGATAAAGGGGGTATCGCCTTTGTCACGTGTGGGCGTGGGAAGTTAAAATTATATGGCCGCAAAGATGCGACGTATTCGGCGGTGCCGTGGCCATCTTTTTCCCCCCGTTCCCCGGCAATCTTGAGGGAACACGGGGGCCATGTTTGCAGGTCGAATACGTGCTGCTACTTTGTTTTCCGTCGACGTGCCGGCAATTGCATTTTTCAACATGGAGTCGCGAGTAATTCTCCAGCTTCATTGTTTTCATCTCCCCTAAGACTTCCGGTGTCTAGGGATAGGCAAGAGGAAAAGGTTCCATGGGGGACAGCTGCTTGCGAGGGAAAAAAGCACAAACAGAGAACCAACTCCTTTCTTTTTACCCCCTTTGCTCACTGCACGCGAACCTAAAGGATTTTATTTTTAGAATTTTTCAACCTTTCTCCCCTCTTGGTCGATTTTTAAGGTATAAAAATTTAGTTATGGGTCTTAAATGCTAGTTTAAAATGGTTTATTCGCCTCTTTTTAATTAAATGTCTAATTAAACGCGGAGAACGAGTTGAATCCGCCTCATTTGAGTGCAGTTTTTTTCATGTTGTGTTGTTTTTTCTTTGTTTTTCTTCATTAAGCCTTGATTTGGACGGGATTTTATATTTTTTAGACTTGTTTTAGTCACTGTGAGGTGCGTGAATGCGGAAATTGTTGTGTTTTCGGTGATAAAATGGCGAGTTTTTGTTTCAGTTTTGCGTTTGATGCGAATAATATTGAATTGTTTGTGTTCCGTTGTGTACGGTTTTCTTTAAATAAAATACAAATAGTGTAATTTATTTATGGGAATTACGGGGAGTGGGAGGTGGGGAAAATATGCGATGGTTTGTTTTTGTTTAGGAAATGAAGGAGGTTTTAAAAAAATAAAAATAAAAATAAAATTTAAATGCAAATAATTTGAAAAATTGTTTTTCCCGTCGGAAACAACCGGTTTTCTCCACGTCTGGTTCCAATTAGCCCACCAAGGGTTGGAGACAGACAGTCTGCTTCTTATTTGGGCGAAAGGGGTTCCCCAACACACATCACCCACCCCCTGTCAATCATCTTAAGGTGTGGAGAAAGAAGAGAAGTTAATTTTCAAATGATCGCATAATTAGACCCGAGTGTCACATCTTTTGCTACATTTTTTTTAAAAAGCTAAAAAATATCCATTTTAAACACACAAACAATTTTTTTTACGTACAAAATTTCTAGAATTCGATTTTTTTATTTTAAAGAAATTTATAATTTGGTTTGGACTCTCCGGCAATGGATTAAGGTAGAGCGCTATTGCGATGCGACTCCGGCGAGTCTGACGGAGGCCATTTTTATGGTTGCACATAAAACTAAATGATGAGCAGGAAAATCAACCAACTTGCTTTTTATCAGGATATTTTTTCCTTTTTCCTTCTTCCTCTTTCTTTTTTTTTTAATCCTGACTGGCCATCACCGATTTTCCCCCCATACTTTATTATGCTGGACGTAATGTAATGGCTGAAGTCGTTGCTCTCTCTCTCTCTATATATTTTCTCATCGTCTTGTGCTCGAAAAGGGTTGTTTGCTCCCGCCGAGTTGGCACCCATTCAACCAATTTCGAGCCGAGTTTTAGGGATTTGTTTTACTCTTTGCATATTTATCATTCCGGGAAGAAAAACATGATTTTTGTTTATTGTTTTCAATCCTAAAATTTATGTTTATTTCGTGAATTCTCGTGTAAAACATTCGTTTCGACATTAATTTTTTTTATTTTTTTTTTATTATTTTTTATTTTGGAAATTCAGTTTTAAATAAATCAATTTGGCAATTTAGCGATAAAAAATGTTATTTTATCGTCAAAAAAGGTATTTAGAGAGGAAATCGGAGCGGAAAACGCGATTTTCACCGTTAAATTTAACCGAAAATTACACGAAACCCAATCCAAAATGGTGGGTCACCATGTTAAAGGTCAAATCTTGGTTTGGGGACCCTCCAAAGGGTCATCACTGAGTCCAATCTGTTTCAAGTGAGCAGAAAACCCCCCCAAAAAAACCAGTCTGGATCCCCTATTTTTTTTTAAGTCGGAGGTGGTTGACCCAGGGACCGACCATGCTGGGTTCTTATTCACACCTAGGAAAGGTCCCTTGAAGGGGAAGAGTCTCTTCCTTGGAGTCCCATTCATTATAGGATTATTATACACGTTTAAAAAAAAAAAAAAAAAAAAAAAAAAACTCTTGACATAATAACAAAAAAAAGACCAAAATCGAACACAATAAAGAAAAAGATATTTCATAAAACAGGTCAAACCAAAAATTCACGCCTTGTGTTCGGACCATTAAAAAATTTGGGCTCACTCCCTTTTTCACGGTCACACAGCGAGCGCGGAACAGGAGTGAGAACCTTTTTCACACATATCTTTTAAAGCTGAAAAACGACGCGCAAGTTTCCTATTATTTTAATATCTCTGTTTGGATCTGAGACAAGATCACACTTTTACATATTCTTTCACGAGGTATCACCTGAGATTCGCGAGGGGCTTGACGAGAACTCGACACCCCGTCGCTAGCCGCAGCGTTGACGCTCAGGGTGCTGCAACCCGCCATGACGCTGTTAACGTGCTTTTATTCACATGCAGATGCCATTTCTTTTCTCTTTTTACACGTATATATTTTTTCCCTACGCCTATTTTAACTAATTTATATTTTTCTCCCTCTTTTCCGCCACTCGCCGCGCCGGTCCCTCGTTAAAATGAAAATATTCCATTAGCGTTCCACGGGCGGCTGAATTTGACCATTTAGACGTATCCACACACACATATACACTTTATAAGGCATATAAGACTCGTGGAACAGGTATGCAGAGCCACAACTTGAGGTATATCGCTTTACACACGACACAATGGAGGATTTTTCGCGGACCCCGTGAAAAAAGGGAGAGTGGTTCATATTTTATTACATATTTAGTCAGTTGTGATACTTTATGAAGGATCAACAGAGGGAGACCCCTTGGCCCTCGGTCACAACACGTCCAAAAAAGAGAAAAAAGTAAAAAAAAAAAAAAAAGTGTGAGTAGAGTAGGGGGGACCCTCGAACCCGCATCCCACTCGGCGGCCAGACCCATACAATGGCACGCCGAGTGAATCTCTCGAGATGATGTTCCCCTTCTTAAACAACCCCCAATCTCGAGTAAGGGCACAAAAGATGGGGGTATCCTCCATTTTGATACTGTATAAGAATTAAGAAGAGTTTCCCCACCCCCACACCCCCCCGTGCTCGAATATAATCCTTCATCTTATTAATCCCCTCAACCCGAGACCTAAATTCGACAAGATGGAGGAAAAATTGAAAAATAAGACGAGGAATGGAAATGAAACACTCGAGTTTGATTTGATTAACCCTTTGATGGGATTTCGGACTTGATTTGGCAGTTGTTGAGGGAACGGGCGATGCAATTGGCTTGTTATTGTGCGATGGGCGTCGGAGGCGAATATCTCTCTCTCTTTTTCTCTCTCTCTCTCCGCCTTGTTTAAACTGTGTCTCAATGGGTTATTCGGTTTAGAGGGGCCGTGCAGACCGAAAAATCTCCCCAGTCCTTTTTCCCTTCACCCATTCAGTGTCTCACTCACTCATTTTTTTATATGTATCTGAGAGAGGGGTAAGTCTTGTGGCCCTGCCCTGTCTGGCGGGGTCTTTGGTTGGAACCATGGTTACAACCCTCTTGTGCCTTTGTTGCGCGCCATAATGCTCTGCCTTTCGGTTTGTATTTATATTTCGGAGTGAACGGGTTTTCTTCCGTATGAATCCCATACACCTTTTCGCTCTCTGGCTCTCGCTGCACGCGTCGTGGTCAACACGCACCTCATAAAACTCTGTTTCTGTCGAGGCTTTAATGTAGTTAAACATGGACACTAGGTAGCGAAATTGTTGTACGGCTTTGTTAGGCATGTGCAGAGATAAAAGGATTTAAAATGACTAGCAAATCCTGTACTATGATCAGTTTTTAAGACGAAAAATGTGTAAAGTCCATTCCTTTTCATTTTCAGGCCATTGTGTGTAAAGAAGTTTGAAAAACGTCAAAGGGAGGAGTAAAGATGCACTGAAAAGAGTGTTGAGTTAGTTGCAACCTTAAAACACCCTTAATGGAGTTATTTTAACCCTTTTATTCGTCTTCGTTAATTTCAAACGTATTTTTATATTCCAAATTGGTCGATGTCAGTGTTAGCGTTATGGGGGTTTAGTTTAAAAGGGGGAAGCGAATAAAGAACGGAGTTTTAACCAAATGGACAAATACGCAAGTCTAAACAGCTCTCGATGACCCATGAAGAGACGAGAGAGAGAAATAAATGGGAAGAAAGAATTTAAGTTCAACTTTATCTGTTATTTTCCTTTTTATTTTTGTTTTCTATTTTTTTTTATGTCTTAAACTTTATATATACAAAGATGTTAGCCTTGATTTATTCGGCGTTGCTTGCCCAGGGGTCTCGGCTGATGTATAACGAAGGAGTTTTCCCTCGACGATGATGGCCCCATCCACCCATGCACGCACATCCTCCTCCTTTCTTTCCGTACGCCCACCCCATCTTTTAATTGCCCCCCGCTATCATTGCAGCGTTTCTCCGTGTCAAGATGTTTACTTTTAATTAGTCATCTTTGGCGTCCGTCGCGGGCTCGCACTCCCCACTCCTTTAAACCCTTCCTTTCGCTCGCCTTGCTCAGAATGTGGTGCGCGAGTATTTTCTCTGACATATTTATTGCTCGGTCCTATCACAAAACTGTTGTCTTCATACCTTTTCGCGTGTGTTCATCAAGCGATCTTTTCTTGCAGCCAGCCCCGGCTTTAATGGGCTAGTTAAATTACACATGATATTAACTATATAGATGCTCGTATTTTACACTAAGTGATTCATTGCGCCCTTTTAAACACATTAATACGACGCAACGAGCAACAAATAATTCTTTTCAACACAAAGTATGAGTTTTTTAAAAATAAATATACAATTTTTTTAATTTTTTTAAAATTTTTTAAAATTTTTTTTGGGATGGTCGCCATGATGATTCGTGCTCTTTCTTCCTCCATCATCCCTTCCCTGCCTCTATACCCCTCAGCTGCTGCCTGAGCGATGCAATGAGGTCACGTGATCACACTAAATATGGAAGGAGGATGAGGAGGAAGAAAATAGGGGTAAACAGAGCGGCCACCTCCATTTTGGACGGCGGGGAAGATTCGGGTGGATTTTAAAGGTGGGGAAAATAAAATTTAAATTGATGAGCGAAATAAAATGTTAATATCGGATTTGCGGGCTCGTTTGATCGAATAAGAAACGAAGAAACGTTGCCGGGGAGCCGAGACGTTGCCATAGCGAAGCAATGGGTCTTGCTTAGCCGCGGTCGAGTTCGCAGCGCGCACAGACATGCGTAATGTTAGTGTGTAGCAATGGCGGAGCTCTAATCCGCAAGTCATAAAAGAGCAAATGGAAGCCCGAGCATCTCTAGTCTTAGAGATCGGTGCTGAGCCGCCGTCTCGAGTCAGTTGTGGACGGGGTTGGATGATGTAGAGAAGGAGGAAAGGGGGGGTGAGGGGGTGGGGGGGTTCAGTGGTGCATTCTCTCTTTTCTCTTTTATGGTCTAATGACAGTGATGAGGCAAATGTGCTATTTGCCGAGGCATCCAATGCTTATAATGGCTTGGCTTTCGCCTCTTGCACGCAGCTTAGCATGGGCACAACGGTGACAATAATTTTGTATAATGTTCTGGGTATGCACGGTCACGTGTGTGTATGTGCAGAAGAATCATATTTGGGAGAGTGAAATATTTGTTTTTCAATTTTGGATAAATAGTTGTTTGTGCTTTGGGAGTTATTTGCGAATTTTATGTATTTGTTTTGTTTAAATGAGGTTTGTTGTGATGTGTTGTATTGATTTTCAGTTTTTTTTTTTTTTTTTTTAATTTGGTTGTTTGGTGTTTTTTTTTGGGGGATTGGAGAATGTGAATATTTGTGGTTAATTTAGGCATTGATTTTAGTTGGTTTGTTTAGTTTTGGCATTGATTTTGAGTCGGTTTGTTTTAATTTGGATATTGAATGCAGTCGGTTTGGTCGATTTGGTTTATTTTTGTTTTTTTTTGTTGAATTTAGTCATTAATTTTAGTCGTTTTGTTTAATTTAGGCATTAATTTATGTCGTTTTGTTTAATTTACGCATTAATTTTCGTCGTTTTGTTTATTCTAGGCATTTATTTTAGTAGTTTTGTTCAATTTAGATATTGATTTTAGTCGTTTTGGTTAATTAAAATATTGAATTCAGTCATTTTCGTCAAATTAGAGATTTAATTAGGTTGGTTTGCTTAGTTTAGACATTAATTTAGTTGTTTGGTTCAATTTACATATTTGTCTTAGTCGTTTTGGTCAATCTAGTCATTTATTTAAATTGAAGTGGTAAATTTAGACATTTATCTAAGTCGTTCTGGTCAATTTAGACATTTATCTAAGTCGTTCTGGTCAATTTAGACATTTATCTAAGTCGTTCTGGTCAATTTAGACATTTATCTAAGTCATTCTGGTCAATTTAGAAATTTACTTAAATCGTTTTGATCAATTGAAACATCGAATTTAGTTAGTTATTTAGTCAATTTTGAAATTGATTTTAGTTGTTTAATCAATTTAGAAATTGATTTCAGCTGTTGACCTCAATTCAGACATTGAATTTTCACATTCGTTTGAAATGTATTGAATATATTTAGACCTTAAATTGACCAACCAGCTAAAATACCGGATATTTTAATTTAGTCTAGTGAAAATTAGTCGACAATTAGCCTATAAATTCGATTAAGATTAAACTGATTACCCAAGTAGACTCGCACAAAAACTTAGCGATCGCATTGAAATCATACAGGCACTTAAAAAAATGAAAATTGGACCTAATTCTTCACGCAATGTGTTTCTTTTTTTTTGCTGCGTCGCGGCTTGAAAGAGGTGTCCATCATCAGCACACTCGGGGGTTTTTGAGAACCCGCTCTCTGTTTGTACGTGTGGCTAATGGTTGACGAAACCAGTCGCTCGAGAGTGGACAAGCGTCTCGCTCACTCAATTTGCTCGGCTTTAAAGGTCCACTCTTTTTGCCCTGCCTTCTCCTTTCTTCGTTCTTAGTAAATGGACCTTGAGAATGGACTCTTGTTGTGACCCTCGGATCCATTAAAAGTGGCCTCTTATCAACCTGCTCGAATCTCCCCCCGTAATAAGTGTAAGACGCACGAGCCGTCTCTACAAGGTCCGAACGGCTCGTGGTCATTCATTAGAAAATTTTCGTTTATGCAAATTTGAGAAGTTGAAAAATTTTGTTTTGATTTCTAATTTTGTTTTGTGTAAAGTTTTTAATTTTTGATTTTTTGATTTATTTTTTTTTGAAGCATTTTAATTTTCATCACTGGCGTTGGGCATTGACTAAGCAATAAGGCAATAAATTAGAAGAAGAAACACCTTTGACTTTAATTTTCCCTATTGATTGTGTCTTTCTTTCTTCTCTTTTCCTTCCTTGGAGGGGTTCAAACGTGCAAATTTGCATCTGTCTGCAGGGTCATAAGCGCCTCAATTGTCCAATTTTTGAATAATTTGCTTTTCTGCATTTACATTGCAAATTTTCACTCTGATGTGGGAATAAGGTCATTTTGAAGTTTCTTTCTTTCTCTTTTAAATTTTTTTTACACACTTTTGCTTCACAAAATGAAGGATGATTCTATTATTTGCCACTTAGTTTGGTTTATGCGTAAATTACCGCATATATAATTCTGTGGAATACGCTATAAGAGTTGGATTTATTTATAATGGAAGGATCAAAATATAAACATTTATATTAAGGCGCATTCTTTAAGTAATTTAGACTAAACAAGAAGGCCCGACGATGTTTATTAGCAGAAAAGTGAAAGGACCAGAGGAAAAACTATTCTGCGACTGAACTTGAGTGTTTGGCAGTAGTGTGGGCAGTTCAAAAATTCCGTACTTTGAATTTACGAGATTTATCGTACAGACTGACCGTCTAGTCTAATTAGCTCATAGTCTTGTTTTTTGCCAATAGAAAGCGCAGTGTAGGTTAATATTTTTTATTTAAAAATTATTTTTGGGTGCTCGATTAGCATGCACTTTTAACGGCTTAACATTAAACTCGTTTTTCGTTTTTCCCTCCCGTGTATATACAACATGTGTGTACCAATATTTTTCATGGACCGTAACGGTTTTGTCGACAAACAAAACAAGAAGTGGGTGAAAAAAGGGGAAAGGAAAAAAACCGGATCAAGACCGGTCGGGACCACATGTTGAATTTTTACCCTTTAGATTCAAACTAGGGATTAAAGGGTTATGTTTATTTACTATATTATCAACTGCAAACGAACTCAATTAAACACAATCGCCCAAAATTCGTTTTGTTATCATTATTTATAACAAAAATTTAAAAAATCGACTTTTTGTTTGTTTTAGTTTTAAACGCAGCCATTTTGTTTCCTTTGTACGGTAGATCACCAACAATTCTTTATTCTAGTTTTATGGAATTTGCAAGGATTTCAAGACGTAATCACGCGTGATTAAGATTTGTTGGGTCGTTCCACCTTGGCAGCCATTTTGGAAGTGAATTTTATCAGGCATGGGAGTCGGGAGAGATAGATAAAGGGGGTAAATGTCCTGCTCGAGGAAGTCCGCCATCCGTAGTGGTGTTTATCACCCTAGCTTCCTCCAATTACGGTCATTGAGCAGAATGTCACGAGGTGTATAACTACTAAGAGACCCCCGCACGTCAAGACGCGCCTGCCAAATACAACCAAACCCCTCTTCCATTGAGTAATGGCGCGCCCTCCAGGGGACGAATCTCTTCACACCCTGTCAGATGGCCGTCACTTCAGCCCAACTAAGCAGCGATGGACGCTGAGGGAACCTCCAAGAGGGGACGTCGCGTTTTGCTGCTTACTTTGGTATACAAAGGAGGACAAATAGCAGACGCCTCCGTTGATCTGTGATGATCGCTTCAAAAATCCCTTTTGTCTGCGTCCACCCCGGCTATGAAAGGATCCCCCAGTTTATAACTTTTTTTTATATCATCATCTCGTGGGTCGGAACAAAAAAGGGTTAAAATTTTAAAATATTTAAAAAATTAAAAAATTTAAAAATTAGTCGAAAATCCTATTTGAAATACCAAGAAAAAAGGGTTAATGGAAAATAGTTGGAATTCCATTCGAGGGCGTAACCCTAAAAATATTTAAATATCGGAAAATAAATGGAAAAAATGAAAGAAATTTTTTTTTTGTGTGTATAAACAATATTTATGCGTCAAATGTAATTACAAAAGGAATGAAACAACGATTGTAAATGTTAGCGCGGAGCGTTTCGGTCCAGTGGGATGGGCATCGGGAACGGGCAGTAAATAAAAGTCAAGTTGTGTAGGCCACACCCGAGTGGCTAGCGCCACGGCGTGACGTAATAGGAAGGTCGACTTACGTGGTTGGAGTGGTCATCACGATGGGGTGGTCGATGCGACGCCAGCCCGCAGCCTCGTTCTCGAGTTTCGAGTCGCGCGAAACTGGCTCCGACGAAAAGCCCTAGCGGAGCACGGCGCTGCTGCGGCGGCTGGCAGTTGCTAGTTCTCGCACCGCTACCTACCACTGCCGAGTTGCTGGGCCCAGGACAGAGGCGCCCTCGGGTGGCTGTCACTCGATACTCGAACTCAGCTGACGGCATCCGATGGATGCCACTGCTGCTGCTGCCGCTCGCTACTGCTGCCGCTCGTCTTCGCGCTGCTTCTGGCACACTTTGGCGCTCATTCGCCACCCCCTGTCGTTTTTCCTCATTTCGGAGCCGCCAATTTTGGCACGAGCCGTTAAAGAAACGAATCGTTGCGACAAGACGGAGAAGGAGGAGGATGAGGATGGGGAGGAGGAGTGATTCGCGTAGAGGGGAAAAAAGAATGGCTTCGATGTGGAATTTCACGAGTGTGGGTGGGAGGAGGGTGGGCGGGTGAGGCGGGGATGGGTGGTGAGCTAATCGCGTGCGCGCGTGCTCGCGGGGAATGGCGCCGACGGGTGGTCCGTAAGGTGTAGGTGTAGGGAATGAGTTTGGATGTTCTTAGCAAGCAAAAAGTGGCGTTGTCATGTGCCAGGTGAGATGAGGTGCGCTGATGCCAATGGGTGAGTGCAAAAATGTGCAGAAATGCGTAAAAAGGTTTTTTTTTTGCTTTTTGTGTCACGTTTGAATGGACGCCTTTTGTTTTCGGTGTGCTGTGTCTGGTTTTTGAGTAATTGAATTGCGTGTGGGGTCTGTTTGGAGATTAAAACATTTTTTTTTTTTTTTTTTTTTTTTTGGGGTGTTGGGGATTTCCGTCACGTGGTATTTGATGTCAATCATGATTAGTTAATTGAGTGGAGTAATTAAGTTAGTTTTTGATCGGATTTTTGGAAATTGTTTTGTGTGTAGTTATGACACGGAGATGACTTGGGTTTTTTTGTTGCACTTGACTCGGGCTGCTGCGAGCGTCCCACTTCCTTTACACGGCTCTCCCCATGGCGACAGAGGGCACCACCTCGGGTTTCCCGCCGTCCCCACCCGGCCACTTGGGGCCGGAGCATGTGGGGAGTTTAGTAATGAGGTTCTGGGTTGCCGAGGGGCTGTCCAACCCTGATGATGGATGACCTTAGTCGCCCCACAGTCCCCAACTAGGTCCTCCGAACCCCCTGTATGAATATAGAGAACAGGTCCCCCGAAAAATGAGAACCCCCGCTAGAAAAAAAAAAACCAGACATAATTTTTTTTTTGGTTTTTTTTTTTATGGGTTTCGGATCACTTAAAAATATATCAAGGATGGGAGCGATCGGGTTACAATTGGGGGGACAGATAATAGGATTTGGGGGTCACGAAACTCAGGTGTGAATAAAATGGTGTGGGAAGGAGAAAAAAATGTAGGTGTTGATTTTTAGTTTTAAAATTTGAGGGATTTGCGTTAAATAGTTTGAAAAATTGGATGGAAATGTAGTTTAGATATGGAATATTTATTTAATTAGCATGATATGCCCAGGTTTCAGTGAAAATTTATAAATCATGGGACAAAAATAACATTTTATGTCAGAAAATGACAAATAACGCACAAAAGGACCAAAATAAAGCACTAAATGACCAAAATAAAGCACTAAATGACCAAAATAAAGCACTAAATGACCAAAATAAAGCACAAAATGACTAAATAAAGCACAAAATGACTAAATAAAGCACTAAATGACTAAATAAAGCACTAAATGACAAAATAAAGCACTAAATGACCAAAATAAAGCACTAAATGACCAAAATAAAGCACTAAATGACTAAAATAACGCACTAAATGACAAAATAAAGCACTAAATGACTAAAATAATACAAAAAATGACAAAAATAAAGCATAAAATGATAAAAAGAATGCGCAATACAACAAAAAACGCACAAAATCAACGAAAATGCATAGTCCCTGTAATCCAAAAGAACCTCCGAGACGATTTTCCTGCAAATAATTGAATAAAAATTGCAAACTTTCGATTTTTATCGCAGTGAGCCTGGTTACTCTATATCCTATGCATGGTTTTTGAGTTGTCATGCATCGGCGCGCGCACAGCGGCCATGGTCAGAATAACGTTATTTGACGCTAATTTGGAAATGATGAATTTTCCAGGCCTGTCTGGAATTTTTTTCTAAGGAAAAAAGAGGGGGAAAGGGTGAATATGGTGCTGGGGAAGCGCATATGGGATGATAAGGGAATTGGAAACAGGTAAAAATGTAGTCGACGCTATCAGTTGGTGGATGGTGCTCGCAGTAGCTTCGCTTTGACTTGACATGGTTTCCATCAATGGGATGGCAGGTAATGTATGATATGATTTTTTATTGAATGGTATTAGTATAATGTTGGGCGTGTTTGTGCGTTTGGATCTCGGGTTGCAATTATTGACGTTTGATTTGCGATTAAGCGCGTTTCGGGTTCGTGTTCGTCAATCCCTGTGTATTTTTCCGACGAGTTAATGCGATTCAGTCGATTCAGTCGAAGGAATTAAAAATTGAAAGTGTTCCTGCTCCAATTTTCACTTTACAACACGTAACTTGGCGCAGGATTTTATCTCTTAGTGTACATGTGTGACATTTGCAGATGAGATAAGGAAATGGGCCTTGTAGATATTTTTTTTTTTATATTTACAGGATGTATCTAGAATTTCTATTGAGAAAATTTAGGTTTTCAATTTTTTTCGTGTTGTTCGTGATGGATTTAGACATTTATTTGATTCGTTTTATTGAATTTAGTCGTTTGTATTAATTTACATGTAGAATTTGGTTGTTTAGGGTTGTTTAGACCCGCGTTGTAATAGATAACGCGTGCCCACGTTGTATTAGAGGGTTTTACGGTGGTAAAAAAAAAAAAATAAAATGTTTTTGAGTGAGTATGACGTCGTGAACAGAACAAGTTAATGGTACAGCAGCGACTAAGGACGGCGGGATGTGGAAATTTTGTTTTGTGTAATGATGCATGTGATGATTCCTATTTTCATGAGTGTTTTCGTTCTAGCGAGGGGTTTTTGAGATTAAAACGATGCAAAAATTTAATTTTTTTTTTTTAAAAATGAAATTTAATAATTTAAAAAAAGATTACTCATTGGGATTAATAATCCCATAATGCTTCTGGATTAATTAAGTGAGGATTATTAGGCAGTTTTTGTCCTCTTTTCAATTCACCTTTATAATAAAAATAAAAATAAAAGAGATAAGAAAAAAAAATGCAAAAAAATAAATAAATAAAAAAAATGGGGGTTGAAATGTAATTTTTGAGACCTCATAAAAATGTGATAACCTTAAAAATTTGTTGGCGCATGCAGACGAAGCAAGTGGTATAATTGAAGCCGCTTCAAAGTGAGAGAAAAGGGAATCGATGTGTTTTGCACTGTATGGCAATGTGGCCCACGAGGAGAAAGTGGCTTGTGCGCAAATTGCGTTTCCATGGCGACAGTCGCCAGGGATGGCCTGGACTTGAGGGCCCTATTGTGCATGGCAATGGTGTGAGTCTTGATTCAATTTGACCTGTGCATATGCCAACTGTTTTGTTGCCAGCTGCGAAATTAGGTTAAGTCAGACTCTATAGCAAGCGTCTTTTTCTTGATACACCCCCCTCCGTCCCCCAACCCGAACGCCCATCCATGTACTCGGCAACTCACTTTGACGGCAATCCCATTAAAGGACTCACGCGTCGAGCAAATTATCCCTTGAGCCCCTGTCTGGGTAATCTTGCAGGACAGGCGACTCGTCTGCCAAACGTTAAATGAGCTCCCCTTGCGTGTTTTGAATGAATCAACAAGTGGGGTGGTGTTTGAGAAGGTGTTTGACCAGTGTCCGGTGCGTGTGACTCTTAGTAGCGGTCATTTGTGCGCCTGTTTAACGGCTATTGTGAGTTGAGGTGTTTGTACGGAGGCGAAAACAAGTTTTTTTGGGGTTTTTGTGTTTGGTTCGTGTTGCGAGAGTGAAAGGCGTCGTGTTCAAAGGGTTATACACGAGAAACATTGGCGTGAGCCGAGTTTATCCCTTTCTCGGATGACAAGGAGCCATGCATAATTCACTGCTCTCCCTTCTGATTCTGGATTTTTTTTTTTGTTTCTTAAAAGGAAATTAAAGATGAGCGAGGATATTGTGTTTTTTTGGCTTAGATTTGGGTCTGTTCGTTGTGAATTTGTCTTAAAGACATCGCAGTTGGTGAGTGAGATTGGTTTTGTTGTTTGGTTTTTGGGTTTTTGTGCGAATTTTTGTTGATTTTTTTTTTTTTTTTTTTTGGGTGGGTAGAAGGGGGGAAAAAGTGTGGGGGTGTATTTTGTGGTTGGGTAGATTTTTTCTGATCAATTAAATAGTTCTTTGGATTTTTGAAGGGGAGTGAGTGGTTTTTCCAAGTCATTAATTCTCGGTTTCGATTTTTTCGGAATGAATTTTTAAAAATTTTGGAAATAAAATTGGAAATTGGAAATTGAAACGCGATTTTAAAAGGTTTTGGTGTGTCGATGATTTAGGTAAATATTTGATAGAAATTAGTCGATTTTAAAAAATAAAAATAAATTTTTTTGGATTTTTGGTGGGAAATTTGAATAATATGAGGAAATAAAAATAATTTTGTCCGAAAATTGAAAATAGCTTAAAAAATATTAAGAAAAAAATTGGATTTTCATCTAAAATTGGTTGAAATATCAACCAAATCCATCAGGCTTTGATAACTGAGAATACATCAACATTAAAAATTAGCCATCTTTTGCATTTTTGCATCTTTGCAACCCAATTTTCCACACCGATGCATATTAAATGAAGAAAAACAAACTGAGTCGCAGCATTTATTTTTATCCCTTTCTTCATTCCGTTTCTAAATTTTACATAAAGCAATTCGATTTTTTTTCCCAACACAAGGTTTGTATAATGGTTCTTGGTCGGACGATTGCATATATGGCGTCGTGATCAATCATATGTCAGTGAAACAGTTCGTATTTTCTTTCTCTGATGTATAAGCAAAAGCGGGGAATTCATTTTCTCCCGCCTCCACAGCTGTGCGGGCCTTAATAAAATATTCAACCATCGAAAGCCAAACTTAAGGTAGATTTTTATTCCACGGTCGCCATCCACCATTTTTTCCCCTTCTTATGCAAAAAAAAAAACGAAAAGAATCCATCTTGATTTGAAAAGGGAAAATGAAGGCTTATATCTATCACGTATACATGTTTATCACACACCGCCAACAGTTCGCCATCCCCCATCTCCCACCTCCCCTTTTGTGCATTATCTACGGACGGAAATGCGTCTTAAACTTTAATTGTGGACAGTTGTTTTGATGATGTCACAAAAAGAGTACAGCCAGCGTTCAATACGGATGTACAGGGGTGGGGTGCGTACGAAAATTCATCTTTGTTGTCAACTTGCCAACTCTCATTGTGTTGGTGACAGTTTCCTTGCCACGTTTCACCATTTAATTAGTTCGATCAAATTTGCCCTCTTTGCATCATTATGTTAATTGTTTCTGTAAAACGGGAGGAGAATTTTTATTTTTATTTTTTTTTTGAAAAAAAGAAAATATGAAGGAAAAAAATATTTTTTTATTGATAAATTTTTTTAAAAAGTTAAATAGTCAGACGAGGGCGTCACGTGACGTAGAGTAAGATTAAAATAGAACTTCCCTTCGGTGCGGATGATGTTCATCTTTTACGCACGCCTTGCAGTGAAGCCTCACCGTGACCTACGGGCGGTGCTTTCTCCCTCCTGCAACATGTGCGGCGGTAGTTGCGCCTGCGCCGCGTGCAGTTAATGTCCGCGGGTCTCGGCCATGATTCATGGCCTAGCGTCGGCCAGCCTCATTGGTCCAGCGTAATTCGGACCGCACACGCCGGCCTCGCGTCTCATTGGCCAACAAGAAAACTCGATGTGGCGCCTTAGGTGTTTGGCGATCAGAGGTGGCTGACGGATGGAACGAAACTTGTGTTTCCCTTCGTCTTCACCCCCTTCGCTTTCGAATTACCCGTTGCGCACATCCATCAAGGGCGTACGGGGATTAAAATTACAGACACCCTTTGCTTGCTTAATTCCCACTTTTCTACCTTTTAATGTAAAACGAGAGGACGCAATGGGCATTGTTTCGGTTGGGATTCATGATGAAATTATGGGCGCGTCTCATAGGATTGCCGTCTCTCCTCCCTCGCTCTCTCTTCTTTTTCATCCTATTACCTGTGGGGGATCCGTGCAATCGTGTCAGACGAGAAGGTGAGCGTGCGGAATCGCATTTGCATGCTCGATGATGGCCGACACTGGAAAAGTGGAAAGTAGAAGCAAGGAAACGGCTTGTGCGCAAAATTCTAATCTTTTAGTCGGGAACGGTTATTCGCAAATAAATTAAGTGTAAATGTGGAACACACTGCGCAGGGTTTGTCTCTCGATCAATCGAGACATGTTTTAATGCTTTTTTTCGGTTTCTTTTGACTTTTCTTGTCTTTTCTTTTCTTTTCTCTGCTCTCGACTCGTGATTGTTGTTGGGGAATTGTGAGGGAACAATAGGGGATTAACTCGTACAAATCCCTTACTTTGACTCGACACTAAATCCGAATAATCGAACCGGAGAAAAGATTAAAATCTTGTCATTCTCCTCTCGGAACTACTTGAAGGCATCCGCTGGTATTTTTTCGAGAACGATTTTCTTTTCTTCTTTTTTTGTCGTGTCTTTTAAAGTTATTATCCTAATTAAATCCGCGGGGGTGGTTCATAACTCGCTCTTAAACATTGCTTAGTAATGTATCTTGAAGAGGGAGCTGCGAGCAAGTGTGTGGGGGAACGTGAAGGAGATTAACGAGTGATTTGTTATTAGTGGCAAGAAGTTATTGGGAAGGGACTAACGTCACTCAAAAATGGCGGGGTTTTATTGCGTTATTGGAGTTTGAGGAGGAATTTGCAAGAGTGATGTATTGCAATTATATATTTTGTATTGATTTGTGCTGCGTGATTAAAGGTTTGATGGTTTTGGAGACTGGCGTCATAATGACAGTAAACAGTGACATGTTTCTCGAGTAATGGGGTTGATGCAGATTAAGTTAGGAAGAGAGAGGGTGCGGGTGTGTGTATGTGTCTCTTTTATTGGTTATTAGTTAAATAGATTCGGCAAGACACGAGGACGACGACGAGTGTGACAGTCGTGCATAAGGGATTTTGCGAGCACGTTTGTATTATCCGGTTGCGGATTAAGGCGGGCTGGGTAATTAAGGGGACAAGAGGAAGCGAAATGATCAAGTTTGTTTATGAATTTAATTATGGGTGAAAAGAGGAAAACAACATTTTGCAGTTGCGCCGACTTGGGCTGCTTTATTTTATTTGCTCAGACAGTGCGAGGTGTCAGTTTGGTTCTAATTGTCACGTGCGTTTTCGTTTCTCGCGTGGAATTGAGTAGGAATATTTTTAAATAATGATATTGTGGACGTTGTGTTGAAAACGAGACGGTGGAATGTCGTTTTAAAAGGATTTGGGTCGTTTTAAAGAGGGTTTTTTGGTTGGTGGAAGCAGTTTTAGGTCGTTTTAAGACGTTTTTGGTCGTTTTAAGACGTTTTTGGTCGTTTGAAGACGTTTTTGGGCCGTTTGAAGACGTTTTTGGGCCGTTTGAAGACGTTTTTGGTCGTTTTAAGACGTTTTTGGTTGTTTTTAGTAGTTTTTGGGCCGTTTTAGAGAGGATTTTGCAGTTTTAAAGCAGTTTTTAGTCGGTTTTAGCCGTTTTTGGGCATTTTAAAACGTTTTTTGACTTGTTTTTGGTTACTTTTTACCAGTTTTGTTGCTAAAGAAACTACCAAGATATCCAAACATTTAAGAGTGTAAAGGGAATTGGGTGTGAAATATACTTCAATATTGTAAAATTGGATTTTTTATTTTTTAAATTTTTAATTTTCAAATAATTCTTTGGTGAATTTAATTTTTTTGTTACCGACGATGATTGACTCTTCATGCGGTCAAGGATTGACTTACCACGGCTGGCAGATTAAAAAAAAAACCCGTGCAATGCAAACGAAAATAAAACGAAATATATAAAAATGTTTGTTGTCACTTTTTACTCCAACCTCGAGATAAGTCTGAGCGTGAGTGACGTGATCTATACTCTCAATTACGCATGCGCGCTTAATAAGAGCCAGGGCCAACATGTTAGAGAAGGAAGTGTACGTCAATCATCTTTGGCATCCTCGGATTAAAGCTACGCTGCGTGCTCTCGTGTGTTATGAGGCCAGGCAGCCGGATGATGGGTTGCGCTTCACTACTTTCACCTGGGATTCTCTTTGCCTTCAACCTGATGGAAAATAACCCTTTTCCTCCAGGTGAAGAGACGAGAATCGAGTCAAGAGCAAAGAAAGAAAATTCAGGAGAAGAAAGAAAGAAAAAAGTTGTCGGGTGAGAAATGGCGCTTGTTGGACCAATTTGTTCTCATTGGAGCCGAGATTGCGCGTGATTTACGTAGTCGGGCGAGGTAAAAGTCACGAGCAGTGTGTGCACCAGAGGCCGGAGGAGTTTCATTACTTGAGTGTGTGTAAATTATTCACAGACCGCCGCCCGTGGCTGACATTGCAGGCCTCCTTTTATTTATTTACGTGCGCAAACACACACCAGAAACCTCCATCTCTGGCTTGTGTATTTACTTCGTCTAACGATATCCGCTGGACGGATTTTTTTTTTTTTTTTTTTTAAATTTTGTTTTTATTAAAATTAAATTTTTATTTTATTTTATTTTAAATAAATTTGGCGGCTTTTGATTAAGAAAGGATTTTGGTCGTTTGGAAAGTGGGTGGTGGGAGGGCAAGTTGTTTAATTTTCACTTGAAGAAATGGGAAGAAAATGAGTGTTCGCCTTTAATCTCATTGATTAAGCATAAATGAGAAGAGAGAAAGGCGGGCAAAGAGCGGCTTGGTCTCGCTTGGTTGTCACACGCTTTGTCTCAACATTGTAGCCAATAGTCAATTAACGTGAGAGAAATGACTGTGGCATTTGTCTGCTGGCAATTATGTTTCCAAGCGAGAACATTTTGAACGTGGTTCTCCGCTGCCGTACAACTGATCATTTTTTCCCTCCTCTTCCCTTCGTCTTCGCCTCCTCCTCGCTCTCGTTTTCTCGCGCTTCTTTTCTTTTTATTCTTCTTCTGAATGATGGAGAAAAACTGCATCGTTCGAATGAAAATTGTAGGGTTTTTGTTTTAGTTGTTTTGTTTGGTCGTTTTACGCGTGTTAAAAATGGCGGATGACCCGTTTTGGTTTAATTTAAAAAAAAAATTTTTTCTCGAAAAAAGTGTGAAAAAATGAAAAGAAAAATCGAAAAAATGAAAAAAAGTCGAATAAATGGAAAAAACATCGAAAAATGAAAAATAACATCGAAAAGATGAAAAAACATCGAAAAAATGGGGGGAAAAACATCGAAAAGATTTCTAAACAGCCAAAATCAGCTCGGAACGGTCGAAAAGGAACGACGAAATATGGCGGATGCAATTACACAGCATTGGATGTTTTATATGTAAACAACGAGTTTCCTTCCTTGAAAAATTGATTGGTTTGAAACTGAAACTGCACGCAAGTTTTGTTTGTTTGCGTCTACTTAATGCGTGTAGCGTGTGTCATCTTCCGCCCGCCCACCTCGATGACCATGTAGGAGCATTTAATTGCATTATGGATGAAGCTGCACGAGGAACTGCAGTCGACCGGGCTTCAATTATGCATGGGCCAATTGGGTGCCCTGACAAGGGGCTCGCGCGCATTTATTATCGTAAGACGTTCGCGACTGCTCGTGGGACCCATCACATTATCCGAGAGACGATCGACCTAACCGTCGAGACTCCCCATTCACCGCGCCACCAACAAGCAACGCTAATGGTGGACAGAAAGACGCTTTATGCGCCTCTAATGCAACCCTTTCTTACCTATACATTTTCAGGTGCCATTTTTTCCCTCTTTCCCCTTCCCCCATTTACTCTTTTTTCCTCCCCCCCCCCCTCGCCCACATCTCCGTGGGGAGTCTTTCATTTCCGATGTTGGCAATGCCAAGTCCGACTTTAAAGCTGATCTCATTTGGATGCTAGGCCTAAAAAAAAGTTGCATTGCTGTAAATTTATTTCCCTTTCTTTACCTGTTTTGCCTGCATAGGTGCGTGCAGTGGATGGAGGGGGGAAAAGAATAAGCACGGGGATGCTTCCCCTTCTTACAGTGGGTTCATAAAGACCCTAGGATTAGCCTGAAATGCTATTAGCCCCCTCACGGATTCCCTGTGGTGCCAATAAAGGAAAAGCGACGCGCAGATATTTTCCACTTTATACCTTCCTTTACCTATACACCCAACAATTTTTTTTCCCCATTTTAAATGTAATTGCCCCCCCTTAGTCCCCCCCTAACTTTAAATATTTATGGTGACCAGTGATATCAAGTGGAGGGGGATAAGAAAAGGAGATATAAGCAAATAAGGGTTATGTGTACTTGGGGGCGGGTGGGTGGGTGAGGACGCCTTGGGTGTGGGTCGTTGAATATAGAAAAAAAGAGGTAAATAGGATTTTGTTGGAAAATGGGTCCGATCATTACGATAAGGACGCGCAACATTGAGATGTTTCATTGCAAGGAACACTAGATGTTGGTGCGAGATATCGTCATGGCTGCGAGTCTACACAATTTCACCCCCCCGCAACCCCCCCCCCCCCCACATTTTTTTTTCGGGCCGGCGCGTGATTATCTCGGCCATCGACAACCACCACGCAGGTTGTGTCTGTGGGCGTGAGCGTCTCGTCATCAGCATCTCTCTTTCTCTCTCTCCCCTATATCTTTATCGTGAAAGAAGGGATGATGATGGCATATAAAGGGTTGAGACGTCGATATTGGGCGAAGGAGGAAAAGATGAGCAGATGCGAGCTCGTCGCACGTATTTTCGGGCATTTATTTTTTCGCTATGAAATAATGGACACGCGGACAAATCAGTTTGAGGCCGCTGTTTGCAAATTGAGTTGGGAGTTTTCGGGTGGGGGGGCCAGTAATGCAAGTTTATGCAAATGAGGCGAGTGGAGAGAGAGAGGGTTTTATCGCGTCCAATCAGCAGTCGAGGCGGACCGCGTTGCAACGGTTGGGCAGCGCGAGCGAGCTAGCGAGGTCGGCCATTGATCGGGTGGAAGGGTGGGGTAGGGGGAGTGGGAAGGATGGAGATGGAGAGGGACCTCGAGGCGGCGCCCGCGCACTTGGCCGTTTCCTATGCTAATGCAGGATCGCTGATCATGCAGAAATGGCAGGGCTTTCTTAAGGCATAATATCCCCTTCGTTTCTCTCGTTTGGGTTACGACCATGCCTTGCAAATGAAGACAAGGGAAAGGAAAGGGAAAGACACAAAGTGCAGAGGCGGGCAAAGAGAGAGAAGCGTCTTTTGCCTTTTAAGTCTGCGCTGGTTCGGGGAACCATCAGTCACTATAGGTGGATTGAGGCTGGTTTTAATTTATAATTGAATAGTTATTGTTATTTTTTATTATTAAATGGGTTGTGTTTATTTTTTTGGGTTTTGTTTGGTGTTTACGAAAATGTTTTAAGTTTTAGGGTTTGTTATTTTGGGTGAGTTTTTGCTTAGTAACGTGTGGATGATTTTTAAGTTGTAAACAATTTGAAGAAAATTGAGTCATGAGAAGTCAAGCAGAGTTGAATCAATAAGGAAAGGGGGAGCTATAGAAAAGATGTTATGGAAACATGTTTTCCGTTATTGAGTTGGAAATTAGCGGATAATTAAATTTTTCTCATTCTATTAGTCTCGTCAAGTATTTTCTCATTTTATTTCTGAGTCATAGACGCATCAGTTTGAAATGTGGAATAGTTTTTTAGGTATTTTTTTTTTTTGGGTTTTTATTTTAGTGTGGATTGTGTTGGGGATTAAAAAATAAATATAATTTTTGGGGAGGATTTGATGGATGAAAAATGGAAATGAAATGTGATCTAAGGCAATTTCTTAAGAGAAAAGCGAAAATTAAATTATCGGGGAAGATTTGTGTGAATAAAAGAGTCGAGGAAAACTCATTTGGGATTTTTTTTTTCTTTTTTTCTTTTTTTTTTTGGGTTGGAATTGTTAGATTTCAGAAAAGCAAGTAATATAGTGGTGTAGTCATTTGGATGAAATAAATTAAGCCTTGCAGGGAAGAAAATGTGTGTATGTGCGGGCTGTATACATGGATTTGAAATGAGGGCGGAATCCGAAAATTGATGATCAATTATTGTGAGAATTCTATCGAGTAGTAATCAACTTTTTTTTTTTCTTTTTTTTTTTCTTGCCGGGGTTTGTGGGAATTCACTTGTTGGTGAAAATATCTCAAGGGGATGTTGAAAGACATTGAGACTAAATTGATAAAAGTTTGCAGTTTTGTTTATCCTCCAAGTTTTGTATTTTTGTTTGTTTTTAATCATGTTTTTTTTTTGTATATATATACATATATATATACGATTTAATAAATATCTAGATGTTTGATTTATTCTAAATTAATAAGAAATGATTGGAAATGAAATTATTTTTGATGAAAAAACGAAATAAATAATAAAATATTCAATTTTTGGGGCATAAAAATTGATTAGAATTTATTCTATGGTCAAATTTGTATGCAATTGATTAAAAATTAATATTTTGAGATGATTTAAGCCTTTCTGTTCACTTTGTACACCTTTATTTCTTTTAGAAACAAACAAACAAACTGGGAGAAAAAGTTTAAATTTTTCCTGCATGTACTTTCGCAATCGCAATACACAAATGAATGTCTTGAATAAAATCCAGTTACCATAGCAACGACTTTACAAATAAGTAGGACATAAGTCCCTATCAGAAGGACTCTCACAAACTCAAGATTTTTTTTTTTTTTTTTTGCGCACGGCCGCAGTCGGTTTCATCCCTCTCGTCGAGTAATGTTGAGGAATAACGATTAGGGAAGAAAAATCAATTGCCGATTTTTAACGGAAAAGTCACTTTTTGTTGTAGCGAAAAAATTGTTGTTTGAATTAAAAGAAAAGAAAAATAATATTTTTTGGAAGTAGAAAAATCAGATGCAAAAATGTAAATTTAAACGAGGAAGGATTTAAGTGTTTCTCCATCGAGATGAAGCTGATTTATTCTTACTTAAGTGCGGCTAATTGGCCTCAATTGAGTGCGTCGAGAGGGGGCGGTTAGAAAAACGGAAATACGCCCGCAATTTAGTTTTATTTTAAAACAAGACGCCCACGTTTGCATTTAGACGTCAACAAATTCATGCAAATGTTTGTTAAATGCCGCCATAACTCATTCAGGTGCGAGGAAATATTCTTTTAATATTTTGTTTTAGAAAAATGGATTTTATTAATTGGTTTGTTTGGGGGGCGAAGACAAAAAAATTGACTTGTTTTTAATTGTTTTTAAGTGGTAAAAATTAATTTTTGATAATTTATTGCTGTAATAATAGTATTGGTATATTTTCTTTTGCTGCAAAATATTTTTTTTTTAGATTTGGTTTAATTTTAGTCACTTTCAGGTTTGAACTCGAAATTTTAAATTGTAAAAATGCATAATTTAATTTTCTTAAATGTCAAAAATACAAATTTTCGCTTTTTAAAATTGAAAAATGGAAATTTTAGCTTTTTTAAAATTTCAAAAATGCAAATTTTAGCGTTTTTAAATTTTCAAAAATGCAAATTTTTGCGTTTTTAAATTTCAAAAATGCAAATTTTAGCGTTTTTAAATTTCAAAAAAACAAATTTTTGCGTTTTTAAATCGTAAAAATGCAAATTTTAGCGTTTTTAAATCGTAAAAATACAAATTTTAATAATTTTTAACTCCGCTACTCTTAGCCGTAAAAACTATTTATGCATTTTTTAAAATTAACATTGAATATAATCAAAAATCGAATTCTGCACGCAACCACCCTTAAAATATAAATAAATAATTTTATTGCAAATGTAGGCGGTGTTTTTGACTGCACTTTGAAACCGAAGGGTTAACATACGGGTGGTTGAGAGGCTTCTTGAATCAGACAATAGTTCCTTTGATGAAGGAGGGCCGCAGTCGACCTTTAGGGAATAGTCGTAATAATAAGTGCGGATTGACATGGAAATGAAATCGGTTTGCCGCGCCCCTGCGAAGAGTATATGGGACCAGGAAAGAGAGGGAGAAAAAAGGGTTAGTACTGTAGAGGTGGGTGGAGTCTCAGGTGCAGCTTCGCATCGAGACAAGCTTTGTGGTTGAGAGTATTTGAATGCGCACGAGCCGATATCAGCTCGCATCGGAAAAACATCTGCCTGTATTATTTCCTCCGCAAGTTCAGGTGTGAAAGCGCCTTCATTAATCAAGAGTCTTTTGTGTGGTTTGTGCACTGCTGATCAAACTAATTCATATATCAAACTCGCAAGGTTTCTTCTTGCAAATAAATCGTTAAGAAAAATTCTAAAAAATTAAACTTTTTCGCTTTATTAAAAAAGTTTTCATTTTAAAATTTAATTTTTTTATTTAAAAATTTAATAGATGCGTTTATAGTTTGTGTTTTTATTTTTACCGGGTATCCCATCACTTTTTCGAATTTTATTTCTTAGAAAATTCGAAATTTTGGGACGTTTTTTCGAGCAAAAATTTAATTTTTTTAAAATCTTCAATTTTTCTGTGGAGAGTTAAAAGGAGTAGCAATTGAAAATGGAGACATCTCTCTTTCCCTTTTACTTCGCCTGAATGCAATCTTCTTGTTTGACTTTTGTGGTGGAGGTGATGCACCGGTGAAGCCCTCGTTCAGGCGGAGCTTTTAGGGCATTGCAGTAAAGCTTTCAGCCGGTCAGAAGGGGCACGAATGTCTTATTTCCTTCCTTTTTGTCGAAATGTCCTTGTTTGTTCGCTCAGGATTTAGTTCCAACAGCAAATAGGCGTGGCGAACTGCCTTCCATTATTTTCTTCACTCTCCATTTGCCTTTACCACCCCCACACCCTCTTTTTCTACCACCACTACCCCTTTTCTGCCTCCCCCCAAACCTATTCCTCTTTTTTAACTTGTTTTTTCACTCCTTCGCTTTCACTTCCATTATTTTGCGCAAAAATCGTCTCTGGCTTTAATTTGCGAAATTTATTCGCAGAGTTTTGTTTACTTTATTAAATTTTAAAATGAAAAAAAAAATTGAAAAAGCGAATTTTTATTATAAATAGGATTGAAAACTCCCAGGGGTTGGTTGTAACGTCGCCAAAAAGTGAAAGATAAGTTTTTTGGGGCTTGGGGGACTGTGGGGGGCTGGGGTGGGCTCGGTGTAGGGGTTGTTGGCGGCAAATCTTTGTTTTGATTAATGACTCGACAAGTGAGTGCGATTTATAGGAATGAAAAATAAGGGACAAGGACAGAAAATGTTAACACACACAACGCAGTGGGAGAGAGAAGAATAAAGTTTTTTTGATGTAAATACAACATTTCCTGTCATTTTTATCGTAAATGATTGTGTAGAGGAAAAGATGTCGTGGGTTTGATTGATGACGGATGATGAAAACGAAGTTAAAATCGATTGTTTGATGTTTCCTTTGTGTTTTCGTATTTGTTTTCGCGTAAAAGTACACAAAGACGCATTTTGATGTTTTAGTAAGAGATATCGATTAAAAATCGATTAATTGATGGATTTTTTTAATTTTTTAAAAAGTCGAATTTTCCGCGAAAATGAGTTTTTCGCGTGGAAATAACAATAGAATATCGCCTTAAATGAATGCAAATTGAATTAAAACGGGGAAAATGAATAAATAAGCGAAGGAAATCCATCGATTCGTTTTCTGTATCGAATTCCTAATTTAAACAAAAATTTTTATCCACGAACTGCAGCGAGTGTCGACATAAATTAATCGATTTTCGGCATTGACGTTCCGCGAGCAAAGTGACACGGGCGTCTTTGGACGTGTGTCCAATGAAGTCGAGTTGTTTGTCCATTGAAAAACGCACTCTTTGACCCCTCGCGCGCCTCGCTTTTATTCGCGATTAGCATGCAGGTCAGTGGCCCTGGGTCCACGAACGAGTGCGACACGTCTCTGAATGGGCTGACTTGGCGCAAGAGGATGAAAGGGGGTAAGCGTTCATTGAGAAACATGTCAACTGGTTGACAAAAGGGCGAGACGCCGCGTCTCTTTTCAACGGTGGAGACGGGTTTGAATGTGGACACGCGCTGACCAAAGGCCAGAGGCAAAGAGGAATGCGGTCCTCTCAACCCGATTGCTTGTGAAAAAGATGGCGGGTCAGAGGTGGTGGTTTCGGATTAAGTCGTTAAATAGGGGGTGGGGGAGTGCGGGGGGGTGTTGGATTCTCACGTTGCTCGAGTGAAACGACAATTCGACAGAATCCATTTTGAGTTGTGTTTGCTTTTGTTAAACTAGTTTCGCCGTGGGAAGTACAAGTGCTGGATATGTGTGTGCTTGGGGAGAATTAGAATATTTGAATGAATGAAAAAAAATTGGGTTGGTTTTGTTTGTTTTTATTTTATTTTTTTTGTTTTGTTTGGGCTGGATTGTTTGTGGTGGTTGTTTATAGGGCGGGAAATGTGTTTGCAACTTGGGAATTTATAGTAATGAGAATGCGAGAATTATTATTATTATTTTTTTTTTAGTGATTGTTTTTGTTTTTGTTTTTGTTTGTGTGGAATTAAAAATGTAAGTTTTTTTTATTGAATTGGAAATTTTAAGCTGGAGTTGAAGTTTTAAGAGATGTGCTATAAGTGGCTTTTATTTGTAGGGTTTGATTTAGATTATTTTCAGACATAAAATTGTGTTTTTGAGGTATTTTTATACCTAATTCGGTATTTTTTAGGTATTTTTAGACATAATTCTGTATTTTTTAGGTATTATTAGATCTAAATCTCTGTTTTTGAGATATTTTTAGACCTAAATTTGTGTTTCTGAGGTATTTTTAGACCTAAATCTCTGTTTTAAAGGTATTTTTAGACCTTAATCTTTGTTTTAGAGGTATTTTTAGACCTTAATCTTTGTTTTAGAGGTATTTTTTAGACCTAAATCAGTTTTTTTAAAGGCTTCTATTTAATTTACAAGTATTTTTAGATCTAATTCTATTTTTAAAAAGTATTTAAAGCTCGATTGCCATTTTTAAGAGTATTATCAGCTTGTTTGATTTTAAATATATTATTCAATTTCCCCAGAAAAGATTTTTTTTCCTTTTTAAAAAATCCGGTATTTAGTTGATTACGGTGTACCGAAAACATTTGCGATAAAATTCTATCTCGCAAATCGAAAAAGCATGAAATTGTAGTCGCAATTAGAGCGAGGAATCGTTTCCCTGTTTCTTTTCCCAGCACCGCAATATGATTGATTGTGTGTGAAGGGAAAAGCCGGCTGCATTATCTCGGCGCTTCCATTTCTCACGTGATGTCAGTTAAAACCGGCATCACCTGCTGAAAGACGCATTCTCCATTTCGTTTTTCTTTTTTTCTTCGACGTCACACGATCGCGGTGCGACCTGATTGTGATTTTTTTTTCTTTCCCCTTGAAAATTTCGCCCCGAAATATTTGAGCACGTAAAATGTTGATATTACACAAGACGAGTGTTATGGCGAAATGAGAGAGGAAGTGAGTGAGAGTATAAAGGCATTTTATCACTGAGCGATAATTTGTAAGAAAGAAAAGAGAAAGAATTTTGCACTCGAAAGCACTTAATAATGATGCAGATGCGTGAGGGCGTTGCATTGTGAAAACGATAAGAGAATGGCTAAAGGAGAGAAGAACTTTTCCGAGATCACTGGTCGCAAGAGAAAGAGGACTTTATTATTAATATCATCAGCGCCAATTGAATAATTCATTTCGCATAGCGCCGAGAAACATGCTCATTGCGCAAAATGGTAGTAAAAAGATACTCGTAAAAAAAAAACGGAAAAGATGGAGATGAGGCGAATGGTGCAAGGATATGGTTTGGAATTTAGAAAAAAGTTGGTGTGTGGTTTTAAAATGTGTGTTTTTATTTTAAAATGCAGGTTTTTTGAGGTTTTTTGGGTTGTTTTTGTTTTTGGATGTAAATTTTGTATATAAATCGTTTTTGTTGATTAAATTGTTGCAATTTGTTTATGATGTTCGTCGAGTATGATTTGGGATTTATTTTGAGGTTGATTTTGGTTGAAGCTCTAAAAGTGATTTTTGATGGTTTTTTTAAATTGAGTTTTGGTGGTTTGTTTGCAAAAATATGCAACAGAAAAATATATGGGGTCTTGTACATTTTTTTTTTCTAATCAAAATTCCAGTTTTAAAGAAATGAAGTGAAAAATATTTACTATGTGCATTTTACGAATTTTTATTCACCTCATATTTACAAACTTGAAGTTGAAGCTCTATTAATTCATCGCTCGAAACAAGAAAATCCAATAGGGAAACCTTAGCATGATTTCAATAAAATTGCATTTTCAAAAAAAAAAATTAAATTCGTATATATATATATATATACATTTTCCAGACTTAACATTGACAAATTTACATTTCAAACTGAATTTTTATCACTTTAAAAAAAAAACTCCCAACATTCCTCGCAAAAATCCCCATTTTATCAATACACGAATTGAAAAATTCGAAAAAATTCCTATAATTGCCTATAACTCGACTCGGAGCAGCATAATTGCGATTAAAGTTACAAGAAAGAAGTGCAAAATCGATAATAAAAAATAAAAAAATCGAGTCTTGACGTTTCTTATGACCGACTCACCAAGATTCATTCAATTCATATCAATGGCAAGTGTTATGCGGAGTGAAGGCGCCTCATCCCCGGGTGGGAGATAAAGGGCGCGGTGCGAAATTGGCTCAGAGTGTACGCGATGGGCAACCATTGGAGAATATTTCCCATCTTATCCTTCGCCAATGACAGGCCTTGGACATTTTCCTCAATGCTGATATTTTCTCGCATTCATCGATCCATTCTTATTTATTTTGCTTTACCTTTGCCGATTTCAATCGACGGCGCGAGGTGTGGATTATGTGCGGAGGAAAAGGGAGGACATTTTAAAATCCGTCTTTACATCAAAATAAAATATATTGGCGATAAAGGAGGAAAAAAATTCGGGTTTAACTCATTCGTAAAGTAATTTTCGCTTTGGGTTTTATTGAAAATGGCAGTCGACCGTGACTGAGAGAGGAGACGCTGGCTTGTGGCCGCTGGGATGCTGTAAACGGACCAATAGATGCGGTCTATCGTTAACTCGGTCAGCTGCCATTGGGTGGGTCGCTCCCCGCTAGCCAATCACCGGTCGTAAAGGGGGACCGACTCGAACTCGCAGGTCGAAATCACTTGGTCAGCAAAAATTGTGCACACCAAAGGAGAAAATGGGAGAAAAAAAAAATTTCCAAAAGTTATAAAGAATTTTTAAGTGAGAAAAATAAAAGTTTTTAATTTTTTTTTTGTTTTTTTGTTTTATTTCTTTGACCAAATCACCTGGCGATAAAAATCCTATCAGACGTCGGTTGCATCATTCCGGATGCACAGGCAGCGCGCGCACTGTCAGGGATTGCTCGCCTGGGAAGAGCGAGGAAATTTTTGGGCGAGAAAATGGGATGGGAGCCGTCGACAAGATTCGAGGGTGAGACCAGAGACTGCTCGTGCGGAATGGCAAACGCGCGCACTGTGAGGGTCCCCGAAGCCGAGGCAATAAGGCTGAGCTGCAGTCCTGCCTGCACCCATAGTACTGGGATTGAGAATGAAGGCACATTAGTGTGAGTCGCATGCCAAAAGAGAAAGAAGATAAAAAAAAGATGGTATGGAGAGTTTCTATTGGACAGGGAAGTAAAAAGGAGTTGGTAGACGGGGGAAAATGCACATCTTAAGATGCCGAAATGCACGGGAGATTTACAAAGTTCTTTTTTTTTCTTTTGCTTCCATTCCATCTGGTTTTTTTTTTTTTTTTTTTTTTTTTTTCTTTCTTGAGGAAAAGATTTTTCTTTGAAAATCTTATTGAGATGTGCAATCAGTACTGGCGATTCCCTTGTGTCACTTGCAGAGAAATGACTCTTATGTTGACACACGAGATGGTATCAAATATTCATGATTGTCGGCTTTACATGTTTCATTTCTAAGGTTTGTTTTAGAATTAGTAATGTTTTCTTAAGATTTTGTAAGGGGGAAAGAGAGTCGAAATAAAAAGAAAAATGGTAAAAATAATATTTTTTTCCTTTTTTTTTTTTTAGATGTTTGAATGGTCTATGTGCAATGATGGCGGGATGATTTCGGCGAAACCAAAAGCGGTACGTATAAATATCGTGTCGGAAAAAGCAAGAAAATAAATAAAAATCGATGTAGATGCATTCAAAAATAAAAATAACAATTTTAGTTTAAGTGTATTTTAAGTTTAAACGTGGGTTTAAACAGGAAATGATGTCATTTTTGGTTTAAAATTGAAGTAAAAGTGTTTCTATAGACAGAATGGCCACTAACGTCATTTTTGAAGTGGTTTACGAAACAAACTGCGCATATTAAACATCTTTAAACGATGTGCGCAGTCTGAAAATCGGTTATCATCAAAAATTATTTCCCATTTTTGAAGTTTAAAATGTAATGTTTTAATTAATTTCCAGTGCAGACAGGTCAGGTCTTTTGATACCGATATACGACTTAATTAACTCGGTTCACAAGGCCCTTGTCCACTGTTGTCAGGTGTCATTATGAGCTTGTTGATGTTTTGTTGGTCACGCTTAACCCTTTATTCACTGGCCTATGTCCACGACTCAATGCAGGACGATGGGGTAATGATGTGACTCTGATATGGGCACAAGCCAATTGTATGGCGTCGCTGATGAAGTTTTTTCTCACTCGCTCTCTCTCTCTCTCTCTCAAAATAAGTGTTCTACTTTTCTCCTCGAGAAGCCAGTTCCCGCCGCACAATTCACTCACCCGTTTACCCCTCTCTTCTCTCTTCTCTCTTCTCTCACCCTTTCGTCTAGTTTATAGCTTTACTGGTTTTTACACAGGTTTGGTGACACAGCTGGTTTTCTCAATTGAACTTTATCGCCCCTTTATATCATCGTGTCTGCGTTTTGTGCTCCAATTGCGACGACCGGATTCCCCGATACAACAACTCGGGGTCGCTTAAACGCAAAGCCCGTAACAACCAGTCGGTAATTGTGCGTCAAGAGCCAAGAAAAGGCCAATTTGTCCCTTAGCATTTGTTTTGCGATGATAACAGATGCCGTTTTCTTCTTCTTCGCATCCACTTTTAATTATTTCGACCTTAATAGCGCGTTTGAATGGAGACTTTTCATACCGTGCGCGTGACTCATTTGTATGTTGGAGAATAAAATTAGGCCTTTATCTGCAGTCTCCTGCGAGAACAATTGTGTGCAAATGGTGATGAACTTTTGTTTCGACAAAAGCTGGGGAGAAAAGGGTTGCGTTTGGTTTAACTCCGATACCAACTCACCCTTCTTCTCTTTCGATGATTAAAAACGGCGACGGCGTTTGTTTTGTTGCGAGAAATGCTGATAGGGTTTCGCTTCGCAACGGCTTCGTTCGCGTCGCTTTGCCCGCGACTTGGCTCGCGTGCCCCGCGAGGTTGTTGCCCTCGATCGAGGCACGCGCGCGACGTTCCGGCAGCCTTTAGCTCCCAAATTTCCGCCATGATGGGCAAACTAGGGGAAAGGAAAGGAAAGGAAAGGGGTGTGGAGGAACAAAACGCGTCTGCGTGGGACACAAAGGATTCCAGATGGCGGTGGCGGCACTCAAGTGGATTCGGGATACCCCCATCCACAAGAAGACGAGGACGAGGCGTTTTTTTTCTTTTTTTTTCTTTTTTTTTTTTTTTCAATTTGAAATTTGCTTACTATAACGTGTCAGCAAGTTTTCTTTTGATGACAGGCCAAGGTTTGAGTGTTGGGAATAAAAAAAAAAATTGTGATCGACATTTCGCAGTGGTCTCGAGGGGGGAAAGTCGGATGGAATATTAAAAGGAGGAAAACAAAACAATATTAAAAGTGTGAGTTGGTGAATTCTGTGCACGTTAAATGCGTAACGGGTTGATGGGGAAGATGCTGGGGTTGGCAAATTTACGAGTTTTTTGTTTTTTTTGATGATCTAATGAGTGTTTTTGGTTGTTTGTCAGGTTAATTTCCTTATCACTGTACTCAAGTTGTGCCTCTTTATCACTCCCACTTGGGTTTGTAATGGGGACCCACGAATAGGGAGGCAAGTTAGCCTATCGGAGGGGTCGCCGGTGCCTTTTACGACCAGTGGCCAGTGCATAATAGTGCGGGAGTCTCCGGAGGGAGGTCAATGATTGGAGGGGATTGATAAGGCGGGTCATATAGTCGCCCATTGGTCATTTAGGAATCGTAGTTGGAGTTTTGGTCTGTAAAAGGATTTTTTTTAAACAGTTTTTAAGGTAGTTTTGGGATTTTAAATATTTTTACAACAGTTTTTGGTGTATTTTTGTGATTTTTAGATATTTTTGTGTATTTTTAGATGTTTTTGGTGTATTTTTAGATGTTTTTGGTGTATTTTTTAGATGTTTTTGATGTATTTTTAGATGTTTTTGGTGTATTTTGTGATTTTTAGATGTTTTTGGTGTATTTTTGTGATTTTTAGATGTTTTTGATCTATTTTTATGATTTTAAATATTTAAAAAAATTGTTTTGTAGTTTTTGATCTTCAGATCGATTGAGTTTCATAAAATGTACCTTTTTTGTAGCATTGGTCATCAAATTAAATTTTAAACAGAACAAAACATCTTAAAGTGTCCGAAGTTACTGCAGAATCATGAAAATGACGCGTGTTTTTAAATTTTAAATTAGCTCTGAACGGTATTGATCAGAGAATATTATTCAAAACATTCGTTTCGAGTGTCGGACAAACATTTAGCGATTAAAACGTAAACGAAAACGAAAGACCATCACTTTGGGCCCCAAAACGACATACATCTACATTACAATACAACCTTACAACCTAAAAACACAGCACACAACTCACCTACCCTTAAAACCGTGCGGGAATAAAAGATGGCGTCATGGCAACGGATTCTGTGAATAAGAAACGAGCTCTGTCGATTTTCATTGGCAGTTCCCGGCCTCCTGCAAATTCCTCCCTAACCAAATATCAATACATTAAATACCATCCACCCCAAACCCTAAAACTCCTTTCATAGTACACTCATTTAACGCGAAATGAAAATATTCTCATTTGAATGTTTAATAAAAAGAAAAACAAAACAAGACTTGTTTTGTTCCAACGAACCCTTTGTTGAGTGTAATCAAAATTACAGATCGATTGTGTGTGTGCGGTTTTATATCCGATATTTTCATCGGCGACATTTTCGCAGGCTTGTTTGTTTGTGTTCCGTTCGCTCGTTGTAATAAAAGACACAATGTTTTCATTAGAAAAAGTTTTTTTTTCGTTTTTTTTCGTCTTCTCTATTTTGCAGGAGAAAGAATACGGAGAGAAAAAAAAGTCGTGTACAGAATGAGAAAGTTTGGTTAATAGAATGATGGAGGGCATCTATATTTTCTTACATATATTAAAACATCTTTTGTTATTCAGGTCACGTGATACGTAAAGTGGCTCTTCGTTTCCCCGCTCCGCCTACACATTAAAGAAAAGGGCCAGTGGACATGACATGAAGGGAAAGGGTGAAATTACTTTTCATTTTTGTGCTTTTACAAGAGTGGTTGGGAATGCTAATATGGTTTTTGCCATTTTCCCCTCGCGTTTTTAATGCGTGTTATATAGAGAGAGAGGTATATGGATGGACGGGTCTTAAAGATGAATGGAATCGAAGGAATGCTGTTTAATTATAAGGCGAGTGGATATGGGGAAATGTTGGTTGGTTGTCAATTTTTTATGATTTAACGATTTAATCAAATTATTAAACGTTTTGTTTAATGGTAAGAAGGGGATGTGTTTAAAGGGTTGTTCTTTTGCTCGTTATTAACGAGCAATTTGCTTTTCTTGTATAAGTAATAGTTATTTTTCTTTGTAGGAATCTCGTCCTCGGTTAAAGTAATGAGATGACAACGTTGATGCTTTCACGGTAAGAAAATTATGGGGCAAGAGAAAGTTTTGTTAGTAAGTAAAGTGAAAAGATTTTTTTTTTTTTGACGGAGTATTATTTTTTATTTCTTGGAGGGATTTTGAGAGAATGGATATTTGTGCATAGAGCAAATCTGATTATGTTTTTGTGAAGTGAATATATGAAGATTATGAGAAAAAGCTGCGTAGAACGACTGTGTTAAAGATCGAGGCGAAACAAATTCACTTGTATTTTTATTATTTATTTTTTTTTTTGGTTAAATAATAGAGAGAGAAAAAAAATAAGTTGGCAGAGGTTGTTGTGTGAACAAGAAATGGGCATATCTTGCTCATGGAATGTAAATTTTTTTTTTTTAAACTTGTTTCTGAGAGAAACTGAAATGAATTGCTGCAAAAACAATTTCTCTGGGTAGGAGCCAGAGAATGAAAAAATAAAGCAACCCCTTAAACTCGGTTATACTTGTCTGCAGCACACTTGTCTGCAACACACTTTCGAGATTATTTTTTGTTAGGTTCGAAGGTAATCACTGTAAGTTATGGTGAAGAAGGTAAATTGAGTTGTGTGTGTTAAAAATGGATGGGTTTAGTGATTGGGTACAAATATTACGATATATCTGTACTGTTTGGCTGGGATTGCTTCCTCGTATGTGTAATTGTATACAAAAGAAGCAATTTGTGAGTTGTCGCACAAAAGAAAATGTTATGCCAGTTGTTTTATAATTTTTAAAAAAGTGTTATTCATTAGAAGTTGTTAGGAAATAGTATAAAATAATGGGGGAAAATTGATTTTTAGGACAACTTCTTGTTCAAATTTATGTAAATAAATGTTTTAGGACAATTTCTTACTAAAATTTGTGTAAATAAATGTTTTTTAGGACAATTTCGCACAAAATTTGTGTAAAAAATATGATTTTTTGAAAAATTTATCACAAAATTTAGCTTTAAAAAAATTATTTTAGGACAATTTAGCATGAAATTTGTGCAAAAAGTTGATTTTTAGGACCATTTCTCACAAAATTTGTGTGAAAATATGATTTTTTGAAAAATTTATCACAAAATTTAGCCTAACAAAATTATTTTTAGGACAATTTACAACAAAATTTGCGTAAAAAAGCGATGTTTATTTGAATGCTTAGTAAAGTATTGGGAGGAAACATTTTTTTCAAGAATTTTTATTCAAAAACATTTGTTTCTCATAAATTTCTTAAAAAACACTTATTTTTCCATTAAAATTTCAAATTTCCAACGTGTTAAATCACTGATTTCTATTTGAATTCCTAGTGCAATCCTATTCATATCACCTAAAAAAATACAAAACCGATGTTTTTCAAAATCTTTCATCCACGTGCAAACAAAACACAAATCCCTCATTCGTATTGAAATTTACAAACACGACTATTTAAAATATAAAAAAAAATAAAAATATATGAACAACATAACGAATGTACGAATCAGAGCGTGAAATAATCAAATCGACATTGTGTGTATATAATACAGATTTAGTCCGAGTCGTTATGGGACATCGATGAGCGTAAATGTGCAAGTTTTGCCAGGCAGTTTGCCTTGTTTTGTGTTTGCTCACTGATTCGTTCACTTTGGCCCATGTCTCGTCTCCAAGCAAGACCATATTCTCGCCGCTCGCAGGGGGAGTTTATTCGATATAAATAAATCCTTGGCATGCATATCTGGATGAGTAAAGTCGCTCCTTCATATCGAACTGCTGCCATCGGGAAAATGCTACGTGACACGAAAAGGCTGGATAAGAATATTAAAAAAAAAATAAAAAAAAATAGTAAAAAAGATCGTCACAATGACATATTGTGACGATTACACACCCCTGGCGTTACCATCGTTCGTGAAGAATAAAAAAGTTCACTCTTCCAAACCCCACAACTGACCATCACTGATTGTGATCAGTAGATATTTATGCAAAATAAAATTCGTTTTATGCGTGTAAAATATGCACCAAAAAGTCCATTTTATGCAAAATAAAAAAATTTATTCGAGTGAAATCAGGTGTTAATAACAACTTAAAGCCATTTCAAAGTGTTCTTGATGTAAATGAATTATAATTACTGATCAGGATGACCGGACGTTTCGGTTTTGGATGATTTGTTCCGTAAAAGTTTCTCGGGACGCAAAAATGTCTCGGTTTTTATAAATGGATGTAAAAACAGACAGATATTTCCATACGCTTCAAGAATATACATTGAAATTATGTTGCAATGTATTTTGCATTGGATTTCGTGAGAATGCATTTTGCAATATATTTTTGTAAAATTTATTATGAAATGCGTTCCCAGTAGCCTACTATTGTTAGTCAAATGAATTTTTTCAGTTGTATTATGAAATGCATTATTTAATGTACAAATAATATGCTCCGTACGTAATTCTGCAAAATTCTATACATTTTGGAATGCTTTAAGTAAAAAGCAATATATTTAAAGATATATTTTTGATATACTTATGATGAAAGTAAATATAATAAAATGTGCTCGTAGTTTGTAATTTTATAATTTCACATAATGATTTCTGAGTAAAATAAACAAACAAATAAATAAAAATAATATTTATTTTGTATGGCTATTTTTTTTTTATTTTTAAAATCTGGCCACCCTGATGACCACGACGTGGGTGGACACTTGCTAATACGAAATTTGGACGGCAATTTAGTCGCGAGACTGCGGCAGTCGATGCCCACTCGTGAGATGGCCGTCCAATCGCCGCTCGTATTTCAAAAGCATGATGGGACCAATGGCGTATAGTTTTGGGTTAATGGAATCGAGGAGAAAATGTTGCGAGGAGAAATGATGGGATATGTGGGGGTTACGAATGAACGGCGCCTCGATTACAAGGCCCCGCGTCCCAATTAGATGCTCAATTAAGAAAGTGAAAGGCGGAAGCTTAATCTTTAGTTTTGTCTTGGTTGTGAACTTTGTACAAGAAAAAAATGCTAATAGACACGAGTTTAAGACATGCTCATAAAAGATATTGCACGATGCTCGCTCTGCTATGAAAAACACAATTGTTCTTGGAGCAGTTTTGTTCGCAGCGATTCATCAGGCGAGAGAAGAAGGAAGAGAGAGAGAGAGGGAGCGTTTGCTTCTTTTTTTTCATTCTTATAGGGCTTTTTAGCATCTTTTTTTTTTCTTTTTTAAATATTTTTCTTTGCTAAATGAGGAGAGAACGTGTAGCAACAATTACATTTCGTGCAAAATGTGGTAAGCACGTGTGAAATTGATGCAACCTTTAAGGAAAATGTTTAATATTTGCTTACAAATTGTTGATTTAAGTGAATAGAAAAAAGGAAAATAAATATAAAGATGGAAATGATGTAATTAGATATTTTTATGTGGTTTTTTTTTTTTTTTTTTTTTAAATTGTTATTATTTTTTTTTATTTTAGGGGATGAAAATAGATTTGAATGAATTTTGGGAAATTGGTTTTGAGCTTTGGGATGGAGTTTTTTTTTGGTTAATTTTGATTTTATTTTGAAGTTTTTTTTTGGAAAATTTTAGCCCATTTTTAATAACTGCTTAGAAAATTAATTTTTTTTTAAAATATTATTTTTGATAATTTTGCTTATTTTTGGCATTTTTATGGATATTTTTGCCTATTTTGACATTTTTTTAATATTTTGGTCAGTTTTGAGTTTTATGAATATTTGTGCTTATTTTTGACTTTTTATGAATATTTGTGCATATTTTTTACTTTTTATGAATATTTTTGCTTATTTTTGACATTTTTATCGGTATTTTTGACATTTTTATCGAGATTTTTGACATTTTCATCATTTTCGCTAATTTTTTTCGTTTTGTGATAAAAATACCATCAAATTTTAATATATTTCAAACAATTTTTACTTTTTTAAAAATATTTCTTTTACAATTTTTAAATTATTCGCAAAATCCATAAAAAAATCATATTGGTACCTCTCTAATTTACTATAATCAAATCTACATTAAATTTTAAAAAAAAAATCTCCTACTCTTTCCATATTACATTGACATACAAACATGTTAAACTTGCAAAGAAAAAACAACAGTATTACAGTAACTTTAATTTTTCACAATACTACTCCCTTATTTAAAACTAAACCCAAAAAGAGAAAAAAAAACCCAAAAAATCCCAAGCAACGAGATTAAAAAAGTCAAACAAAAAACTTGCTTGACGTTTCTTCCCATTTCCAAAATAATTTATTTAACAAAGAAAAACAAAGTTAACTTTTTTTTCTCCAGCAAAAGTAAGACTTGGATTAGAGTTGTATTTTTATTTCCAAGATGGTAGCGGCGCCACTCCCTCCGGTGCAATGCAAATACAACCTGCTTGCAGGGTTATTGATCTTCCCTCGGATGTCCTGGGAATCTTGGCCTCCAATAATTCAAGAGACCGTCGCTGCGAAAATCCTCCTCACATCCCGCATGGAAACCAATCTTCTTATAACCCTTTCTGTCCACAAGAAAACTAGTCTCCCTGTGCACACAACCCCCAGCAACTTCTACAACACTTTCTTTTACACAAACAAGAAACAGAACAAAACAAACTCCAAACATTTCCTCTGCACAGCAGCACGAATCCCATAATAATCAGAATCATTTAATATCATTTAATGTATTGTTTAATCAGTAAAAGACTTGATTTCAACCAGTACACAGAAGACTTTCAGAGTCTGAATATTCAGAGTCTGAATTTTCAGGTTGTCACGCCGCAAACGAAATGATTGGCTGTGTCTTTCCGTGTGCGGAAATTGTTTGGTACACACAATCCGTGCACGTGTTGTAATTACAAATGGCGACCACTTCATTGTGCAAAATAAATGGATTACAGTATTTTTAAATTAATAATTAATAATAAATTATAAAATAAATTAATCAAACATTTTTAGTATTGTCTGTCTTTGTATTCAGTATTCACCTCCGTCTTATGTACGACTGGTCACGATTGATTGCATTACCACAATGCATTTTGGGTACTCAGAATTTGTTCGTGCACGGAAACAATTGAATTTTTCCGTGCACCATCACTGCCGGAAAGAATGGAATTCCGGTCGCCAGAAAGTTTTCGTGTGTGGTAAGCAGAACTATGTGTACCACGTCGACCAAAACTTCTGGCCGCTCACGGAAAGTGACCATTCCATGCACGGAATCAGGTCATGTGTACTTAACTTAGTTTTAGTTCAGTTTGAGTTTATGGGAAACCCGACCCGACATTTAAACAACGAAACATATTTAACTGGTAGTTAAACGTGTTTTCGTGAGTGCTTTTGGTTTATTTTGAGTCCACTGTGAACTTCCGTAGTTATAAAGGTCAAGGAAAAAAATGGTGGAGCGAGGAGACTGGTATTAAATCATGCAAATGAGTTGTGCGGGGAAGGATAATGGAAAAAAATGGCGGAATCAATATTTTGCAGGTCTAGTCAATTAAAAAAAGGGGTTACTCAAGCAGAGAGGGCGATTTAATAATTCGTAAAAAGGGAAGGAAAAAAAAGAAAGTGTTAAAAAATGAACAGCGCTTGTGAAATTAGGTTTACAAAAATTATTTACTTGGAAGAATTAAAACATAAATTTGTCTTTATCACGGTTCTTGCAGATTGTGTGCTCACACATTTTTGCTAAGAGTTTGTGAGTGAGCAGCTTATACAGTCACGGGTCTTGATGGTCATAACTTAGACGCACGAATGGAGGCGAGGAAGGGAAAGGACCATGGGCAAAAAGTGCGCTTTTTTTCGTAGATGGATTGAGTTGTAAGGGCTTTGAGTTAAAACTTAAAGGTAAGGTGCAGTGTGGTTTCTGTTTCAGGGTGTTTGGTAGAAGTTTTTGATAAAGTTTTGTTGTTTGTGTGAATAATGAATAACTTTTGGTCAAGATTATTGGTAAAAATTTGAGTTTTGGTAAAGATTTTGCTTGTTTTGGTTTATATTTTGGATTTTTTGGTCAAAATTTTGGATTTTTTGGTCAAAATTTTGGATTTTTTGGTCAAAATTTTGGATTTTTTGGTCAAAATTTTGGATTTTTTGGTCAAATTTTTGGATTTATTAGTCAAAATTGTGGATTTTTTGGTCAATATTTTGGATTTTTTAGTCAGAATTTTGGATTTTTTGGTCAAATTTTTGGATTTATTGGTCAAAATTTTGGATTTTTTGGTCAAAATTTTGGATTTTTTGGTCAAAATTTTGGATTTTTTGGTCAAAATTTTGGATTTTTTGGTCAAAATTTTGGATTTTTTAGTCAAATTTTTAAATTTTTTGGTCAAAATTTTGATTTTTTGACTAAAATTTATTTTTTTGTGTCCAGATATTGGTTTTTTGGTCAAAATTTTGGTATTTTGAGTAAAGAATTTGGTTTTTGGTTAAAATTTTGGTATGTTGGGTAAAGATTTTGGTTTTTTGATCAAAATTTTGGTTTTTTTGGTCAAGATTTTGGTTTTTTAGTCAAAATTTCGGTTTTTTTGGTCAAGTTTTTGCTTATTTTCATGTTTTTTTACAAGGAAAAATTAGTTTTTGTTTGTAAAGTTGTTAAAAGTTAATTATTTTGGGCAAAACATAACATTTTTTGAATTATTATTTCTTTTTGCAATAGGAGGTCAAAATAAAAGATATTATTGCTTTTTAAAAGTTGAAAAGAATAAGGAAAAAAATGTTGAATATTTTGGAATTTCAACATTCAATTGAAATGCAATGCATCAATTTGCCTTGTCGACATTCAATGGAATCCAAGGAATTTTTTTCTTGTTTTCTTCCACCCTCTTTTCTGGGATTAATAAAAACATGCCACGATTTTATCCGAGATCTTCTCCAGAAAGAAAAAAAAATCAGGTCTTCAGACCCATCATATCAATGAAAGAATGTTTGTTACCATGACAACTGATCTCACTCCATCTATTCATTAATAGGCTTCTTAGTTTGACACTAGAGTGCGCTGCTTCCCGCGGCTTTAATTAATTACAGCTAAAACCAAAGGAAATTCTCCTTTTAATAGAAAAAAATAAATAATAATACATTGTTTTTAAAACATTCTTTTCTTCGAAATAAAAAAAAACATATTTGATGTTTTTCTCAATCCATTTTCAATCTTGGGTGTAAACTTTTAGCTTTCAGCGACCCCAGGATCATTATTTTATCACCCAATCAAACAAAACCTGATACCGAAACTTCGAGAGAACACCACCAGGGTCCTGGCCCCACGACCATCTGCCCCATGCAAAAAAAAATTAAAAAAAAAAAAACTTTTACTCGAATTTCTATTCAAACAAAACCAAAGTTCCAAAATAAAAAATAAAATAAAAAATTTAAAAAATAAAAAATATAAAAAATCAATTTTTATAAAAATAAAAATAAAAAATAAAAATAAAAAATCCAAAAAAAAAATAAAATCAATTAATGAAATTAAATTAATTTTTTTGGGTTTTGTTTACCATTAGATTCACGAGAAAAAGCTTCTCGTTCTCGTCTTAACCGAGTTCCAGCTGCAAATTGCTTCGGAGAACCCATTAGCCACGACAGGGGTGCAATGATGGCGTGCGCCGGGTAATGGGAAAGTCGCGTCGCCATTGGTTCGAACGGAGTAGCGGACACGAGAGCGACATGGCGGCAAAGGGTTGGGAAAGAAAAACCCACCCCATCGGCTATCAACCCCTAGGGTAATGTCCGATATTTTTCTCTCTATCTCTTTTCTTGTTGCTGAGCTGTCAAGCTCGAAGAATGTGCAATGGAGGATGTCGAAACCAGGGGGAGTTTAAAAAATGGCGTTGTATTCGATTTAACCCTTTTTTAATGCAAAAGGCAGTAATGGCGGACGACCGGGGGAAGCGAAAATGAAGGTGATTGATTTTTTCCCCGGTTCCAGCCTCCAAACCGAGGGTGGAAACACGAGGTCAACCCAAGGGTCACGTGCTGGACGCATCTGAAAGGGTTACTAAGGCAACCAATTTTTTTTTTCTTTTGGGGGGGTCGGGTGATGGGGGGTATTGATGAAAAATGTAATTTAATGAGATTCTTTGTAAATACAGACGCCCTTTTCAATTTTTGCAATTGCACTTTGAACCCCTTTGATTGTAATGTCCATTAGGATTTCGCAGTGACTCAAGAGAGGACATGGTCCATCAATCAGTTGACGTCATTAGTGTTGTGCAATTTTATGTATTAAAAGAGTTGAGGTGGGAAGGGGAAGAGTTTGTTGATGTTTAATTGATATTTATATTGGAAATTAAAGGTAAAGATTGGGCAATGAATCTTGTTTTTGAAGGAAGGGGATTTGTTCACGAGCACATCATTTTGCCCTGGTCTTTTGGGACGGGATTTAACGTTGGTTTATTATGTTTTCATGCGTCCATTTTTATCTTAGTCTGGTCATGGTTATGTTATCAGGGCTGGAGATGCACCTGGAGATTTATAAATATTCTTTTATGATGTTTCCATGTCACCAGGACTAAATCTCTCTTGTTTGTTCGTTAAACCCTTTGATGCCAACTCGTTGTGGGCTGTTTTGATCGTACTTAAATAGGCAGGTTTTTAGGGTTTAAATGGTAAAATAAAATTGGAGATATTATTACAACAGTAAAATTATTTAATTGATGGTTAACATGGACTTGGACAATGTATAAAATATTTGGCACAGATTATTATAGATTAAAGAATTATGTCCAAAACAACAAACTATTAGTTTTTAAATTTTAAACAGTAAATATTATGGTTATAACAGCAAAAATGACAAAAATATTATGTATTAGGCAAATTAACTCATATATATACTATTGGTTTAAAAGCTTGTTGGAAAGATTATTATTGGCGCGTAAGTGTGTAATGAGTAATTATAAATTATTTACATCAAGAACACTTTGAAATGGCATTAAGTTGTTATTTAACACATGATTTCACTTGAATAAATTTTTTTATTTTGCATATTTATATTATTATATTGCATAAAATGGAATTTTTGGTGCATATTTTATCCGTCCGAGACTAAACAGCATTTTTAGACGACGTGTTTAAAAAATGGCGGTTGATTTAGTCTGCTTTGAGTCGCAATGGGCATGCGCACAACATTTAAACAACAAAACATGTTTAACTGCAATTTTAAACACGCTTTTCGAATGCAGGGCGTGTGTGTTTAATTAAAGCTGTTTTTTTCCATCTCCGGAAATGACCAGCAAACAAAACGATAAAACAAAACACATTTCATAGATAAAGAAGAAAACCGTCATAGTGCTATTATTAGATTAGCGACATAAAAACCAACAGATTAACAACAAAACAGCTATACAGACGTCGTGGAAGAGACACTTTTTTCATGCAATAAAAGAGATTTTCGCACACTATTTTTGACGACTCCTCCTAAAACGGATGACAGTTGTTAACCCAACTTGTTTTTAACATTCTTTTAAGTAGATTCTCAGAATTTATTGTCACATTAGAAATGTGCAGAACATTTTTTATATATATTTGATGTCCCCCCCAACATATCTATCCCCTTTGTGACGGGAGGGTGATTTTTGGTAAATGTCCATACAGCGCCATTACCGAGGAAATTGGTCATTTGTCTCGTCGTGTCGCATTTAATGACAAATAACTAACGCAAAAATAAAATAAAAATAGAAATTTTTCTAGAAAAATTAAAATCTCATTTTAACAATTTCTGATAAAGGGGTTGTCAAAAAAAAAACCACATTGGGGTTGGGGGTGTTATGTCTATTTTCTACAGTCGCGCCATTCTCCGAGGGAGGGGCAGAGAGGGTTATATCGCTCAGCTGGCTTACACTATGGAGATGAGGGGCCTCAAAGCTGGCGCAAGAGGTTCAACCCCTTTTTTCACTTTTTTTTTTGTTCAGAAAGGGGTGCGACCACCTCTGTCTGGGTAGGGGAGAAAGGGTGGATGACACATGGTGCGAACCCTTTTCAGCGACATCCAATTAAAAACGGGGGGAAAAAGGGTTCCTCGAGTTGCATCCACTTCTGGAAAATAAAAAAGAGAAGCGAATGTCCCAGAACTGGAATCGAGAAAAGAAATTGAAGTAAAAAAAATTGTTAGACGAAGGGTAGGGTTTTTCAAAGAAACCTCATCCCCCCGCACCCCTCGGGAGAGCAAGACAAAAAATATATAACCCTCACATCAGTCTCCTCTCCCTCGATACGACGACAGGTATTGATCGACACCCCGTTTATTACCATCCGCAGAAAGGGGTGAGAGTGGAAAAAGGGGTTGGACGAATTTGCCTAACCCCCTCCGTCGATTCTTGTGTGCCCCATTTTTTTTTTTTGGCTGGGGTTTGGTCATTCTTTGCAGATGATACAAGAATTTTGTATAATGTCATTAAAGGGGAAAAAGTGTGTGTGAAAAATGATTATTGGGAATTGCGTCATAGGTCTGGACACAAAGGGATGGTCAGTTTAGTGATGGTCGGGGGAATTGAAGGGTTAGGGGGAGATTCATTAATGATGGGATTGAAGGATTGCCTCGCGTGGGATGGAGGAAAGGGTGCAGTAAAGCCGGGATCGTTAGAAACTCGGGGCTTGGGATGAAAAAATGGGATGGGGATTGTGTGTGGGTCGGGAGAAAAATGGGAAATGGATGGAAAGAGGAGGGAAAATTGTGGGGGGTTGAGTTGTGGGTGTTGTCGTTTGGGTTTGTTTTGTTTGGGAAGTTTGTAGTATTTTGGGTTTTAGAAATTCAAAGCATTCTTGGGTTGGGATAAACAATATTGGTTTTCTTCCATATTGGAATGCCATCCAATATGATGGGAACATGCCACTTGTGGTTTCTCAATTTTACATGCCACTTGTATTTTTTTTTTTGTCTTTTTTAATTTTTTTTTATTTTTCTGAGGGCGTTTTTTATCTATTTATTTATTTATTTGAAATTATTTTTATATTTTTGGTGAATGTAGTTTTTCGTAATGAAAAAGGTGTTTGCGGAATGAGGTATTGTAGGTCAAAAAGCGTTTTTTTAAAAAAAAAATGTACGAGATTTATTTTTATGGGATTTATTTTCGTGGGATTTATTTTCATGGGATTTATTTTTTTGGGATTTATTTTTATGGGATTTTTTTTTTTTTTTACCGGATTTATTACTATAGGATTTATTTCTACGGCATTTATTTCTATGGGGTTTATTTTTATGGGATTTTTTTTTTTTTTTTACCGGATTTATTACTATAGGATTTATTTCTACGGCATTTATTTCTATGGGGTTTATTTTTATGGGATTTATTTCCACCGGATTTATTTCTACGGGATTTATTTTCATATGATTCTGTGAGATTTCACGGGATTTCACAGGGTTTGCCTGTTGGGTGTTGTTATTTCATTTAAGAATTATTTTTATTTCCGCTACATAATTGATGACAAATTTTTAATAACTTTTTAAAAAAAAATTTCCACGCATGCTGCATGGGTGACTTCTAGTTGCAAATTAAATTGGAATAATATTTGGGTTTAATTGATTACTTCAAATTGGCTGCTTAATTGTCACTTAGTGAATTGCGTTTTTGTGCTTCCATCTAGCGGCGAATCGAGGTATTAGTATATTTTTAATTCTTTTTTTTTAATTAAAAATAAAAAAAAAAATTGATTAATTTTTATCAAGTTGAAAGAAAAAATAAAGCGCAATAGAAATCAATTGAAAATCACAAAAAAAAGCAATAAAACTAGTAAGGGCCGTGGAAAAGAGAACAGAACACCTTTATTATGCCCTTTGCCACCTTCGAGTTGACACTTATCAAGCGCCGCCCTGTAAGCAATCTCATATAAACCTGTCGTCCAGTGTTTGCGGTTTGCTGAAAAATCGTCTTCATAATTTTTATCTCTTTTTTTTTGCGCCCGTTTCCTTGAGCAATATGGCGCCAGGCGCACGTGCAAACTCATTTGCTTAAATAGTAGCAAACCATAAACGCCCAGGAGTAAATGGGAGGTGGAGGGGCATTTTTAATTACAACAAACATTAGACTAGTTTTTATTGAAGGGGGGAGCACACAGACGAGGGTTGCAAGGGCAAAATTAAGAAAGATAATAAGCACATTGGAACATAAATAAAATACAAGGCAAGCCACGGCCTTGTGGGCATGAGCACATACTCACGGAAGCGCCATCGCGCGACGGAAACACGAAAGAAAGCGGATGGATTAAACTGAAATTGTGCCCAATGATTTTTTTTTTGTTTTTTTTGTCTTACTTTCATTTGTATTACAAAACGTTTACATGCAACAATGTATACCGCAAAATGCAGGAAAGGAAACCAGTGTTGACATTGCTGGAAATAATAAATGACTGATTCAATTTTTATATTACCCCGCGCTCTATTGACAAAACCTAGACATTGAATTCAATCGGTTCGGTCAATTTAGATTTTTATTTTCGTCGATTTGGTCAATTTTATGCATCTATTTTAGTCGTTTTGGTCAATTTAGACATTTATTTTAGTCGTTTGGGTCAATTGAGACATTTATTTAATTGTTCTTGATCAATTTAGACATTTATTTTAGTCGTTTTGGTCAATTTAGACATTTATTTTAGTCGTTTTGGTCATTTTTGACATTTATTTTAGTCGTTTTGGTCAGTTTAGACATTTATTTTAGTTGTTTTGGTCAATTTAAACATTTATTTAAGTCGTTTTGGTCAATTTAGACATTTATTTTAGTCGTTTTTGTCAATTTAGACATTTATTTTAGTCGTTTTGGTCAATTTAGACATTTATTTTAGTCGTTTTTTTTGTTGAAATTTTGAGGTTTGTATATTAATGAAGATTTCAAGCCATTTGTCTTCGCTCCCACTTTGCTTTTTCCTCTCTGCGGTTTTGTCTAATCGCTTGATGCATCATCATTTTGTTTTAAAAATTGTTGAAGATGACGGGCAAATGTGTCACTCAACTTGATGCTAATTCCAAATGAGAAAAAGGGCCCCTATCTTGACATTTGTAAGTCTCAATGGGAAGTATATGCGATTGAGTTTTTTTTCTGCCTTTTCTGTTAACCACTTTCACATCTCAGCTCTCCTACTTTCTTCCCTTCTCTTCACTTGTCATGATAATGTCATCTTTTCGACTTTGTCAATGATTTTTCTTCCCTTTTTTCTCTTTTCATCTATCTTGACATTTCAACTTTATTTAATTTTTTTCTTCTTCTTTCTTCTTCCTTAAAAGAAAAAAAAAATTTTATCCCTAAAAAAAAAAACAGAAAAAAAATCATTAATGGGTAATTTTTTTTATAATTAATTTTTTTTTCTCTCCCCTACTCTTCTCCGGTTTCAAAAAAGCCAATTTGTTGTCATAAAAAGAGACTTTGCCACAAAAACCGTCCGCGGCACCCCTGGCGCTTCCCTCGCCACGTGGCGCCCTTTTGGTATTGGCAGGTTGTTTTCAACGGCACAAAAGTTAAATACACCTAACTAAACGACATTGTCCACTCAAATTCCCATCTTTTTGAGTACCTTTGAAAAGCACCCCCTGCGTCGTCTCCGATCTCTTTCCTGCATCGCTTCAATCTCGCAAAAAGCCTGTGGAAAATCACTTTTCGCAGCGCAGCGCAAGAGGTCGCATCTGCATCTTGTACTGCACAAGTTAGAAAAGCCAAATGCAAATCAAAAATGCGATCACTCGTGATTCGCTGCCCCTTCTCGTCGAGACACACTTTAGCCCCATATAAATATGGGATTTTTTTTGTTCTCTAAGCCGCGAGTGCGGGGCCACCGAGAAGAGAGGCTCGGGTGAGGACGTCAACCCTTTATCGCTGAGAAACATCTGGGTCCATGTGGGCCGCCTCAGCCATTCGTGTTTGCTCGCGCAACTCCTGAGCAAACAATTAAATTATTTTTTCTCTAAGAGCGGGCCATGCCACACATCCCGTGGTGCATTGTGGACGATGCAGTGGCGAATGTGGTCATAAAAAATAAGAATGAGAAATATCAATAAACAAATAAATGATTTTTTTATTATAATTTTTGTTTATAATCAATTTTAAGATTTTTTTTTTGCTTTTTTTTTGATAACCCCATATTGAATTGGATTTTTTTTAAGTCTGTCTTCTTCTAATCTTATGAAACTCATCCAAAGGGATTCTGGGAGAAATTTGTGCATTCATGGTCCATCCATAATTCACTCGTAATCTTCTCGTTGGCAGGGAGACCAACCTTAGAGAACTCTTTTTCCTCCGCTTCTTCTTTCACTCCACGATTTACGGGTGTATCAAATATGCTTGAAATGCACTCACTCTCTCATACACACAAGTAGAATTGTGTACGCAGAAAAAAAAGTATGCGAGAGAGAGCATTTCAATTCAATTTCTACAATAAATTGGGATCTCAAAAGATAGACAGTTATTACCAACTTCAGTTTATGGCACGCAGTTCCGCATAATTAAATGATTTTTTATTTTTAAAGAAAAAGAAATTCGGACCATCCTTATTCCTCTTATAAAAAAAAAAAAAAAAAAAAAAAAAATTTTTTTTTTAATATTAATAAAAATTCAACACGCATTTTATTTTTTATGGTAAATAAATGAAAATGAAAATATTTTTTTTTTTTAGTTTTTTATATATTAGAAAGCATTGAACTTTGAATTTTTGAATAAAAACAGAAGTATGTCACTTCGTGTGAACGTCGTGCTCGCTCTAATTGATGCAAGTGGCGACGCCTTTGGACGTTTTAGTCATCAAACTGGCAATTATTGGCGTATAGCAAACTACGGCTGAGCAAATTTGAACTTGACCATATTAAAAAAGCCATCGAACTTTGACACGTTGTAAAGGAAATGAAGAAATGAGTAGTTTGAGAGTTGCTCATTTGTGTAATCGTTTTGTAATAACGATGGCTGACATTTTGTGTCCCGGTAGAAAACTTCACGGTCGATCTGCTCGTTTTTGTCGAGTGATTGAGATTTACTTTGAGGGAATAAAAGGTAGATTTTTGTTTAATCAATCATTCTAAGTGGTTTAAATGACGCGATAAAGCTTAGATTTCAATGCGAAAGTGCAAAATACAAAATTGGGTCCTGAATTTAAATTTATTGCTAATTTCCCACTGCATCTTAAAGTAAAATTTTGTAATTTTGTCCTTTTAGCTCAAAATCCTTGTTATCACGGCTGATGGGTCATCTAAGCAGACTCCGAATGAGTGGAAAAAGCGGCCTAGTTTTCAATAACACGCCCACAAGTATCCAATCTATAAGATTGGAATTTTTAGGTTGCAGGATGTCGAGATAATAAAACATGGTTCCAACCCTTTGCAGATAAAACGTGCATCATGCACTCTGCATTCAGTGATTGATTTTTTTTTTTAATATAATTAATTAAATTTTGTTATTTAATTTTATTTTTTTGTAATTAATGGGATATAAATGAGGGTTAACTTAACAGTGGCTAGTATACGAGGCTACAACACGAGTTATTATACGTTTCTACTTGTGCAGCGGTAAAAAAGAACGGTGATAATTTATGATGGAGGTAGAAAAACATGATGTAACTTAGGAGCGGCTACACAAAGAGAAAAAATTCTCTTTAATAAAAAATTAATTTTCACTTTTATTTGCGAGGTAAAAAGCTTTTGATTCGAAATAATTAATTTGAAGAAAAAAAAATTAAATTGAAGACGACTTTTTTCACATTTTTTTGAATTAATTCGACCTCACCTTGACGCCTTAAACGAATTGTTTATACCAATTTGCTTGTAATGGCTGCAGCCCTACCTTTGTCTTTGAGGCACTGGGTGCGGAGATGATGAAGGAGATAGTTGGGTTTTAATTATTGGCCGGTAGAGAGTAGGCGTGGGTGGTATTTTTATTCGTATATATTTTTTTAAAAGCTCGCACAAAAGGGTTGAGAGTGGGTGTATACATTTGGCTGTGTAATATGATTGAGTGCTTGAGAAACACAATGCGAAAAGGTTGAATCGGTTTTACGTTGATGATGAATTAATATTCATGATCGATGTGATGTTTGTTGTACCACCTGTTCGATTAAGTCATGTAATGATCATTTAATTGAGTCTAAATTCAAACGTAATAAATCAATGAAAATTTATTAAATTATTTATTAAATGATTTTTCTGATTTTTAATTAATTAAAAAAAAAAAAAAGAAAAAATGTTCAATTTTCGATATTGGTTTTACTTATTTTTCTCTTTGTCTCAGGCTTAGCTACGCGTAATCAGAAGATGACCAGACGAAGGGATGCTGCGTGAAATCCCTCGTGATATGGATTGAGCTGCAGGACCCGGTCTCCATGTGTTGTTGTAATTTCTCTGTGATCCCGATCGGCCCGCGGTAAGGCACTCCTCTCAGGTGCAACTCCCTTTTCCGTTTCCAGGGGCAATGTTAGGGATGATCCGTCCCCCTTCGTAATTCAGTCTATTCTCTTAATGGATAGTGATCACTCAACTCTTTTAATACCCAATCGAATTTTTATCATCTTCTTTGTTTCTTCCCATAAAAGAAAACTGTAATTAATGTTATGTTGTGTTTTTTTTGCGCCGGAGTAACAGGCGTCGGTGGTTAAGTACTAAAAGCATAACGAAACGAAATTGATTGCATAAAATAGCAGATGGATACAAGTGCGCAATTAGAGTTGGAGTGAAATGGGCAATGCATGACCGATGACGCCACTCAAGTGGGCTGTGGAATGCATCAGGTGTTAATGATGACACGGAATAATAAAGATGGGGTTAGAACCTGGAGGGAGATGCGTCGTCTTAGTGACCCTGTTTAAAACCAGGAATGCAAAATAGAGAGGAATTTCGCTTGCCCGAACGGAATATGACAGTAATTAATTTCTGCCACACACCTGAGGGTGACAAGTAAGTAGTAAGGCGACACCTTTGTGAAGGAAGGAGGGCTAAAACAAATTCTCAGACAGTCGAGTCAACTAGAACGCGCGCAATTTTGGATAAACGGATGAGAAAAGTGCCGGAAAGTCGATATTTTATGCTCAATACCGCTTGTTTTCTCATGCATCAGCCTCATGCCGAGGATATTCCCTCTTCCGATCACCAAAGAACACATCTACGTCTATTGTTGTGATAATTTGGTTGTTCTCCAAGTTAATTTCATCGTCCAAAACAAAAATTCTAAATATGGAAAAATAATTTTGAACTAAAAATTAATCGAGTACATTTTTATTAAAGATTAAATGACAAATTCAATCGCGATCGAAGCTCGGTGTTGACGCAATGTGATTTCTGCCCAGTGCCCCGATGGTAAAGACCGCGTATTTAATTTGCCGTTTAATCTTTAATAAAACATCAATAAGGTAACGTGTTTTTTCATTTATTGTTGATATGTTAAATAAATATTATTGAATCAGTCTGAAAATTTAATCTGACATTACTTGAGTGGTATATTTAGTAATCCTAAAAGGAAAATTAAATCAAAATATTGGAAGTTAATTTTTTTCAAATTTTTCGTCATTCCACACACTTTTTGGACGCACCTTCGAGATAGAACTATTAATTTGAGTATATGATTCATAAAATGGACACAGACAAGGGTCATTTGGACGTCGCATTTCCTAAAACGAAGGAAGGAAATGCGGTCACGTTGAGTCGTTGTTGGTGCAGCTGGTGCGTTGATTTATACCGCCATGCCGGATATCTGCCCCGGTGTCAGTGGCCATTAGAATCGGGGATGAGTCGGTCACGACTTTCCTCTCGGTCACTTTGCAGAGACAACGGGGGTCTGTGTTTGAAACGGGACATTACTTTCGCCTTTCAAGATCAAACTGATTCACTATCCAGTCTAAACAACCCCCACCCCGTCCCCCCCCCCCGCGCAAAAAATGGACCAATGAGGGCGGGGTCGAGCCGTGACCAATATCAACATCCTCCCTGGGCAACTGGAGGTGAATTTTCGCGTTCCCTACGGTGGAGTTTGAGGGTCGTTGCAAAGGGGAGTCTCTAATTAAACGTTTGCTCTCCTTTCAGTCGTTGCTCCTTTATTTTTTTTCTATCCCTCGGCTTCATTACCGATTTTATGGGGTGGGTCTCTCGAGTCCACTGTCCCTTTCTTTCTTAAGTGTGACGTAATTCAACAAACCTGATTCGAGGCTCTTTTTTTTTTCTCGGATTCTTTACCACTTTTTGATGGATTGGGAAAAAGTGCAAGTTGCTTCACCTTTGGGACCGATCGACGGGGACCTCGAAGAAGTGCGTTTACTGGCCAGTTCGACCAGAGGTACCCTTGGGTCACGCGTCTCCCACCCGTCCCAAGCGCCGATCCCAGGGGGGCGACGATCCATCTGAAGCTGTCACGGTGATGGATGATCTGCCTGCCCACCTAGAGTTTGCTTGCCCTAATGTTAGGGCCGACCTGACCCCCGTGCAGCTGTTTCCCTTGGCTCAAGGAGGGTCAATGAAGAGAGAGACTGGGGGAGGAAAAAATAGATCTTGTTCTGTAAATAAAATACAAATTTGGACGAAAAAATGTGCAATTATGGTAGTGGTCGTGACATATTTTTTTTTTGGAGGTGAAACTTAGTGGTGCGGTCATCCGGATAAGAGTTAAAGGTCGTTGTGCTTTTGGTGATGGTGGGAGTGGGGGAAAAATATGAGCGGATCTGTTTGTTTATGTAAAATTATAATTGTATTAAAATTACGCGCAATATGGATCGTTGGAAACTGGTTTTGGTTTGGGTAACTTATTACGGGGAGATGTAAATGTAATTTGTAATGGTAATGTTTTTAGTTTTTTTTTTTTTGTAATTTGAGGAAAATTTGTGGCGGTTCGCAAAAAGTTTGTTTGTAGTTTTTCGCGAGAAAAAGGAAGAAATAATTCCTGGATTTTCTGCAGGGGAAATGGAGTTGACGTGTGGAATTGCGATGCAGAAATTATTTCAAATTGTTTCGCACAAAATAAAAAGTGAAATTTTTTTTAAAATTTTTAATTTTTTAAATTTTTAAAAATTTTTCGACATAAAACAAAAAAAAAACAGTTTTGATATTTATTTAGATAAATTTTGGAAATTCATTTCCGTATACTGACGCGAGTTATTCGAAATCCAAGCAGTTTAAATGTAAATCTAGAGACATTCCAAATTACACAGTTTTATTAGCTACTCGGGTTTGACATATTAGGAAACGCGAGGTTATTTAATCGCCTGTGGACGGAACTGCGCCCACCTGACCTGTGGACCCGGTCTGAGCATTCAACACGGTTGTGTACGCAGGTGCAATGCAGTCTCTGTTTTTGTCAATTTTAACGTGGGTTCACGAGGTGAAAGTTGATTTTTTTTCACCCAGCACGTGCGTGGACGAATGTACGATAATTCCATCAAGGATGAGATATCCGACCGTAGTTTGTCTAACACCTGGTGACCAGGTGAGAATCATACTTAGTGATAAACACCAAATAAGGAATTGCCGAACAAGGTGTGTAGAAAATGGAAGAAAAGAGTTTCCAGCTGCGAAAAGTAATTTTATATGTTAAAATAAAAAAGAGAAAAAATGAAAAAATGAGAAATTGTGCGTTTGTTTTGGACTTCGTGACGCCGTTGGTTAATAGAGAAAGAAGAGAGGGGAGAAGGAATGTAACGACATCACTTGTATGCCAGTAGTGCGAGGGTAAGACGAGGTGTAGGTGCTTGAAACCATAAGTAGGATGAATAAAGGAAGGACATGACCGGTTGGTGGATCCTTCGTCTGATAAACTCCATTTCTGTGATTAGTTTTTATGGCACAAGTGGCAGAAGTGGCGCGGTGGTTTCCACCGGGAAGAAAAGTAAACTAACAAAGAGGGGAGGAAAGTTGTGGTCAATGTACTTCAACTTTCCCATGTAATGTGCGGTCTTTATTACGTTATGTAAAAGAGATGCAACTTGCCTTGTATCTTGTAATCTCAGGAATGTAAATGGTCAGTTTTCTTTCCGTATGTGACTGAGGGATTAATTTTTTTAAGTTATAATGTTGGATGCGCAACACTTTTGCTCGAGTTTTGCATTTTAGAAAAATTATTTTTAAATTTTTGCAAATTTTGCTAAAATTATTTGGGGTGAAAAAATAAAAATATTTTTTATGTTTTTGTTTTAAATTAGATATTTTTTTTTTTTTTTTTTTAAAAAAAAATTCTATTAAACAACTCATTTTGCATCCTGCTGCCAACGTGCACTGATTTCATCTCGTCTTATTAATATGAATAAAGCACTCCTGTGTGGTCATTTAAGTAAGAGCGAAATGATAAATAATAACAATAATTATTATAGTAAACGACTGATAAATTAAATCTCTTTTAATATCTAAAACACACGTTTTTGCAAAACTGGTTGTAACGAGGAAGGGAAAGAAGTGCTATCATGCGATTAGATTTAATATCACTCATTTGCATTAATTTAATTTTTTTTGTTGTCCGTTTTTCTAATTTTTACGAGGCATTCATTCGGCGAAAGGGTTTCGTTCTCAGGACTTGGCTGTCACGATACGTGATAAAACGTGTTGTATATGTGCGTTACGTGGTGACGTCTTTCTCGGGTGGACAGATGGAGGCACCCGTGAGACGTTAAGATTTAAACAGCAGATAAGGAAGGGAATAATTTTAGAGAAAAGTCTAAAAGAAAAAAACAAAAGGCGTTTTGAGTGCGAATTTTTAAGTAGTTAGGGGAGGTGTTATCAGGTGGCACGGGTGCCCCTCGTGGAGCGTCCATGCATAAGTCACGAATTGCGGGGGAGGATGTAGTCGATCGACCCTCGTCCATTGGCGGGGTCCACGAGGGACGCAAATTTGAGCACGATGACACGGCAACCTTGGCCGTCTCATGCACTTTTAAAACCCCGGGTGGCCCACAACCAATCACTGATCTCGAGTGGACCGCCACAATCGCGACAAGAACCATTTTACCTATAAAAAGTTAATTCTTGCTCTGACTTTTCGCTTCTTTTTTCTTTGGGAAGGAAAGAAAAAAGAAAAAAAAAATTAAAAATGGAAAGAAAAACAATTAAATTTTTATTTGGGAAATTTTAGACAATTTTATTTATTAAGAAAGGGGAAAATGTTTTACACTCGTTTTATCTCGGTCGATGCGATTTCTAATAACAAATAAATAAATAAATAAGACTTGTCTAATATTATTTGTTATTAAAAAAAATTTAAATTCAGAATTGTGAAGTCGAAATCAGATTCTGAGTAATTTTTTTTTGCTTCCATCGACGTTAATGAATGGACGTATAAAAACATGTGTGAGACGATTCAATTTTCTAAGCAATTTTCGAAATCACTTATTCATAAATGAATTGCAGCAAAGCACGGGGGCAGCATATCTCGAATTTTTGATGAAAACAATTGAAGGAAATTTTTTTAAATTAAACAAAAAAAAAAAAAAAAAAAAATGCATCACAAAGCACCAATTTCCTACTCAAAACTTGATCACATAATTCCACCCATCAATTTAAAAAACATTATTATTTACTATTTATTATTATTTATTTATTAATTATTATTATTTGCTTATTTTTATATTTTTATGATTTTTTTTCCCTTTTTTTTCTCTTCAGATGGCGTTTTCTTTCGGATGTCGAGAAAAGAAAAATTACTTCTTAATAAGAGGCACATGCCATGGCGACCAGTTTGAAGTTGACAGGCGAAGGCCAGCACGCGCATCGTTTGCAGTCCTTCGAAAATTAATGCCGCCACCCACGCCACGGCAAGCCCACAATTAATATGCACGGTGCAGCGTCGCACGCACGGGGGCTGATGGCCGACAGATGTAGATTAGGTGGCGAATGGGCTCGACCCTCGGCCTTCCCTCAGCCACTGTCGTTTTTGCAGCAGAGGCACGCAGAGCTTATCGCCCGAGTGCAGGAGGCGACGGACGCTCTCTGACGAACGCGAGGCGAGGCGAGGCGAGGGGGACACGTACGTAGAAAAATGTGGGCGCATACGTTTTAACCCTTTTTTATGAATAAATTGATTAAAAGCGTCTTAGAAAGGGAAGAAAAAGCGTCTGGGGAGGAAAAAAGATGAGAGGATTTGCCAAGTTTAATTAACTCTGGAGTTTATTGAGGTGCAATAAACTCGCCCCCCTTTTTATTTACCCCGTCGTAGACTTTTTTTTAATTGGGATAATCAGTTAAGAAAGTTGTTAATGAGTTTGGTCAGTTTTTAGTTGTTGTTTTTTGTTTTGTTTGGAGCGCCCATCACTTGTCGCTGCGTTTTTGTTTGGCACGTGACGTGTGGCCATCTCTAGGGAGGGCGTTGGTCAGCGAGGGTGTGGGATGTGGGTGGTGACAGCGACGCGTCGTTGCCATGACTACGTTGGGTTTACGTTGAGTGGCAAATGGAAGTAGCGGTGACTCGGAACGAGATTTGTGCATCTTAAGCAGTTCGTGGTTTTGATAAAACATTTTTTTTTCGTTCCGTCTATTGTGTAGACGCGTCGTATTTTTTCCTGACTTTTATCGTTCCTTCCAAACCGGGTACTGTTTGTTTATGGACAGTGTGGTATTTTCTACTCAAGACGCTCGTATCTGCTCCAGGAGAGGTAGTGGCAGTGCAAAAACAATATATTACATTTTGTGAACATTAAATGAACGAGTCTGCAATTTTTGATGTCGCCAAATTCAATCTAAATAGTGTTTATGCAATTATGCGCGTGATTGGTGGAACTGATATCGTGTGACAAATCCAAAAGTGCGAAAATCGCATTTCAAACTTTTATTTCTAACAAAAGTTGTGTTAATTTTTTAAGAGGTTGAGGTGGTGGGGTAGTTTAATTTTGTTTCGGTCGTAAAAATAAAACAAGGGATCGGGGAATTGTTTGCGACGATTGGCAATTGGAGAAAACAGCAACATTTGAGGTTTGCAATCGAGTTGCATGACTTAACACGCCGCTCGAACACTCGAACGAGTTAACTTTATTTTTTATTGCACCAATTGGTGAAGTGAGTTTGTGCGCGTGACATTAGCATTTGGTTCATTGCAAGATGCTGGAAATTGCTTTCTTTTTCCTCTGTCGCGCGCAGCTATCCGCCGTTAGTTTGTACCGTCACCGTCCGAGGGCGCTTCTCCTAATTTCCCATCGACTCGATTCAACATGTGCGCTGGCTGGCACGCCGTGATCGGTCGACTGAATTGGAGGGGAAATGGCGGTTTTCTTTGCAAATGAGGTGACGCTAAATCAGCACAACAAAATCCTACTTTGTTTATTTCTTGTTTCATGAATAAAATTTACTGCTCGCTTGAAAAAGAAAGAAAGATAAAAAAAATATATACAATTTTGCAAGCTGGAGTTTTCAAAGATGGAGGTCAAATCGAGGCTTGTTGCAGATGAACCAGAGACGCAATGACCCTTCGTATCAGCAGCTTTTCATTTCTTTTGTGGTCGTAAAACGGGGGTGGGAATGTTTAAGAAAAGGGATAAACATGCAAAGTGTCTTCAGCCTTTTTGATTTATGGCTGACGTGTCATTGAGATGCGCAGCTATTTTTTATTTATTGTGTCAGAGAAGAAAAGAATTGACTTTTCAATATTTCTTTGATGCACAGTCAATTCAATGCTCGATTCACGCTCGAGTTTGGGCTTAAAAATCGTTTTGGCGCGTCTTAATTTTATTGTTTCGTTTTTTTTGTTTCGTTTGCCACTTTGTTCTTCCGTGTGGCATTATTATTAATATTGCATCTCATCAAGTGTAGCTTAATGCCACGACTAATTAATGAGATGAAAACAACACAAATATTTCCCCAAAGTCTTTTCTCAAACACATTCGGTTATTGAGATGAGAAAGGAGCAGGATGTGCACGGGAAGGAAACATAATTAATAATTATTTCCTACAAGTATCATGTTGTGATCTCAACTTGAATGGTAGTAAACAAGTTGATCACCTAATTAACCGTCACCCCTTCTTTTCACACCCTCTTCAATAAATATCAGGAGAAAACTCAAATAGCAATTATTCAAAATTATTTATTTTTATGGCGACAGTCGATCCTTTTTTCTCGAGGCTTACACATTCTCCCGACAGACGGAGACAAGCGCGCTATTGCCGGGCGGCCATGACTGCGTCGCCGAAAGAGACCTTAATTTCTATAAATCTGGCCTTTTATTTGGGTTTTGAAAGTGTAGTGTGAGGAATTTTGAATTAGAAGTCAAAATTGATTTATTTTTTTTGATTGTGTACTGTGGTATTGTGGGAAAAAAGAGAAGAATGAGGGTGAGAGAAGAGTTCAAAGTGGACATCTCTTCACGTGCCAATAAACAAGGAGTGTGATGACAAACCAAAGCCTCGTCTGCATACTAAAAGATGGCATCTGTCCGAAAGGGTCCAGTTGTGTTGACAACGCCATCTGCATTGCCAATATCGCATCCCAGTGTAATCCACTGATATTTTAAAATATGCATGCGACAAGGGATGCAATTTAAACTTGTGTCGGATTGATCTCTCAGCACGTACGCCGGGTCATCCAAACCAGCAACGAAGAAGACAAAAAAATATAGAATACAGAAATCTTTATTTGCATTTTAAATTTAAATTTATTAGATTTATTTTTATTTTTATTTTTATTTTTATTTTTATTTTTATTTTATTTTATTTTATTTTATTTTATTTTATTTTATTTTAGTGAGAACACGTGGTCGTAATTAAAGGTGTGCGATAAGTTGCCATGGGAACATCATGTTGAGATCAGTGGTGCGAAGACAAATGAGCTCATCAACAATGTGCTAATGGTTGACAATCCGACAATTTATCTATTTTACAGATAACCGGGAACATCTGTTGAAAATTTCCTGCCATTTGGCTTGAGGGTGATGCCAGCGCCATTTTTTTCCTCTCCCGGCTTGTATATGGCGTACATGAATTCTCCGCATTTGGTTGGCAGCGCTGAAGATTACTTTTTTTTTAATTCATGATAATTTTTCTCCATGGATTAATTAAGTGCACTATGTCAAGTTTACAATGTTGATTTTTTTATGACGTTGATAAGGAGTTTTTTTTTTTTTCTGCTCTCCTCCCTCTTTTTCTTCTTTGGTTTGAGTATATCGCGTAAATTATCTTTTCTTACAAGTGCAGACAAACGACGAGAGCATTAAGAAATTAATTTTGCGCGCACCCGATCTTATCATTGAGACGACGGAAGCTCAGCAGCTGAGAAACGCAAGAAAATCACTTGTTCCGCACCCCTCGCTCGTCAAAACACAAGATCGTTGGGTACCACGGCCATTTTATTTTTTTAATTAATAAAATCGAAGCGTCAGCGCCATCTTGTGATCAATTTCCAAAGTTGTTTAGAGGATCCAGGCAGCTTTAAAGTGGGATATAAATGACACGTTGAGAGGAAAACGAGTTTTCAATTTTGAAAAAAAAAAAAAAAAAGGAAACAAACAAAAATTGGGAGATGTTTTATTACAGTAATAAAACATCCTGGAAGTAAAAAAAATGATTTACAATACACAAAAAATCAGTGAATTTTAAAGAGGAATGAGGAAAATTCATGGGATTTTTCGTGTTTACATGTAAATTTTAAAACCACAGAGATCAAACGTTAACCTCCAGTTCTAAAAACAAACCAGAGCTTAGACAACACGTGTAAACAACAGTTTTGCTCAAAACATTAAAAATATATATTTTTTAGACTTCTAAACCTGATGTTTAGAAAGTCTATTAAAACGGTCATGTCTGTCTGTCCGTCCGGGCACTTCCGGCTTCATTCCACTTTTCATGACGTCATTTCCGGAAGCGTCTAAATCCAACATTCGGTTTAGGGGTTTAGAAGTCTAATATGTAATGCGTCCGTGCATTACAGATGTTTACTTGTTAAAAATTAATATCTTGTGAAGATGACCGGCAATGATCAAAAGACCTTTGGAATACTAACATCGCAATTGAAATAGAAGTCCACATTTTAAAATCTTCTGAATTACGAATCAAATATGAAATGTTACATGTTTTATACCGCAGTTTTCTTTCCTTTTATTGTGTATAACTGTACGTAACTATCGTCTTTTCTTCATAAACCCTTCCTTTGGCCTTTTATCTTGCGGCTATTTTGTGTTTTCTCTTCTTCACCAGCAGATTTAATTAAAAGTGTAAGGAGAAAAGATAAGAATTTTTTTCCTCCTTCTTCTTCTCGCTCTCTGCCACACGTTTGACATGACAAAAGAGCCAGTGGACACCTGTTTCGAGTGAAAAGTTACACCTGGCAGCGATCCTGGCGGTGTCTTTGAGAAATTCTGTCTCCAAGCGTGTGAAACTCGATAAAAAGGTGCTCTGGACCACGACTGCCACGCGATAACACTCGCCATTGCCCCTGCGGACAGTTCTTGTTCGTTTCAACCTTTCTTTCTCACTTTTTTTTGCTTTCTAGTTTCATTTCCTGACATGCATTTTTTTCTTCTTCATTTCTTTCAGACTTTTACCTTCTTCCAATCTGCATAAACGATTCTGGTCCTGCTTTTGATGACAGTCTGTCAAGGATGCCAACGAATAAGAGTCACGAGCACGAAGCATTACAGGTACAGGCGCCATGTTAGATGCCACATTAGTGTCAAGAGAGGATAGTATAATGGCTGTCGACTCATGCCTCATCATCGACTGTCAATTGAACAACAATTTCCCCCACTGGCAACCATGGACAAACTTTTGATAAAAATGTGAGGTCATAGCAACGACTGTTTGTAGATTGGAAACTAAAGTTTCCATTTTGCTGCTAGTAATTGGAAAATTGCTAAATCTTAATTTCAAAAAAATAATAATAGTAACAATAATAAGCTGCAGTAAAAAAGTTTCTAGGTTGTATCGAATTACGTCCAGGAAATGTGGAATTTTTTAGCATTGCCGCAACATTGTTTATCTTTTGCCCCTAGAGCTTTACTGCAGTTCACGAACTAATAAAATATACGGTAGTCTATAGTAATTCCTCGGATATAAATGGAAGAAATGTTGAAATCAGTTTTTTTCAACAGATTTACGGATTATTATGCATGATCATACACTAAGTGCAGTGTGTTAATATTACTTTAATATGATTAAACATGAAGATACTACAAGGTTAATGGTTTACAATATGGGTAAGGAAGCGATACAAGACTTTTACGTGATTAGTTATTACATAGTTTGCAGCTGATACTTTTCTGTTATAACTGTAATATGTATTGGAAAACTCAGAACGAACAGATCTTACGCTATAAATGAAAATAGCGCAGCTAATCCGGTAGTTTTACACTATTTATGTTAATAATACGTCACTCACTTGTCAGCTGAAATGCAAATGTATTACTTCAAATTGTTGCCATTTGCATTTTTCGCTTCGGAGACGTGTATGAATCAAATGACACTTATTGGAAAGTTAGTTAAACAACAAATGCGGTTACAATTAGTAAAAATGGTGTAACATGATTGTTTAGGCACTGTAACATGAACAACTGCTTCGGTGTTCTGATTATAAGCTGCGACTGGATCGTATTTATCCTTTATTTTATCCCTTCAAATCTTCAAAATTAAGATTGCTTCGCACATGTTGCGTGCTCTTTGACAATAAGTTAGAACAGAAATTTTGACAAAATTGTTATTGTTTACAATAATTGTTAAGTTTTGTTACTCTCTGCTCGTATTTTCAAGTAATAATGACATTGAGAGCTTTTTAAATTCATTTTCACAACAAAATTGATTTAGAATTATAAATCTAGCGTAATTACCCTGAATTAATTTTTTCTTCAGGTCTCTATCGTAACACCCCGTGTTGTAATAGGGACTCGCGCACTAATTGCAAATCTCAACTTTCCACGCGTTTAAATAGAGATCCGTGGTCTAATGGAGACCCGTGCACAAAAAGAGAAAACACGATACACATTTCACACACTTTTGTTACACTATTTCTAATATAAAACTAAGGAAAATTGTAAGAAAAAAGTACGTGCCGCAAACTGTTCTTCTAAACTTGTTGAAAGGGTTGACTTGTAGGAGAGCGTGGCCTCACGACCAGATCGAGCAGACTTGTATTCTTGTGGGCGATGGTGTGGACATCAGGTGTGGGCAACAGGGGCAGCGACCGGTTGGGGTAGAACGGCATCAGAGGCGTCGTGGCGTTGTGGACTGGAGCTGGTCTCGTTGCAGCTGAAGAAAGGCAGGCGGACTTAATGTGGCCCTCCTTAATGTGGCATTTTGCGCGTTTGTAACTGCAATCGGATTGGCGATGTTTCTTGGAGTCACACGAGAGGCATTTCTCAGCACGATTAGACGTCTGCTGCGGGCTGCTCGATTGTTGCGACGACAGCTGCTGACCACGCGTGGTGGTGTTACCATTTTTGTTGTTGTTGATGCGCTTACCATTTGACGAGGGACCAGGGGCTCTCCAACTCTTTGGCGATGGCCTGCTGGTACGCCTTCACGAAGGTCAGGTCGGCCTGACCGATTAGCGCTTGCTGGACATTGTCCATCCGCAAGCCCGCAACGAAGCGGTCACACAGCTGGCTCTGTAGCTGATCACCGTAGTTGCAGTATTTAGAGAGAACATGCAATGCCATGGCGAAGTTTGCGACCGATTCAGCTGGGCCCTGGACACGGGTGTTGAAGCGAAAGCGTTCTGTGGCCAACAATGGTTTAAGATGTTGATGGTCGGTCATCGAAGCCATGGAAAATGTCGAAATTTAGGCCTAACAGCGTGGTTCAATGTCGAGTCTCGTTGCCAATTGTCGTGATCTTCTAACAAGTAAGCTTGTTGAATTGGTTGAGGAGTAGGAGAGAGCAATGAGCAAGCACGACTGACCGGCTTGGTTACATTAGCTAGACTGTGTTTTTTGATTTTAAACTAAACAAAAGTGGCGCTCCTCAAGAAAAACATGAGAAAAATCTAAACAAAGGGAGTGGAGTAAACAGTCCAAAGATGCAATCAAGGAGTGGGTTACCAACATGGGTTATTTTGTTGTTTATAGCGTTAGTTTATCGCGTTTCATAGGACAAAGTACGTTCCTGGCAAAGGTTTAGACAATTGTGTGATCTTATTTCAATTTGAAAAAAACAAGATTTATCGTGTTAATTGAGATTTTGTCATGCGGTATTCATAAATGTCAGAAAAGTTGATTTCAATATTTACCGTTTGTATAAATTTACACATTTCAGTATAAGCACTGGATTGACTAATATTTTAAACCAATTTGAAAATGCAAGAGATATATATAAAGGACACCTATGGTCAGCCCATGGGCACCGATTCGAGTAATTTGAAAACAACAAACTTTGGCAGATTATTTTTATTGTTTTCAGCTGCAATTAGCTATGGACATCAATCTGTTTTGAAGCCCAGTGCACCAATTCGACCCACTTGTCTTTTTTTCTGCTCAAACAGGGATGAGGCAGTTCTGATTGACGTTTCTGGCCTTGAAATCGTGAGATTGTAAATATAAAGTTAAACAAGAAAGAAAAATTCTAAAGCTAACACGAACACGTGGATACTTGTTTGAAATATTATCTGCCTGGCTAATCTTCTAAACAAGAATTATGATGAAAACCACAGATTACTCAGTATGGATGTGCTTTGCTATTTTATTTTGAAAATATCTCGCCTGATTAAAAGCTTCCAATAACCCGCTCTGTCCATGGTGATAGCAATTCAATTCGTACAGAGCTAAAAATGGATAATATTTACAAATTGATGATATTTATATGAACTAATTGCAGGTAAATAAAATATATGTTGCTGTATTGCAATAAAAACGTTGAATAAAAAAAAAATTGGATCGATGTCACGTAGAGGGCGTTGGCAGAGGTCACGTGGTCAGCCGCCATGCCAAGTGCAAATCTCTGTTGAAGCAAGATGAGTGATGGTTGCTGTTACTTAATCCCTAGCGACTACCTAAATGGCCAGAAATGAGTCAAACGACGAATCCTCACCCAAAATAATACACAATTAGGAGAATTAAATTTTCAGTCTCCACTGCTTTAGGTAATTAATTCCAATCCCTTGGAGTAAATCTGCAACAAACATATATTAAGTAAATCGTTGTTGAAGTGACAATTACTGGAAATTATTATTATTGGAAATAATAATTGGCAAATGTAAACTTAGATCCGAAAACGGTAAAGCCATGCAGGAAAGCCAAGTTAGCCTGCAACAGCAACACCTTGACTATCCTTAAACAAGAAAGTGAGTAAAATAGTTTTAAATATAAATTTTAAATACAGGTAGTTTGTTTCAATTTTTTGGTTAGTTAATACAGAGTTGAGGATTTAATTTGGGTCAGCGCATCGTGTCCTTTTTTGAGTGTTTCTCACGCATCTGCAATCAATGTTTGCGTGTGAAGCTTGCGGTCATTACTTGGGCAAGGGCCAGGCGCGTGTTTCTACCTGGCCATCAAGCGACTGACGGATGGCGAGGTCCTAATCAATAGAGTTGCCCATCCCACTCGGCTCACCTGCCTCACCCCCAGTACACTGCAATCTCGAACCAAATTTCTATCTGCTCTTGACATCTACTAATTAGTGATTTCATAAGAGTCCAGCTAATGTTGAAAATGTTATTTTAGCAACAAAAAATTATTTTTAAAATAGTGTGGCTTAATGATTTTCGAAATAATGTAATTTTTTCTTGCTGCATATTTTTGGTAGATTTTCGCATTTCTCACCAGTGGTATAAACATTACAAAGTCCACAATTTAAATATTTCAAAAGATGATGATTTTCAATGTCTATTTCCTTTAGATTGAGTGTCTAGCATCTTACTTGTTTTCTTGTAGTGTGGCTACTTCTATTTCTTTCTCTTTCATCAACTTACTGCTGCTGCTGTCTGCTGTAATTGCTTCTGAAGAGGTACCTATATATTTTTCTGTCGTCTCAGACGACTCAGACCTTGTGTGCATTTTTTCTTTCATCTGTGCTTTTTATTTTCAGTTCAACTTGTATATCAACTCCCAATTTATGACATTATTTTCTTGTATATGAAATGGTAATTTTGTTTACTTAAATTATGTCTAGTTTGTTTTCAGGGCCGTATTTTGGAAGAATTAATTTGGAAAAAAACTTTTGACATTTTAGATGCATTTTCTTTTATTTATTCGTATTTTTTTTAAAAAACAAATTAAAAAAATGGCCCTAAAATGGCAAATCCAGTCCTGTTTGTTTCATTTAAGTGTTGTTCCAGAGCTTCAAAGAGACGACAGGGATGACGTCACCCTTTTAGCACTTTTCCCATTTCGCCTCGCGATTCTAAAATAAAAGAAAAGTGTTTTCCTGTATTCATTTAATTCATTTAATTATAGATTGATGTTGTCATGCAACAAGGAAAAATATAAATTGGGAAATTAAATTCCATTTGATATCGTAAAATGATGGAACTTGGTATGCAAGCTTAGTAATTGAAACCATTCTGTAATAAAAATGAAATAAAAAGTATTTCTATTTTTATATCTTACAATTTTTTTTCCGACTTGAAACAGCAAACGAAGGGACAGGTATTACATAATATTATGTAAAATTGCTATTTCTTTATTTTCAGATTCTTAAAAACAAGAAATTAGATAGTAAGGTAACTTAGAAACGCAATTAATTTTGACAGGAAGTGGGGCATGGGCGAGCCAGAACAGCAATTTGGTTGCTGGGCAGCGTCCACTTTGCTCGGCATTTCGAATGGCGCGCAAACCGGATGGATGATGCGAAGCAAATCAGTGAAATGGAAAGACACACGCCGCTCGTGTTCTCAACTGCAAACAAACACGTGTAACAAAGGGACGGAAATGACCGCTGCGGACGTAGTCTCGCTTAGTGACCAGCTGGGCCCTTATTAACAGCGTGCGCACTGGCCAATCGGACAATGGCACACCGTTGGTCTGTTGCCACAGAGACGATCATGATGGGTCAATTAGAGTCGGCTAAAGCGGGGGCGACGAGTTTCCGCATTACCCTGGGAACATTGACCATCGGTGGTCGTCTGAGCAAACAGAAATGCAGGACGAGGGAGGATGACAGACGGACGCGTGGCAAGGGTGAACCAAATGATGAGCAATGAGGAAAATTAAGCGGCCTGCTAAAAAACAGGATGGATATGTCTGAATCAGGCGTTCTAGGGGGTCATTGAACAGGTGAATGCTGCAACACATGTTATTGCGATTCAAATAAAAATCACAAATGTCAAAGCAACATTTGTGTGTCCAAACGAACAGTTGAATTAGAAATTAAAGCTCAATAAATCTGTAGTTCTCTTAGCAGTCGTTTATAAATTCCCTTTTGTCATATCCTCTGTTTAAAAGTGTGCCTTGGGTAAGAAATAAGCTTGGCAAACTCACTTATCTCTGTCTAAGAGCATGTCAGCATTAATAAGGCTTTTGATTCCACTCTGCAACAAGAGATAGGCCTCTATGACGCCTGTAATCCTCCCACTTTTGCTCCTTTTTTCTTTTCCCTTCAATCTTTGCCCAACCCCTCTATTAGCGTCAAGCATATTGTAGTGCTTTAGGGAGAAAGGAAGGATGGATTATCGATTCAACCTTACCTGGAATTACCTGACTGTAATTTTTGTCCCCGTGCGGCCACGCGACCCATTAAGATCACAGCTGTGACAACTGCGGCTACACCCACGTTCAAACTCCTCTTTCCGGATACTTATTTTTCCTTGTACTCTATATATATTTGTAGTTTAGTTTTACTTAGGAAAATAAAATGGACACGAATTTTTTTTTTAAAACCATGACAATATATTTATTGAGTTGACAGTAGTACTTGGTACAATCTGACAAATATGGACATCATAAATACATAATTTCTTAAGCTCTACTCATATTTGGTACATTACATGTACAAATATCAAATAAATAAACAGGGACAAACACGAACGACTCAGCAATAAGTTAGGCTCCAGCTCCTCGAAATTTTTTTTTCTCTCTCTCTCTCTTTCTCTCTTTTTTTTTTATTTATTTAATTCTATTAATATTTTTTTCTTTTTTTCCTTTTGTAATTTTTTTTTTATTATTAAAGAAAAATGAATCATGTGTTTAGGCCTACAACATGCACCTTGGTGTTACTATCATCAATTAACAAAGCTAAATCATGAGTAAATTAAGACCAAAATTGGGGGAAAATTGGTGCACTTTTTTTCTATTTTTTTTTTTAAAATAAAATAACGCCACACATTTTTCTTTAATTTAGAAAAGGAAATAAATCAATAGGATTACGATAATAGAATTTACAAAATTTGTTTGCACGACCAAGAACAAAGAGAAAATTTGCAAAGTTCATAACATAAAAACAATAACGCAGACAGAAAAAAAAATAACTAACAAGCCACAAACCGGCACCCAAGATGAAATTACAAAGAAAAAAAAATACATAATAAACAACTTTTCTTTTAGTTTTTATGAAAAAATCGTGAATGGCAAATTAAACAAAAGAAAATCGAGCAAATGGAATTAAGAAATTAAAAAAAAAGAAATAACACAAAATTGAAAATAAGTCGAAAATATCGAAATTGTGGATTATATAAGATAACACACAGTATATTTTTTGTACAAAATAGGTTGTTGGCAGAAGAGGGATCTGGTTTTAATTTAATTTAAGTTTTATATCCATAAATTATTCTTGTTGCAAAGTTTACACACCACTGTGCTTTAATTCCTAACTTTCTGTACTGGAAGTTTATTTATTAGAAGTGATCTAGTTAATAAATTTATCACAGTTTTATAAAATGATGTGTCTGACAACTCTAGGAATGATTAATTAGTGTTAATAAAAGATTTTTCCAGGTTTTTCTTTTACCAATTACCACCACAAATGGTCACCTGGATCCAGTAAGTAACTCAAAGGAAACAAGAGATGTCATTGTGGTGGTTTGGCAATATCAAAACGAAATAAAATTACAATTTAGAAAAATTTAGTAATTATCAACAAAATCCCAATTTCTAGAAATTAAAAACCTGGAAGATCTTTTCAATTTAGGAAAAAAACACTATCAATTAACTGGATATCCCACAAACCAAGCTCAGCTTAAAAAAATCTGATTACCTGAGAGGTACTTCAATTTTTTTTACAAAAAATAAGCCAAAAAAACCTAATAGGAAACCAAACAGTGTTGTTTAATCCAGTTTTTATAGTTAGTTAACTAGGACCTTCAACACAAAAAAGCACAAACAGGAACCAAAAAAATTAGTGATTTTCCAATCCTGAGAAAACTAGATTATGGCCCAATTCTTCCTAAACCATAAAAAATTAGTTAACTGAATAAAATGATTATCAACCCAACACCTACAATGCAAATTACTTTTCTTTAAATCTATTTACATTCCAGGTTTTTTTTTTATTTAATTTTTTTAACATTATTAAATTAAATTATTAATGTTAATTTATTACGTATCTACATATAAAAAGTTTGTCAACTCATAAGCCTACATCTAATGCTTTAAAAAATGGAAATGTAGGAAACCCTGTGTATTAATATTATGCCAGGCATTACGAAAACAAGGTTAAACATCTAGGTTCTTACCTTATTCCTAAAATTTTTAGAAATTTCTATTTTGGTTATTTCATAAATAACCCTATGTCCGTATTTTTTTTTAAAAAAATTTTCTTTTAATTTTTTAGTTAAATCCCCATTTAATATTCTTTGAAAAGATCAAAAAAATTATAAATTTGTCAGTTTAATTGACCTTTAGAACTGAATTCATCCAATCTTTTCTTTTTTTTTCTTTTCTTTTATGGCTTTTAAGCCGCTGTTATTATTTTCTAGATGCTTACCTTGTAGATAAGTGATTTATCACTGAGATTAGATCCGTATCGCGATCCAAATCTCAATTCATTTTCTCTTTAAACAAAATAAAAAAAAATATATAACTCTAATCTAATAATATACAAATTGAATTAAATATTTGTAAATTTAAAAAATAATAAGTAATGCAACAAATAAATTTAGTAATGAAAAGGTAGCTTCTTTTTTTACTCCTCGTATTAAATGTAAGTTACCTGAGTTTTGATCCCTCTTCTCCATTAAACCATTAAATTCTCACCAAAACAAAAAATTAAAATTAACAAAAACTCACAGCAAACAATATTTAAAAGAAAAAACAAGGAACGGTTTAAGGAATACAAACTGATTTGCACAAACGTGTCAAAATCTATACAGATTAAATACAAAAAAATCCCAAATCTAAGATAGGTATTGTCTCATCCGGCAAAGAAAGAGCAAAAAAAATAAAGAAAAGAAAAAACACTTTTATGACAAATTTTAAACAAATTACCAAGTCTTATTAATTCTTATTTTTTATACAAAATACATCACGTCTTAAAAATGAGTTCCAGGGAGAAAAAGGAGCAAATTATTATTATTATGATTTTCTGTTTCATGTTCTACACAAGAAAATTATTGTCACCACCGTTACGAAGCAAAATGATGTAACTTTTTTTCTCTTTCAAACTTTTATGAACTCCCGGCATACTTAAAGCTGGTTCGTAACACATTTTGGTCGCTTACTGCAATCAACTTCAGTTTGAGTTTTGTTTATAGTATACAAGACCTTAGGTTCATTCATTTTCAGGTAGTAACAAATTGGGAAAACCTCTTAAAAAATGATAATACAAATCAAACAAAATCAAATTAAATTAAATAAACCCACAGATATTTAATTGTAATTTCAGATTTTTTTTTCTTTTACATATTCAAGTGATAGATCTGTGGGTGTACATTTTTTAAAAAAAACTACCAAATCAAACAAAAACTGACATTTCACAGGCCATTTTGTGCATCCACAGACAGAGCCTCTATTGCACACAAGACAGAAGAGGAAAATAAGGATACGGATTTTAAAAAGAGTGAATTTTTCATTTCGCTCTTCTAACCCTAAGGAATCATCCTATGAAGCTTGTTTTTATTTTAATAATATTTTTTCTTTCTGTAAAAAATTTCTTTTAATCTAAATTTTTAAATGTAATGAAAAAATTAACTATAAAAATGATTATCAATGGTAAAAATTTAGTGGATGATGATCAAAAACAAACAAGCGAGAAAAAAAGCAAACAAAAAAAAAAGAAAGAATAATTTTTTTTTCACAACAGACAACAACTTGGTCAAAATGATTGAAAGAGAGATCGAATTACTTTTACAAATGACAAAAATTCACTATGGTAATATAATGTGGAAAATGGAAGAAAGATTTAAAAATAAGACAAAAAGAAAATTGTGAAATAACAAATCCTATGTATTGTAATAATAATTATACAAGCTTGCTCACTCTCTATTATCATTTTTTTTTAATACTAAAAAACGGGAGGGAAAAAATATTTTTCAAAGTTTTAAGTGAGTGTGTACATATGTACAAATATCGTATGATGGAGGCTCGCAGAGGAAAAATTCTATACAAAACTACAACAATCGGGAGACCTAACTTTGGTAATTTTTTTTTTCTTTTTCATGTACAATTTTTTTTTTATTTTTCATTTAAAAAAAAAATTGTGTTGCTTTGTCGATTTTACAAATGACACCACCAAAAAAATGACAGGAAAAACCACGATACAGACATGCCTAAACGTGCACACGAAGTGATGCGGACGCCTGACTGGGTGAACCCCACCGATGGACACTGCCGGAGGGAGCAGTTTCACGGCTAGTGACAAAACAAGTGCATTAAGATGGTGAGCAAATGCACTTCTTGGTCAACAGAGACCAGCAGGTGATAAAAATAAAAATGGAGTAGCAAAGTGCCTTTGCAATGATATGCACTGCGGGACAGTGAACAACGAACAGCTACCACAAATATTACTTTTTTTCCTTTTTTTTCCACAAAAAAAATTATAATTATTATTTTTTAAATAATTTATTTATTTATTTATTTATGTATTTTACTAGAAACCAATATGGCGTCTTATAGTGCATCACTCAGTGTGTGTCACAAGGTGAGGCATCCCTTTATTTACACAATCATTTAGTTGAATGCTCACAACAAATCGGGTTTGAGCCTGTGAGATAACAAACAACAAAGTGAGAGGTCAAATATACTCAAAATTTTACCAGCAAGAAAAACAGAAAAAATTTGTTTTTACTACAAAAAAACCTCCTGAAATGGAAGCCATATTTTTTTTTTCTTTTAGAGTTTAAAAAGTCAATCTACTGTGATTTTTCCTTTACAAAACCATTCATTTTATCATGTACGTGTATCAATCAGTTTTTCTTTTTCTTTTTTTAATTAATAATAATAATTGCAATAATAATAATAATAATAGTTAATCAATAATAATAATAAGTAACAGTTGGATAGAAAAACATCAATTTCACCTCAAAAATGAATTATTATTATTATTATTACTCAGTATAATGATTGTCACTTCTCACAAAAAGGGAATGATGATATACAATATTTTCTTACAATTTCAATGTAAATTCAAAAAAAAAATCTACTTTTTTCTTTTTTAAAATTATTATTATTATTATTAATATGTATATAATAATATCTCTTTCCATTTCATTTCTACCTTTCTCTGCTTTGCCATCTTGGCTTGGCCAGGACAGGATCAAAATGTCAACAAAAATCACGTATTTTGACTGGTATTATTTATTTTTTTAAAAAAACACAAAATGTTACGAGAAAAAAAAATTCATCGGAAAAATTTATTTCAGATATTCTTTTCTTTTAAAATCCAATTAATCAATCATCCCAAACATAATAATAATTAATAATAATAGTAAAAAAAAAAATATAAAATAAAAAAAAAAACACGAGAATTGTAAAAAAAAAAAAAAAAAAAAAAATCTTTCTCTTCAACTTTACACAGAAAAAAAACTAGCGGACATAAATGACCAAATATACGTCGATGTTATTTCCCTTTTTCTTTGCTGCCGAGGCATTTGTTTTACATCGGTGCTCGTACGATGGTTGGCAAGACGGTGGTGGTGGGTGATTATGGTAAGACGTAACAGGGGTGGCGCCACCATCTTGTTTTTATTTAGTCGTTAAATAATCACGAGGTGGCGCCGCACCCCACTCTCTAGCTCCATTGAATTATTAGAAATTGCTTAAATTTTTCCTTTTCTTCTTTCTGATTTCATTAAATTGTGTTTCGTTCCTTCTTTTCTTTAAATTTTAAACTTGTCGCTCTTACCGTGGTAGAGCGCGGCTCCCCGTGCGTGTGATGCTGCAGAGAAGTACGAATCAGAGCCCCATAATACCGGGCGGCTGGGCAAGTCTCACGTGGCCTCCTTGGAATCCGTGTCGGTTTCACTGGTTTTACAGTTCTGGTTGACGACGCATTTGCGCATGTGCTTCTCGAGTGTACTGGGCACCGAGAAGGGCATGTCACAGAAGCGGCACCTGTACACGTCCTTGCCCACCCGACCGTGCGTCTTCATGTGTCGCGTCAGTTTGGAGCTCTGCGCACAAGCGTAGCTGCACAGCTCGCACTTGTACGGCTTCTCTCCCGTGTGAGAGCGCCGGTGCACCGTCAGGTTACTGCAATTTTTGAACACCTTGCCACAATACTCACACGTGTCGTTACGACGTTGCTCCTTAGACTTGCCATTGTTGCCAGGGTTGCCCAACATGCCGGGCAGCAGGTTGCCGGCAGAGGCGCTGCTCGTGCCTGGCTTCGAGTCGGAGAGGCCACCCACGGACTTCAAGGCACTTTCGTTCGACGACGGCTTGGAGCGACTCAGGTCCGAGTCGCCGCCACCTCCAACCCCCACGAAGATGTCCCTGGGCGTGGGCATGGCCGGCAGCCACAGACCCGCGTAGAGGCTCTCCCTCTCCCGAGCGTGCTCGCTCAGCTCGAGCTTGATGCGCTTGTTGCTCGCCTCGAACGGATTGTCAAAGGCACCTAGCAGCCCGTGCCCCAGGTCCAGCGGCGGCTGCCCGATCACGCCCTTCGCGAACTCGTCGCGCATCCGCATAGTCCGCTCCAGCCCGTTCTCGGCAATCACGCGTCCGCCGTCCGACAGCAGCGAGCCGGGCCGCTCCTCTTTGATGCCCCTGGCCGCGTTGCTCTCCTCGAGCGCCTGCTTGTACGCCTCGTTGTACTGCTGGATATTGCTCAGCCCGATCTTCTCCATCACCTCGCCGAGCAGCGACTGCTTCTCGCTGCTGTTGTTGTTGGAGCCCGAGTTCTGGTGGTGGTGGTGGTGATGATGGTGGTGGTGCCGGTGCGGGTGCGGGTGCGGGTGCGGGTGCGCGTGCGCCGCCGACGTCGACGTGGGAGCGGGGGTGGCCGAGGCCGAGACGGAGGCCGAGGCGGACGCCGACTTGGTCGTCAGGTCCTCGGCCATCTCGCTGCCTCCTTCCTCGCCCATGTCGTCCTCGTCCATGTCGTCCTCGTCCAGTTCCTCCTCCTCCTCGTCCTCGTCGTCGGGGTCCTCTTCCTCGTCCATTTCCCCCGTGTCCACCGAGGCCGGCGCGTCCGAGCCCTCTTCCTCGGCGTTGTTGTACTTGCCGTTGCCGTGCTTCGAGTCCGGCGTCGAGCTTGTCGAGTCGATGCTCGTGTTCTCCGATATGGTCGACCCCGGCGACTTGTTCGCATGGGTCTTCATGTGGCGCTTTAGCTTGCTGGCCTGAGTGCACGCGTGGTTGCAGATGTGGCACTTGTACGGCTTCTCGCCCGTGTGCGACCGCCGATGCACGATGAGGTTGCTTTGGAAGCGAAACGCCTTGCCGCAAAACTCGCACGACTTCAACTTGGGAGTGGACACGGCCGAAGGCATCTCACCTCCGCTGCCGCCGCTTTTGGCCGTCGGCGTCTGCGACGGTTGAGGCGTCGACGACTGGGACGAAGGGGGCTGCGGACTCGAGAACGGGGGCGTCAGTTTCCTCGGGGAGGGAGAGGCCGTCGGGCTTGTGGTGCCCGCCAACTGACGGAGCCTCTGCGAATAAAAGTCTAGCGACGGTTCCAGGTTCAGTCCGATCGAGCGCGGTCGCTCGAAGTGCGGGCGCTCGAACGGGTGGTGGTCGAAAGGCGGGAGCCCCAGACCGGGATGGTTGATGCGGAACTGGTCGTTGATCAGTTCCATCCGAAAGTCGTGACTAGATGGACGGGCGAAAGGATTGTGTGTGTTGAGCGCCGGCGCGAACTGCCGTTCTGCTAACGGCATCCGCAACAGCGAGAAGGGGTGCGGAGGAGGCTCCAGAGGGAGGTGCGGTGGTGGAGGCTGTTCTGGCATCGTCGCCACGACGGGCGTCACCGGACCTTCCACGTAGATCTTCATCCCGTGGATATTTTGCACGTGCTGGAGCAAATGCCATGCTGAATTGAACGTGTGTTTGCACGTTGAACAGACATAGTTGTTCGGCTCTAGAATTACAAAAAAAATTTATCAATTAATATATGAATCAATTTGCAATTTTTTCCATTTTTTCAATTTGTTCAATTTTTAAAGTCATTTTAGTTTTTAATTTTTTTTTCTATTCCGCTCTTAAGCACGAGTAATTTCGATTAATGCGCCTCGCAGGACACTCTTCTTGTTGATCTTTGGTTTGTGTGAGCCACTTTGCACGTCTCCCGATCGAGATTAAAACAAATAAACCGAGCACATTACGAGCGCTATATTCGGGCAATTCCATTTTCTTAATCTGAGACTATTGCAAAATTATTGCAAATTTCACACTCGCAAACGACCGACCACACGCACAAACGGGTTCGCTCTGCCCCCGCCATTATGCTTTTCCACGACCCCCAAGCCCTCTGAGACTCGCGTCACCACCAATCTCATTTGGACGGATGGCCATCCCAGTCCCACGTGGCCCAAGAACTTGCCCTCCCGTCTCGCGAGAAAAGGAGAGATCACCATTTATGTCCTTGCTTAAACTTAAAACTGATATGCTCGCCAAACAGACGCGTATGCAAACGAGGGGCACCGAGGGAATTCACCCTACACCGAGCGACATCTGTCTTCAAAATAATCGCCACGCCCGCAACAAAAAATCTTTTCTCCACTCCTTTTCCCACTATAAACTGGACAAGCCAGAAGTAACATCATTTATTTGTTACGCGCGTTAATTGTTATGCGGGAAAAGCTAACCACGACGGACGGGGGACTCCGGGATCACAGTCTGGGATTGATTTCCCCCCAAACCATCATCACATGCTCGCATCCCCTCGGAAACAACCCCCTCCTTCACCTTTATCGTTGAATAAAAACCCCAAAAACCTCAAAATTACCTCATTCAGGCAAATTTTGCATGGCTTCACCAACCCTAACCTATAGAGGGAGACCATATCATCAAACGCCAACTCATTCCATCCCATTCAACAATAATTTTTCAAAAAAAAAAAAAAATTAAAAATAATAATAACAATAACAAATCTTTTTTTGCCATTTGATATTTTTTCCACGGCACACGGAAGCCGTTAGAGAAAAAAGTCAACAAAAAAAAATGACTGGACAAAAGAAGTGGACCTTTTTTGTTGCCTTATTTTCCCCTTTTAAAATCTCCAAGTCAAAGTCCAACATGGCATTCGTCAGTCACAGGGTCACATTTTTGACGCGTCGACCCCCGCCATCTTTTGAATCGAGGGTGCCTGGCAGATGTGATTAGAATGCAAAGTCCGCACTCTTACACCCTCTCACAATGGACCATCACACCTCGTCACCCCCTACGTCCATCCGTTGCCTTGACGACTACCGACCTTCCCTTCACCCAAACAAAAAGATAAAAAAAAAAAAAAAAAAATCAAAATCAAAAAACTCCATTTTATTTCCATTTTTCCTTGTTGCGCCCATCACAAACAATTATTTGCAATTCGCATCGCATCTATGTATGCCAGACGAGACCCACACGGCCCATAACTAACCGCAGGGTGTTGAAAGTGCGTTCAGGTAGCAAGACCACCAGTCGAGATTCTTATTAATATTCTCAGAAAACCTTCAAAATAAACCTTTAAACTCCCGTCTATTTTATGCCGCATGTCGCTTCCTCTTTATTTATTTCGACTTTATGAACAATCTTATCACAATAAATAGACATATATATGTGTTTACATAAAAAAATTTAAAAAAATAATAATAAAAATGAAAATCACGTGAACAGACTCGAGGATGTGGTCAGTGCAACTGCCTTCCCTCCCCGACGACCGTTTGTCAAGACCAGGACGCATTCCTGCGTGTCGCACGCGTTGCCCGGCAACTCCATCCGTGCAATTTCCCAGTTCAAACATTAACGACCAACAGCCAATCATCCTTTATTCCTTCATAAGAGACCCAACAACTGTTTAATCCAAAGCGTGCAAAAAAAAAATCACCCTGACCACCAACCATTCTTCACTCCCACGCATCCGAGGGTCAACTTCCATTTTTTTTTCATATCAAACAAAAAAAAATTTTTTTTAAAGAAAAAAAAATCAGGTTTACAAAAAAGGACCTTAAAACGCACTCCCTTGTGCATTTTTTACACACGGATCAAGTAGCCACCACCCATCACTATAAAAGAAATAAAGAAAACCGGAAACGGTCGTTTTTTCCCTTCTTTTTTTTAAAAAAAAAAAAAATTTAAAAATAAAAATTTATTATTACTTTGAAAACTAGTAATTATATCACGATGTCCACCCGCCTCCTCCTCGTTCTCTGGAAAATTACGAGTCCATGTTTCATGTCCATCACCAATAGCCATCTGGGTTGAGACCCTTGAAATGACCTCAAGCTCCCGGGGTCTCTCTTAAATTATAATCACAAACCCTGGCCAGTCTTAATGCCCGAAGTGTACATTCCTTCACGTGAAACTCATGCCCTATGCCCACCATTAAATTCCCCATTTTCAGACCCTCGGACCCACCACAAAAGGTCACTCCCGAATAAAGTTCTCGTGTTATCACCGTTAGAAAATACAAGTAAAATTCAACGAAATAATGTCGAGTTAATACCCAAAGAGTCTAGAACGTGACCAATGGGCAGTGGGCAAATAAAGATGGACCCTCCTTCATGAATTTTCAGCTTCACGAAGTGCACTTTGATATCGTCGAGCAAATGCGGAAATAGATTTATTGTTGGGTCATTTATTGCGTGCAAAATTCGATGTTTGAAGAGAGAGAGAATAAAATATCAAAGAAATTGAAAAAATTAGAATTTTTTCGGTTTGGAAAATGAGAAATTTGTGTGCGGGAAGGGTTAGCACGTGCAAAACGTGGAGTACTACAATTTCATTCATGACTTTTGTAGCGCTGTCACTCGAGACGCTCGGTAATTAGTTTTGGTATTCAAAAGAGGAATGAGTCTCCGCCTCCGTTCCCGCTTTCTAATACGCGCGATCGTCTTCAGATGGCGCAACTCGACTATTACCAATCGACGTTTTAAATTTAAAAAAAAACTTTCAAAAAAAATAAAAAATAAAGAATTAAAATCCACACAAAAAAATAAAAAAAAGAAGATATTATCAAATTATTTAATTTTTTCTTTCCTCCACCCTTGTGAGAATATTTAAACGAGAAATGAGAACAAAAAAAAACGCCCTCAACTTATGATTTTTATCAATTTATTATCAAACCAAACCCGGGCTGTGTTTTGATTTATAAGGACAAAAAAGAAAAGATTAAACTAAATACCTTCTCTGTTTTTAAAAAAAAAAATCCTAATCCATACTTATTTGATACTAATCTCAATTCCGTGCAGGTGTGAACTCACATTTAATCACGGCTTAACTCATCTGTTATGTCAGGTACAAATTCTTTTAAACATTTTACACGTTTCCCAAACAAGTATATAAATATATTTTGCATCTATTTACTTCAAACAAAATGATAAATGTCCTTGGCTGCAACATATGGTCTGGCGTGAGAAAACGAATTGCATTTTTTCATAACTTTTTATTGTTTTCTCTTAGCTAAGCAAATAAGCCGATGCCAATCGAGAGCGAGAGCCACAGAGATGACCACTTGTGCAGCTTGTGGCGATGAATAGAGCTCAGCTGTCATGGCTACCCCCAGCTGCATTTTCTTTTATGTTATGACGTTTTGTTGACGACGTCTGGCGGAAAAAGTTTCATTACCGCTGAAGAAGTGGGTAAACACATTAAAACAGTTGTTTCATTTCGCCAAACGGGACAACAGTCGCCCAGACGAATTCAGCAGCACGAACCCAACAAAAAGCACTGACCAATCACCCTCATACATTTCCCCTATATAATAAACAACTAACCATTTCTCCAAAACCCTAAAACCCAAACTTAATCTCACTCTTTTTTCCCCTATTCTATACTATTGAAATCGCGCTTAACGACTCCGACATAAAACTCGTTACGGTAGTGTCAAAAACTAAAATATTTTGTGTTTTACTTCAATTTTAAAACAAAAATGACATCATTTCCTGTCCTATAACATAAAAAAAAACTTATTTTTGAATGAAATAAATAAAATAAAAAAAATTTTTTTTTTAAGATGTAAATGTAAGTTTACACTTGACAACTTGTATCCACGTGTTGAAATTGCAGAAATAAATTTTCTTTTCCTCGTTGTCTACAAAAGATCTCATTACACGACCACTCATCAAACTGTCTTTCAAACCACAACTGTAATGCACTTGTTTACGATCTCCACTCTCCTCCAAACATCTCTTGGATGGTCACTAGGTCCAGGTTTAAGAGTGACCATTCAACATAAACGGCCCCATCAACACGAATACAAAATCCAACACACGTAAAGACCAAACTGACAACTTCTCAAAAAAATAAAAATAAATAAAAATCTAAAACAAGATTCAACACGTCATCGGCACATCACTTCAACATTAAAACCAAAAAAACTCAAAGGAATAAAAAAGAGAAAAAACCATCAACACGAGTACATCTTTAATCATTACTATCATTTACAGAATAACATCCCATTAAAAACAAATTCCAACCTCATAAATTGATACTTATGTTATCTCCCCTCCTAAATAATTACATTAAGTTCTAAAAAAAAAAATCCCTTCTTAATGCCACTTCCAATTCTTCACTTACACGGCTCCGTGTGTGCGGTGCGTGCGCACTCGCTGTCAATCGAGTGACCCACCAACTCTGAAGGGAGTGGTCCCTAAGCCTCAGTTCTGTCAGTCACAGAAACAGATTGGCTCTAGCACTAACCTCAGCCCATCTTTTCGCATTCCCCCACCCAAAAAGACGCTCGCAATTAAAATAATCGCCAATCTTGAACCGATTCAATTATTTTTGCTCTTCGTAATAAGTTTCATTCTATATAACCTGCATTCATAAATCCATTTAATTTATAACACGCAAAATTTAAAAAATATAAACAAATAAAAATGTGCGTGTTTAAACTGAATTATCAAGTGTTCTGTGTTTGTATTTTTCTGTTTGAAAATATCGTTAGGCCCGTATCCGCAAGAATCAACAAAATCAAGAATATGACGTCACTGTAATGGCGCCCTCCCCCAATGTTACGTCGCTTCCGTCACTCATTCGTCATTTCCAGTTTGGAATCACAACTTCATGACTTTGATAATGACTTAAACAGCTTTTTAAACAGCTCGTCTTGATCTAGCTTGAAAAAATGGCGGCCGATTTAGTCTGTTTTCAGTCGCAGTGCGCATGCGCACAACATTGAAACAACATTTTTAACTGCAAGTTAAACATGACTTTTATGAATGCGCCTACTTTTATTGTCGAGTTGCGAAAGGTAAAGATTTTTCTTGGCCAGCGATATGAAAAGCTGACATGCGGCCACTAAGGATTTTTCCTATCAGAGTGAAACAGGGTGCGGTCTCGACCCATCTGTCATGGCTCTGACCAGACGAGGCATTAAGAGTATGAGCAAAAGAGGGGAGTGGAAAAGGGAGAATAAAAAATAAAGTTATGTCCATTCGGTGTATAATACACTCAACACCAACACGCTTGTGGATTTTAAATACATTTTGAATATATTTCCCACGTTTTATTCACAATTTTCAATGTTTTTGTACGTCTTCAATGCGATTCGTGGCAAGCTTCGTCCGCGGTCTCGTAAAAAGAATTAATTTTAGACCCTCTTTTCATTTTAAATCAAATTATAAACCCATTGAAATCAATCAACCCACTTAAACTCCCTTTTAAATACATAAGTAAGCCAGTAAGAGAGGGGAAAAAATGAAGAGGGAGAAGAGAAAAAAGATTAGCCGGTGTCGTTAAGCGATCGCAGCGCCGGTAACGGTAAAATGAAGAAACGAGATGAATTCATCGTCGCCGTGGTTTAAGTTTCTACAACGGCCTTCGCCGAGTAGGTCAAGGCCGACGATCGTAATGATTCCTCTTCCCGGTCGTAACGGCGCAGAAACACAAATTGAACCCAGTTCGCTCGAAAATTTTTCATTCTCTTCGAATTTTCTTTTTAAAATTATTCATTTAAATTGCAGTATACTAAGAAAGGAAGAAATTTATCTGCGTACACCACGGCCTACGTTCTGCTCAAGTTGTTTGTATCATGTTTCAAGTTCATGCTCACACGACACGCAAGAAAAAATTTCTATTAAAAATAACACTGGTCGTTAAAAATAAAGATTTTTCTTTCTGTCTTTTTAGGCCTACTCGACTTAGGCCTAACTCATTGTTTCGTGTACAGCCAAAAATGTGTAATAAAATTCTCCGTGTTTTAAACGACGTTGTTTCTGGCTATCATTTCCAAACAGTAAATTACACGGCAACAAAATGAAAATTGGCAAAAATGATGATTAAACTCCGTATAATTTCTCCATTTCCACCGATTAATTGTCTATTAATATACTAGCCTACCTTTTATTCTGTCCATTTCGCCGTTATCCCTTGTGGTCAGCCATTTGGAAAATTCATGCTTCCAACAAAGAGCATGTGACTTCACCAATAATTCCCGCATTTGCGTATTGTTTCACTATTTCAAGGGACAATGGCCAATTTATTTCTCACAAAATTAACATTTTAAGTAACCAACTTTACGTTTCGACGTGTTATTCATTCAAACACACACAAAACCCGTTTTTGCGGTTGAAAAACATTAACGTATCTACTCGCTGCCGTTAAGACTTGAACTCGGGAGAGGAAATACAAATATCTCATAAAACCCACGCCAAATTATGCCACGTTTTTACCTTTAAAAGGAGTTGAGAAGAAAAAAAACATGATTAAAACATGAATATACTTTTACTGTTTACGACTTAAACGTTTTGTAATTCCCCTCCAGTGTAAAAAAATAAAATAATTACCACTTGTTTCATTTTTATTCCTTAAAAACATTTGCTAACCTGTCCCCTCCAAGCAACAAATCCTCAACCATTTTCCACTGCAACATCTTTAAAAATAAAGCCAAAACTAAAATTCCCTGCACAAAAGCGAATAGAAAAGAAAAAGAAAAAAATGCAAGTCGTGTTCGGTAAGGGGGGAACGTCTCCTTATCTGCATTTTGTGTGCTGACCGCAAAAAGAACTGACCACCGGCCATCCACTCATGCACGCAAACCCCAGCCGCAACATTTCCATACGAGAGCGTGAGCATCATCATCTATAACATCCGTTTCCATGGTGACGGGCCAACCAAGATTCTGTGGCCAGTGTCGGCCTCAAACAAACAGCGTCTTCAGACATCCTTAATAGGCAAATATTTTCAACCGGTCAACTCCCCGCAGTCATGGCTGGACGACAAAAATAAGAGGCAATTTACGTACCACATGTTCTCAAAATAGAACAAACTTGAAAAGTAAACAAACTGCCTTTTCTTCCTTCCCATTTATTTTTTCTTTTTTATTTTTTTACTTTAGAAAAAAAGTTGCAAAATTTGCATAATTTAGTGCGAAATGAAGATACGGAATTGATGGTCAATGTCAGGGTTTAAGGAGGGGGGAAAAACTCATTAAATAATGGGTCTTAGATGCAAGAATAGGCTTTTTCCAGCCTGATCAAAGTGCCATTCATCTGCATATTGATTTTCTCCCGCGCCCACAAAAATATAACTGCCCTTCGCATATATCAAGATAGCCTCATGTGGTCAGTGAAGGGAAAACAGCTTTTCTCCCTTTTTTGCCTCGTATATACCATGGGAGCCCACTAAATGATAAGAGTGCTTTGATTTCGACAGTTGATAAACGGAAAAAATTAAACAAAAAAACGAATAGAAATCCTTTCATATCAAAAATCAATGCACACTAAACTAGGCCTAAAAAAAATAAATAGAAAAATTTAATTTTCATTTTTTCCCACACTTGTCAGGAGAAAAAAACGTATACAAAAAAAGGAACGAAATGCGAATCTTATTCGCACGAAACCGGATTCCCACTGTGGGTCTGAGGAAAGTGACCATCAAGAATTTTTAATGAAAAGTATATCGATTGGTGCAAGTGTCAGTAAGATGAATCCGGTGATCTCGTCACCAATGCGTCTATTTAAATGAGGGTTCAGGTTGAGCAGCGTCTTGTGGAGAGATGACACGCCGCACCCCTTTATCTCTTTGCTGCTGGTCAATACGTAACGCGTCGCTCGTTTTTCGCATGATCCTGCAACCCATCGATCCCATTTCCCTCCTCGTGACCCAACTGCCCCCTCCCAAAGAAAAAAAAAGTTGCACACGCTGCAACAAACCCAAAGGCGGGAATTGCCGTTGCGATTGACCACTGGGTTGCCCAGTAACAGCCAACATCCCACGAACGATAATTAATCGAGAAATATCCGAATAAAGACCCCCAGTGCCTGGCAACGGCCAATGCGACGTGACAAAGTCGAAAACAAAGACGAATATATCATATAAAAAAAATAACGAAAATAATAAAATGAAAAAAAAAAAGATGGCGGATAAAATTCAAATTGAGCTCTGTGGTAGGTAGGAATTATCAGTGCGGAATTATCAGGGGGTAAAAATTCGGTTGAAATGTGGCAGGTCTATGTATAGAAAGGAAAGAGTCTCATTGTACTCATTCAATGACCAGTCTCCCAGCAACGCCAAGGTCCCTTTTGTACAGTTTCCAGGAGGAGAAAAGACAGATTCTTATCACTCCAGATTGTCCACATATCAGAATGTTAAAAAAAAAATAATAATATATATTTATATTTATATTTATATAGATAAAAAAAAAAATTTTAATTTAAAAAAATATTTATTTTTACCAACTTTGGAAATGTCAACAGCAAAAATAGGCGTTGCGGCCTACGCCAAATAGTTTTTAAAGAGTGCGAAAAAGGTTTAAGGAAGCTACAATTAGCAGCGCAATGGGTGCCAAGGATTGTGTGTTGCGTCTGCCTTTATTTATGGCACACCTTCGTTTTTGCAGCCGTCCCGCAAATAAATTCGGGCCCCTTAACATCACAAGTTGTTGTGACAAGTTAAAACGTGGCTGACACGCCACAAGGAAAGACCAAAGGTGGCTCAATCGCCTCCTCCCCGTCTCTTTTTGAACGCTCTTCGACGAGCCGAGACGAGACGAGCCAGGCAACTTTTATTAAATAAAGTGAAAAGATCATTTCCTGATTGCGACATATTTTGCGCCATCTTTATTGAGTTAATGGATTTTCATGAGGGGCAGTTTGACATCCACAGATATGGGCGTGCGGCGTCAATTAAGGGACATTTTCCCCAAAGATGGACATGTATTTCACTTTATTTTCTCCTTTTGATGCGACAATAGATTCACACTTGTCACGTCGTGTCACAATAAGTGAAAAACAAAATTAAAGAAAGAAAAAGAAATAAGTGAATGGGGGTCCGAGAAAAAAAGATGGATGATGTGTTAGAAAAAATTTGGGTGAGGGGAAGTTGGGAGTGTTGCTGCGGTGGTCAGTCGGAGGGGGGTTGGCCAATTATTTCGTGCATTAATCACCCCGCTGGCTGAAAGGCCTGGTCCGCGCCCCCATGTAGCAAGATCAGATCGCAGTCGCAGGAAACATAAAAAATGCATTAAACAGATTGTGGAAAAATAGTCATAAATCAGATGCAACTTTTGCCTTTGCTCGTGGACTACGGCCATTTTTATCCTTGGTGGCACCCAAGGGTGATGACGATACACCACTCACAGCTTTTTATGAAATTAATCCTACAATCCAATCTCGACCACACCCTTTAGACACAAAAGTCCCATATTACCATAACCCGCCCCCCCCACGCCCCCCCCAAATAATAAAAATAAAAAAATACACTGGATTATCCAAACGTCGGTTATGCGAAAGACTGGTTATCCCAATAACGATGATCGATCTTTTACCGATGTTTCAACTTCACGTACAGCAGGGCTTCTTGAGTATATAGGTGAGTATATACTGTATACATATACGTATATACTTCAATTTTAAAACAAAAATGACATCATTTCCTGCCATATTTATTAAATTAAACTATATTAATCATTTATTTATAATTAGAATTAGCAATTTCTCCACTTTGTGTACCTTTGCTGGACTACGCGAACAATTTTGCGATCTCAGAATGGAACTCGTTACTTACTGTACAGTATTGTACATAAACCTTATGTCTGATTATGCAAACAAATCGGTTTTATGAACACCCAAGTCTCCCGATTAGTTTGGACTATCGATACTACTTTGCATATAAAAAAATAATAATATTTTTATAAAATTAATTCAGTTTGACCTAACTTGTTGCTTCATTTCTTGCACAACTCGCATATCCACAGGTAGCTCGAGTTGCAGACCCTCACACAGATCTGCAAGCGATAAGCCGGTCAAGGGAGGGTGAGTTTTTTTTTTCAATCCACACCCTTCTTTTCTCGCTGCTGGGTTCCATTTTTTTTATTCCATTACATTTTTTTTCTTTACATTTTTTTTTTAGAAGGGGGTCGGTGTACCAGTGCATTTGCCTCCCTTTCCACGCAAGGAAGAAGCAGCCGCTGGGTCCAGGGCTGACCATTATAAACGTTGGCAAAACTGGTTTTGCCATCTTATGGTGTGACAGCTCAGCAATGGATGGTCACGGGTCAGGGGTCACCTTCATCCGTCCTTGCAGAGTTGCCAGCCATCAGTGCGGGGGCTTCGAATGCAACCCTCATGAATGTTCACCAATTCGGTAAAATACTCACCACCGACGTCCATTAGGAGCTATTGTAAAAGACGCTCCGATGACCAACTCATCGTCCCCTCGTCCACCCCACGTCTTCACTGCCTCGACCACCACAGAGAAGCCGACTGACTTTTTAATTTTTATACTTTTTTTATTTTATAATTTTACTATTAGGTTGCTCTGTGAAAAATTCCTGCGCTGACCCCTGAGACGACTAAGTAACTTTGACCATCCCGTTCACCCCTTGCAGCAGCTTCGGGTGATGAATTCCATCAAGGCAAAACGCCGACCACAGTTACAACCCCACGCCATCTGGAGGAAGTCAGCACAAACTTAATTTAGGAGGGCATCTTTCCAGTTTCCTTCCCCAACTAAACTGACCAGCAGAGGTCACTTTTTTCTTCCTTTTTTTCAGATACACAAGAGCCGGGTGAATGAACCGCAGAGGGGAAAATGAAAACGATGATCATCCCACTATTATAAATTAATGTCCATTCAAATCTTATCAGTGGACACTCTCCCTCCCTTTCCCCACTTGAAACTCCAACAACAAGACACCTCCAACACCCCCAAAACGAAATCAAAGTGCAATAAATTTACGAGGACGAGGCACCTACACAATAGAAGAAAGATAAAAAAATGAAAAAAAAAAATAGAATAAAGAGTCTTGTGTCGTATAGGAGGGTCAGCATCAATTTCCGTTTTATTCTTCGAGCTGAATCCACTCGAAAACTGACCAATAACAAAAAAAAGAAGAGGAAAAAAAGTTGACTATCATCGTGCCATCCTATTCCCCATCCACCCCACTAGTGTCGATGAATTCGACAAGATTAATGAAATTTTCTTTTCTTTTTTCACTCCATGTGGCATCATCCAGCAATATGCAATTGAGTGGAGGAGACGGGTCACGGGGGTCGGCGCCATTACTGCCAAACTCGGCATCCCCATCGAGGAATACACACGCTCCACTGGTCATTAGTTGATCGCACTAATGTCAAAATTGAATTTCACAGTGTACCGAGAGAATGTTTCTATAAACACTCACATGCACTCTATACTTCATCAATTCCCCTCGTCCCCACAATTCCACCAACTTTGCGATGACCAGTACACAATTTTCAAATTAATTCCACCCGGCCATTAATCAGAACAATTTTTGCGGTTTTTTTTATATCCATCACTAAGTAATGCAACATTCCCACAAAACCCAAAGATTGATTAATTTTGTCTTCAAAAATGGCGCCTTAAAATGGGGGGAGTCGCATTATACGCGGGTCGGATTATACGCGAAGATATACGGTAAGTGAAATAAATTAAAATAATGCAACCTATCTCGGTAGAACCTTCACTTGTGAGTTGTGACGATGTCAATCTGACATCGCTTTATATATTTATTATATCGCCAATTACCAATTTTTAATCGATATTTAAATAAAACTTACGCATGCGCACTGGAAATTCGAAATATTCTAGCGTGCTTAAGAGCGAATTTTGTAAAATTTTGTAAAATATTGTAAAATACAGTAAAATATTGTAAAATTTAAAAAAAGAAAAGTGTGTTGGCTTACCTGTGTTGGTGGTGTTGGTTTCACTGTCCACCTGTTTTGGCCTACATATTGGGACATGGTGGTTGTTCCTTCGGATGCCAGCGCTGCTCCCACTGCAACTAGTCGTGTCTCCATCGGCGCCTCCTCCTTCCCTCGCTCTCCGGCTCGAAGTGCCGTCCTCCAGCGAAGGATAACAAGACTTTTTGTCCCCGTGGTTTTTACTGTTAACATGATCCGAGTTCGTAATTGGCGGTGTCGTTGCGTTGGGCACCGAAGACGACACCGAAGACGGCCTTGGCGAACTCGAATCTCCCCGCTCCCTGTCGGTCGAGTTGCACGGGGTGATGGCAACCGACGTGGGCATCGGGGGCGGAGGCGGCGCTTTTTCTTTTTTTCCCGAGATGGGCGCCGATATGCTCGGCCTCCGCGAGTTGACGATCGGCACCGTCGTGCCACCGCCGCTACTGCCCCCGCTTTCGTTCTCACTTTCATACTCGCGGTCATCGTAGAGAAAATAGTTCTCTTTATTACAATTATGCACTTTGTGTTGAATGAATTTCACTATGTCCGATAAGGCAAAGTCCTTCTGGCACACTCCGCACGTCAGAATGTCCTGTACGACCTCGGGTTCCGCTAATCCATCAAAAAAAAAATAAAAAAATTTTAATTCTGCACAATCTGGACACTAGATTTCACTTCCCCTTCATGGGAATATCCCACAATATTTATTACACCCACAAAAAAAATAAATACACTTTTTTATACTTGGGTATCAAAGGGGTAGAGGCTTTTTTTGGTGAGGGGGTGGTTGTGTGGGAACGCAACTTTTTCTCTCGCACTCTCCCCCTCGTCCCAATCCGACTCCCAGCCCGTGGGTAGGGGAAATGGGGGTGAGTAAAGTTTGCAAGGGGAGAAGAAAAAAGTCATGGCCAATGCTGTTCATTTACTTTACTCTTCTCCACTGTTTTTCTTTCTATTTCTCTCCGCGTCTTTTGTCCATTGCTGTGTAAACTAATTTGCTAATGTTTTTGCGCCCGTTTACAACTTGGCACACAGTCCTTGCTCATTACACAATCCGAGATTTTCCACTTCAACGACAGAGGACATAATTAAACACTTTAACTATGGAAAGAGAGATTTGGAATATACTAGGGTGGAGACTCGAGGACCCCACCCTCTTAAAATTCCTCTCTGGATCAATTAGAAGCTTTAATTAGTTGACCATCTTCAAAATCTCAAGTAGTGTGTGCTAAATTTATTAAATTTATTAAAATATGAGTTTGATAAATTAAAAAAAGAAAAAGGAAAAGAAAAAAAAAAACTCGAGGGAGACTTTAAAGAAAAAAAAAACTAAGCACCTGACAAAGCCAGTTTTGAGGGCTTTGAGTGGCCAAGAAGCTTCCCATGTTGCACATGGGTCTCATAAGAAATGAGCACCCACAAGGTAGGGACAAAGAAAGAAAAAAAAATGGAACCCAAAAAAAAAACTGAATTTTTTTTCTACTGCATCCAGTACGATTTGCATAGCATTGAAAAACATGTCTATGGACATCGACAATAAATAGTTGCAAACACCCATGGGAATTAATTTTTTTATATTCTAATGACCATTTGGAGAGAGAAAAAAAAATTCTTCATTTCTATTAAAATCTATGACATTAAAAAGTTTGAATAGGAAAGGGAAAGATGAAGATGTAAATATATCTCACCCTTAATGACCCCTTGGTCATGTAAGTGGCGTGTGAAAAAATTTTGGACTTCTAAGAGATCCATTTTTTTTTTAAAAAAAAAAATTAAATTAAAAAAGAAAAAATGTTTAGATTTTTGCTATTGTGTTGCCAGAACATTTGATTACATTGTATCTCTAGACACGATTAAATTCTCGGGATTTGAGGGCAAAAAAATGCATTTTGGGTGATAATTTTCCACGTTTTTATAGCAAGGTAAATATATAAGTTAAAGAGTTTATGAGTTCTTGGAATTTACATAACAAAAGAATATTTGGAATTTTTTTTTCTGCTACCTGGCTAATGATGGAGATGGGAGGGCTAACCGTAGACAGTATGCACAGTACATTTGACCGGTGGCTCGTCTCCACCCAGAGTGGAAAAAAAGTTCAAGGAACTTGCGATGAATGCAAGATTCAAGACACTCGAGGGTCAAACGAGTGTCTCTTAATGTCTTATTACCTTTGAGGGGAGAAAGTGGACTTTCAACATTTCAAAACATTAACAAAACGAACCCGACACAAAGTCATTTCAATCCCCAAAACGGCCAATAAATAAAAATACCAAAAAAGAAAGAAAGAAATAAATACAAATATTTCTGTTTGCATTCAAGAAGAAATTATGAGCACAGAGTGCAGAAAAGATATATTTCTTTTTCTGTCGAGTCATTTGGTACATCTTTTCGAATTGAAGAGGATTTGAGAGGCAAAATCGGGTCGCCGATAGTCAGTGACGTGGAATCCAAACATTCATTGTCAGTCCGAATGGGCACCGAGCTACATCCCACCTGGGCACGTCTCATCGATATTTCCTCTCCATCTATTAAAGTTGTTACTCGCTACTCACACACCCCCTGATGAATACATACATGCCGGATGCTGGCCCGATTCATATCCCGACGACTTAAATATGGAAAAGACTTTCTTGGAGAGTAATCTCGACAAGGCATCTGACCACCACGCTTCCTCCCTATCCCCGCCTACATAAATGCCACTTCTCTTTTGTAATTCAAGGGGCCACGTTGACCCTCGTCCGTTTCACCAAAAAAATTCATCTTTTATTCCATGTCCCACAAAATCCTCAACGGAAAAAAGCCCCAATTCCGCTCGCACTTATACAAATTAATCCCGCAATACGGACCTTCCGCAATTTCAATTTCTGCACAATTCCTTGTGATGCAAATACACAACAGTGTTCCTGCTGATTAAACAGTAGGCATACGTGTCATCGAATCAACCTAAACCAAAACCAGATTCTGGCGGGTACACATTACAACGTTGAAAAGCCGTCCTGACAAACTTTACAGTTTGTATCAAAGGGTCAAACACAAACTACCCAAAAGTGCTGACGATGCATCGTAGGGAGGTCTCCTGATTAAGGCAATACTCAGAAAGACTGAAAGCGGATAAAAAAAATTGCTAGAGGGAATATGTCCACTGCTGTGGTCGAACATTAATAATCCCCTCCTACGGGAACCTCGAATAAATGCGCTGGTCATCATCGATGGAAGAAGCTGGCATTTTTGATTGATTTTCTCGTGTGTAGTCAGAACAGAAGGGAGGGGTGCAAAAGATGGCTTATTTATTCCACTGAGAGCCTCTTTTGTCTCAGGGGTCGTACCGATGTGCCCCTGAATGGTCAAGATGGATGACCAAACTTTATAAATCAACTTTTTTTCTTGTATTTTAAATTTATGGGATGAATAAACAATTTTTTCCACCAAGTGATTGATTTATATTTGTTATGATTATTTTTTCCAGTTATTAATGCTGCGAGTACAATTAAGTACAGTGACTCGAAATAAAAGAATGGCAAGTTTGCGATCAGCGGGAGGAAACAAAAATCCTCCCACCGCCCATGAATTGTATTCAGGTGGTCGTATAAATGCGCAACACCCAGTGCCCAGTTCGGGAAAAGAAACGCCTTTTAAACTCTTTGATTTGAATGACAATTAAAAAGAAAGAAGAAATTTCACTCGTGCGCCGCATAATTCTACTCACGGAACCTTCTTGGCACTGACCAGGTGAATCAGAACGATTAATCTCTCGGATGACGCCAGCTGTTATGCACATGGTCAACGCAGGGTTTCCTATAAGCGGACAGCTGCATTTCGCACACCCGCACACACAAGAAAGTTGAAGGGGAAATAAAAAAAAAAAAAAAAAAACACAGAAAAAAACGGGCATTTGGAGGCACCGTTCTTCCTCGCTTGTAATTACAGGTGTCACGCGCCACCGAAATCGTCAGAACACGCGCGATACGGAACATATGGCACAATGAAAAAGATTTGCTCTCATAGAAAAAAAAATTTTAAAAAAAATTAAAAAACAAATAATTAAATTCAAAAATTCTTGAAAATAAATTATTTCCGCACGGAAATATGACAATTAATTCTACCTAATTAGGTTACAACATTTTTACGTCCACTAAAAACGTCAAAAAGTAACAAAAACAAAAAAAAATATTTTAAATTAAATAAACCAAACACAAAAATAAAAAAAAATAAAAAAATAAATAAAAAACAGAAGGGTAAAGACCTTCATCCGACCCGCAGGTGAGACTAAAAACATGATTCCAAAGTTCCTAATCGCAACAAAACAACAAAACAACCACCAAAAACCCCCACAACACAACCAAAAAAAAAAAAAAAAAAAAAAATTGAAAAAAAACTCACGGCCCTTTCGAGAAAAAAAAGTGCAAATGGAACCAATGCATTTGGTTCATATCCCAATGGCTTACCTCTCATGAGTGATAAGGGGTAAAAGTGCGCCACAGTCCATTAGAGGCCACGGCAAAGGGTCAGCAAATGTGGGTGTCGTTGCGCTTTGGGCTTTAGCATCACTGTCCAAATAACACTCAGTGTCATCCTTCAAAATAGCAACGTAGCATTAAGGCACTTGGGCGCATGTAGTGCTCGTCCGCCGCTCTCGTCACCACTCTCCAGACTCCCAACTCGGAATTCCTCACAGGCCGAAGCGTCGAGGGAGTTGCGGCGTTGCGCGTTTATCCGAGCATAGACCGAATACTAGTGTGTGCCGTGCGCGAGTCCACTGGCATACTACTACCACACCTCGTATCGTTGCCGCCTTCTTCTTCCCGCGGGCGACACCACCAATCCCAGCATGCACTAAGGCGGGACGAGGAAAAAAATGCCAAGGATGTTGTGTCTGGATGGGTCAAACGGCGCGCTTGGTCAGTCGCGACAACCCGGATAAATAAAAAGGGAAGAATGTCCACCCAACAACTTGTTCCATCAATCCAGGGCCCGGGACACTACACCTCTTGTTCGGACACTTTTTTGTCTGTGGATGGAGCGCCACCCCGCACCTTCTTATAAACCGAAACTGTCCAGACGTTCAATTTTTCTTGAGGGGGGTGTTGAGTGGACGTGCGTGGGTGTAGACGTGTATTTATGTAGAAATAAGCTGGGCCAATGAGAAGCGGGGCTATTTCACTAAGAAAACCCCTCGTGCTACTAATTCTTTGAAGTGCACGTTGGGCCAATGAGGGCCCTTCACCAACCCCCACGTGTCTTGCAGGAAAACGTTGAAAAGAAAGCATTTTTCTTCAACTTTTTACGAGAAATCATGAAAAATCGATTAAAATCAATTCTAAAACAGGTTTTTTTGTGTTCTTTTTTAATTTAGTTTGTCAGTAAGAATTAATAAATTTAAAATAAAATTTTGGGTTCGAATGAGTGAGCGCCCTCTGTTCTGCACTGGGCACAAATTGCAGGAAATTGTTCGGACGAGTTGAATTGACTACATCTCCGCCTTCCTTCGATTAAGTTCATTACTGGAGTAGAGAAAAAAGTTCCATAAACAAACCATGAAAGAATGCGAGTGGATACTACCATAATAAAAAATGGCGGTCACTTTAGGGGTGCGCAAAAAAAAAAAAAAAAAAAAAAAAAACTTGAAAAAAAAAAAAAGAAACTACAAATCATCTTCGGTAGGTGAATCACTCGGTCTACAACAACTCGGACCATGACGCAGCAAAGTGATGAAATGATTTACAATATACTCTTAAACGAGATGATGACCAGGGCTGCGAGACACAACAATTTCCTAGACATTTCCCACGCTTCGCTCACACTCTAAAAGACATCGGTCTGACCAAACCAACTTGTCCCCTCCTCTCCTAACCCTCGATTAAACTCGCCACACGATGCCAATCTTACCTGATTCGGTCGACTCCGTTTCTCCGTCTCGACTTGCCGGTGAAACCAACATGAACGCGGCAACGTTTACGACTCTCTATTTCGTGCTCACGGCCCATTCCACGCTTTTTATTCGTTACATGTCAAGCCGACCCGAGCGAACAAGTGTTCCGTGGTCCACAGCCGGGGTCCGCGGCGCAGGGACCAGGAAGAAGGAGGAGGAAGAGGGGAGACCAACCCTGCGACTACAAGAGGGTCCATTTTTTAAGGGTCTCTTTTTTTAGCATCCCTTGCTTCCCCCCTCTGCTTTTACAAAGGTCTTTTTTAACTTTTTTTTCCCCCTTCCCCCTTTTTTTGGGGGTCTGGTCATGAAATGCTGTCAGTGGAGAAAACTGGCCCTGCGCTGACCCCGACTTGCACCCCCAGCTCAGCTGCAGCTGGGGCGGACGGCCCAGCAATGGCAACGCCATCTTGATGACGCCGTAATGGCCGCCCGATCGCGCATCATTTCTATATTGCATCTACGCATTTGTTTTGCTCATTCGGGTCCAAAAACCGACTCAAAAACCCGCAAAAATTTAAAAAAAAATTAAAAAAAAAAAAAAATAAATGTAAAAATATATGAAAAAAAAGTGATGGAATTTATAGCACCAGGGCAACGTTGAGTAATCATAGTCATCAAAGATGAAAGGAAACGTTGCAACATAACCACAAGCTCCAGGAACCACTGCGACACCCCTCCTTGACTCTTAAAAGTCCCCTCGCGAGTAAAAATATTCTTTTAGGTCAAAAACATCATTTTTATGCCGTTTTCAGAGTGTAAACAAATTATATCATTTCTGCGCATCACGTACAAAGGGGTTGATGCTATTTTTTGACTCGATTTGTATCGATTGCAAGTTAGTAGCGTGTAATCAAGCGGTCATTAAGGTTGTTTTGATTGACTGTGATAATTGCAATAACCATTTCCTCTGATGTCTCTTAACTGAGCAATAGATCGCACTTTTGGGTGTAAATGACCAATACCCCCAACGACAAATGAAATTCATAAATCTTGCGCAGGGTCATTCTGTTCCTACAATAGCCGGTCGTCATGACAACCTTAATACTTCACTGATTTATTTCTATACGTCATGTGAAACTGCACTAACTTCACATCTCCAATCAACAAATAGTTACTTCGTTTCCTAGATCATAATTCAACTTGACAACAACTGTTTTGATACTTCATTTTTTCCTTTTCCTGTTTTTTTTTATTTTTTATTTTTTATTTTTCTCTCCCTTATTTTTTATTTTATAAAAAAAACACTAAAATCACTGACCCCCACCCCCATACAGAAAATAAAAAAAAAATTAAACCGATCGCTCAACAACTTATCCGACTGGTTTACCCTTATGTGTAATTTAAAGATTAAAAAATTGAAAGGAATTCAAAATTTCCACCAGACTGGACAAGAGGGGATTTTTTTGAGACATGCACACACCTAGATTGGCTCTCGAGTGGACAGTGAGGGGACCCTGGACATACATGCCTTTCCCACCCGAAAAAAAAGGTTGACATTTCAAGAATGATGGATTTGCGTGACTCATTTTAGTCTGCGGTTTATTTCGAGACGGTTCTGTACTTGCACTGGCCAAAAATGGTCAGACTTGTCACAAACCGACTCTTGAGCCAGGTGATGATCAAAAGAAGGATCAACCTGTCTCCATCAGTGCCAACTCGACAAATATATATCCCCAGAACAAGAAAAAAAGCAACGACAGTAAAACGTCGATTATCCCAACTAATTGGCAGACACAGACATTCATTAAACCGATTTTTTCGCATAATCAAACATTTATTTATTTATTTATATTGCGCTCCATGCAAGATACCGTATTTTTGCAGAAGTACGATAAAATTGACGTTCAGACTTTCGTTTGTTAGTAACAAACTAGCGAAATATTAGCGATAAAATAGCTAAAATTAGCGATTTTTTAGCTAACTGGTACCAGTTAGCGATAGCAACAATTAAACAAATGTAAAAAATTGATCACTGCTGTTCGGATAACCAGTCGTTCGCTCAACCGACGTTCGGATAATCTGGAATAATTAAGTTTAACTTGTGTTCGAGCAATTTTGGCAACTTTTTGATGGTTTGAAGATGTAATATTTGCTTGCACATGTGTAGAGAAGAGGGATGAGCAGACGTTGAGTCCATCATCAAAGGGAAGCGCAAAGATGGCGAGAAACAAGAGCGAGGGGACGATAACCACCGTGACCATGGGTCTCCTCTCTCTCATTAGAGTGATTAGTTGGTAGAGGGAGCCTTGCGGGCAGTCTGCACCACACCTCTCCCACGTCTGGACGACTGATCACTGTCCAGACCTGACCGCCCGCCTCAGACGCTTTTTTTTCTTCACCCCACTATCCACCTTATGTGAAGTTCACATGCACTTTGCACTATAAGAAGAACAGGTCTCAGAAAGAGGAGGGAGATGAGACCTAGGGGTAATAATAGCCCAGTTTAAACTTTTTTTTTTTAATAACTTTAACTAGAAATATTGCTGTTTTTTGGGGGGTGAAAAACAATTTTTATTTCTTTCCCCCTCGTATTGATTGGTGATTTCCTCCGCACTCAATTGGCTTCATATTTCACGCCACAAGTACACAAACAGAATGATTCGACTTTCACATATGGTCTATAGATATATGTATTTATATATATTGTAGAGAGATTGTGTACAGGAAGTTGGACGTGGAAAAGATGGGAGTGTGCGGAGTGAAAAAAGGGACTTTTGTCACCCTGCTGATCAGACGGACAATGATGCTTTTGGTCATCTCTGGCTCTTATTTTTTATGTGAAATGTCGACACGTTCTTTCTTCAATACACTCGAATGGATCCTTATGAGCGCGTCTCTTGGTTTGTGTCATAACTCCTGTTGCCGATGGGGGCGCCTGCTCCGACCAGAAAGCGATGATGACCACCAAGCCCCAATAAAATACAAACTCCCGTTTCCCCTTTCTCAATCAAAGACGAAAAAAATAAGTGAGAAATGGGAATTTTTTTTTTTTAAAAAAAATAAAAGAAAAAGAAAAGTTATATTTCGAACACTGAATTTTGACACTTTGAGGAAATGGATGAGATATAACAAAAAAAAAAAAAAAAAGATTTTTGAAGTACATAAATTTTGCATCAGAAATCGGATGAAAAAGATTTTTTTCTAGCCCTCAAAAAAAGAAATTATTTTTGAATTCGTTTTCTCACCTGGATTGTCTCTCACCTAAATAATGTGATAAAAAAAAGCATTACTTTTAATGAAATTTCAATATTCATGAATTAAAGATTCCCCCATCAGGCCGCAGACTTTTAATTTGGTGAGAGAAATTTGCCGAGATTAAAAAAAGAAGAAAAAAAAGTAAATAACAAAATGGAAAAACCCGGAGTAAAAAACACGCATGGGACGAGTTAACTGAATGCATAATTGTGTCACATTGAAATCGCTAAATTAGACATTCATTGGTTAAGAGTGGAAAAAAATAGAAGAAATCTGATCACGGATTGATTATTACTTTTTAATTAAGAAAAGAGTGGCAGTTGTGCACGTGCTAATGCACTGCTGACATAATTGCGAGAAGTCATTAATAAATCATTCAATGTTCTGAGACGCCCATCGTACAACATTAAAATTAAAGAGAGAGTCAGAAGGGGAGAAGAAAAAAGGAGAAGGAGAAGGTAAAAAAAAATAATCAATTTTTCATGTTTAGGAGTGTAAACCAATACTATTTCGTGATTTTTACTAGACGCAAAGCTCTAAAGTATGGATCACGCAATATTTGCGGCAGATAAATTTGTCGCCTACGCCTGAACTTATATATGTCAGCATTTTATACAACATATTTGTGGTGAATACTTAGTGCAGACTGAATATGCTTTATTTCAAGGGAACTTATATACCAAGTGGGAGAGAAAAGGGGTTTGGGTCATAAACAGGGCTGGACCAGAAACAAATTTAGTATCGGGCAAAGTCGGGACAGGCCACAGCGGACGATGACGGGCCACGAAGCCGGGAAATTCCCGGTATCCCGCCAGGCCAGTCCAGCACTGGTCATAAGACAAGACAGGATATTACAATTTCCGCCGCTGAACTCCTGTTCTTAATTTCCCTCTTCTTCTAAAGATGGCAAGCGTTTTTTCATTCCATTCTCAACATCAAAAACGTTTTCCACCATTCATTTAATTTAATATATGTATTTCAAGTGAATTTGATGACAAACGGTGTGGTTGAGAGTAGCTTTGCAGTCACATTCATTAAATCTCACGCCGAGCGACAAACTTAAGACCACCTAGCAGAAGGACTGGGAAGATTTGCAAGAAAGCAACGCGTTACTCACACGAAAGGAGACCTCCCTCGGACAAACAAAGTCGCTGGTGATTACTGTAATCTCTCACGGTTGAACACGAGGATTGGGGATAAAAGGGTCAGTTGGTTTTTCTTTTCTTTTTCTTTTTTTCTTTCTAATTTGAAGATGGTCGAAGAAAGTAGGAGGTGCTGGCATTTTTGTTTACGATGTTCTTTTTCATTATGTGAAATGAATGCTGACCAAAGTGATAACACTTCACCTGGAGGCAGCTGCTTACTCACCTGAGTAATGAGCTCACTGGCCTATATTTTATCTCTTTTTGAAAAAATTTGCACTGATCAAAATTTCAAACAAAAGCAAACACTTTTTTTTCGTCTTTTTAATTCCATTTCCCCTAAACTAACACCCCAATTGGGAAATATTATAAACGACGCTAGGGATTTCTGATAAGATTTATTGCTAGCAGATTTCACTAATTATAGTGTAGCTGCAATTTATGTTGACGGCACCTCCCAATCAAAAAATAGGACACACTTTCAGCGCTATTGATGTTCGCCCATCGTTTTTATCAATTTTCAAATATCGAATTAAATGTGTCATAATTTTGTTTGCATTTTTCGGAATTTTTGCAAAATTTTAATTTTTCTTTCTATGATTTTTTAAATTTAGGATTTTCTTTAAATTTTTTTAAAATTTCAGAATTTATAACAAAAAAATATGAATTTTTTGAATTTATAGCAGAAAAATTAAATTTTTAAAACTTACAGCATAACAATTTGTATTTTTCGAATTTATGGCACAAAATTTGAATTTTTAGAATTTATAGCAAAAAAAATTGAATTTATACTTTAAATTTTAACAAATCTCCATTTTTTACTTCATTTCATTCTATTTTACTCATTTTCTTCTTTTCTTTCCACAATAAACATTTACCAAAATTTAAACATAAAAAAACCCAAAAAAAACTAAAACCAAATCTGCACATGCGCAATCCAAACAAAAATCATTTTCCAAACTTGCCACCAAACTTTTAATCCATTTAAAAAAACATTTACACATTCACTCCGCGATAAACTTCTAAAAACATTTCCAAAAAAAAAAAAAAACCCTCAAAATCTCTATTAATCAAATTACAGGTGAACCAAAATTCACCTGATGCCAACTTCATCAACCCCCTGTCTGATCAACCCAGCATGTGGTCAGTGCCACCCCGCCCCGCTCATTCCCAAACAAGTCTTGTTTTCTCACTTGACCCGGTCAATTAATCAGCAGTGTTAGAAGAGTTACGAGAGATGCCCTCTACTGGACCCCGTCACGAGATTCCAGACGTGCATCAAAGCCGACGTCGACCAGCTTCTTTGTACCAAACTCTTTGGGTCATCAGACGGGTCAGACAGGGGCCAGTAGGGGGTGAGTGGGAGGGTGACTGCCCAGACTGGACGCATATAGTGTAACACAAAAGCCCCACTTCAACCCCTCTTGGACGCCTCTCTACCCCTCCCCCAAATCATTCCCTCCTGTCCCTCCAAATTCATGACCCCACCCCCTTTCTCAATTCTACGAAATTCATCAGGTGTTTAATAATTTAATATCAAATTTAATTTTTTTTTTAAATTTATATATTTATTTTTTAGGTCAATTTTAGTGCAAATTTTAGGTCACATTTTCAGATATGGTTTGCATTTCCCTTCATGGATCTTCCCATTGTGCACAGCACGAGAGCGTTATAAAAAGCTTGTCTTTCATTTTTTTTTTATTTTTTTACAACAAAAAGAAGGAAAAAATGGAGATAATGGGAATAGAAAAGAAAAGCAAGGAATTGTCTCCCTAAGGCATCGGGTGCAAAAAAAAAAATGAGACCATGTGCAAAAGGGGCAGTGAAGGAAAAATCTCCAATGTCCAAAACACACCGTTCTCAACTTCCAACCGACGTCCATAATTAGACCTCGGAAACCACAATAAAAGAAATGTTTGAAATAAAATCTCGGTTCAGAAACGATAATAAAAGTTTTAATCTAGTTTAATGTAGATTTATTTCACCCTCCGAGATTATATAAAAAGAAAAGTACAAAAAGGTGACTATTGGGTTGTATAATAGGCTTAAGTAAAACGGCGCCCATTACGGATAAGAAGAAGAGGGGGATAACCGGCGCCGTGTGCAATCCGACAAATCCGGTAATTCAATTTGCAAAAAAGCACCCAACAAAATATCGTCGCGTCAAAATAAGTTTGTATGGAAGTAGATGCGACAAATTAGTACTATCCAACTTATCTTAGTCATCTGCAATATTGGAAAATACAATTCACCGTTTGCACCAACCAGACATTATTTTAAGGCAAAAATATCGGAAAAACTTAGAAAATAGTGACTTTTTCTTCCACAATCACTTGTTTAATCAACTATTTCAAATTATTCATCTATAAACAGTGACAAATTTACGAATTACACTATGTAATTGTAAAATAAAATAGAATTATACAACAGCGGAAATAAATATTGCTAATTTAGAAATTGGACAATTCCTAAATTAGCAATATTTATTTCCCTTAGTATAATCTAGATTTTGCTTCACTATACTAGCAAAATCCCAATTCGTGACAAGACTTAAATCATTCTTTCGCAAGTTAAAAAAAAAATTGAAACAGGAAAAAAGAAAAAAGGGATTTTGGAGAAGATCTTTTACAAGTCGGTCGGACCAAGAGAGATTTGTTTTTTACGACTGCCTAAAAAAGAAGAAAAAAGAAAGAGGGGGGTTGTGGAGGGTGGGTAAAGTGAAAGAGAGGCTAAAAAGGACCTCGAGACGATCGCACAGGGACTAAAACTATGTACACGTCTTTTCCCTTCCATTCGCTCTTCCATTAGACTAAATCAAGGCAGAGCTTCGACACCTCATTTCGTTTCCTCTTGTTCCTCCATAAAAATCCTCATCGGTGACGAGTGCCCCCAACCAGGAATTAACATGCAAATTTGCACAAAACTTGTGCAATAAAGTTAACACCGCCTTTGGCCTCCACCCAAAAAGAAGTTGAACGCAGATAGAAACGAGTGAAATGCAACAACTCATTTCACATTTCCATTTACCAAATTAATTTTTTTCAAAAAAAATTAAAAATTAAAAATATAATTTTAACAAAACAAGAAATAAATTTAAAAAAATAAATAAATAAGCCTAAATTAATTTTTTTAAAAATATTTTTTTTTGATTTTGTTTCAAATATTGGCACTAGAGGGGGCACGAGTCGTAATTAGAAATCTAATAAATCGGATTTTTAATTCAAGGATGTGGATTCTTTTCTCTGTTTGACCTCGTCTGGGGCAGGTGCATCTTCCAAGAGCGCTCCACCCACCCACCCATACTTGAAAAAGAAGTGCCATTGTTTTCAAAAGTATCCAGGCTGAGGTCGAAGTCGGTCGAGACAGGATGACCCTCCTTCTCCTGTTGGCCAGCCTATTAATGAAAAAAAAAAAAAAAAAAAAACCCCTCCCCGACGTCTTGTCAGGTGATAGCACCGGCAGATTGGAATGCCGTCCGACTGGGTGTGAACCAAGCTTCGGACGATGCTCTTTTGTCATCGCCATCAGCGTGACGTCACGTCAGTCGCAGTCATCCATCAAAAACTTGTGGGATCAATTGCACCCAGACGTATAGAAGTCAGAAAAGTAGAAATAAAACGAAATTCCTCACCGCAGGAAAAGAAAATTGAGGAAAAAAATGCCGTTGGGGGGAGGGCGAGGGGGTTTTGTGGGCGAAAAAAATAAAAATTGTTGTTGAAATCCCGAAATAATTAAAACGTTTCGGTCAAATTCTCCTCCCATGAACTGACTTTGCCCACAAAAGGTGATGCAGATGTAGGGGGCGTATCTGTAGGTCAGAATCAGCAAAGAAAAATGAATAAATAAATAAATAATTTTTTTTTTCCGAAAATTTTTAGGTACTAAATTAGTTTGAACTCGTATAAATTGAAAAACAAAATAGAAAGAACGATCGCGCGTTGAAATTAGGGTTAAATGGGTCAAGTTAGGAATCGATGGCAGTTTAATTTCTAACCACTCTCTGCTCGTGGAGGTACAAATTAAATTTTTCAGTTGACACCTAAAATGGATCAAGTGGAGTGTTGATAAATTTTTCCACTAGTATATATAAAAAAAAAAAAGAAAAGAAATGATGGGAGTTCATCTTTCTTAAACCACTTTCCTCATCGTGCCGCTAGGAGATGCGATCAAGAGCATGAAAAAAGACCTGAATTTCGATGCAAATTATGACGGCGGAAATTTGCCACGAGATAAATTTATTCGATTTTCACGTCTGGGTTCAATTCCAATCCCTTAGACTACGTAATAAATAGCTAAAATAAAAGAAATCAACTTTCTAACGTATAAATTCTATTTTAAAACCAAAAAAATAGATAAAAACAGTGCATAAACTTGACTTTTTCAATTTTATCAGCTTGTAAAATCTGCAAACTTAGTTGAAAGGACCCCATATGAATTCGCTCAAACTTAAGTCGTGTAATTGCGCAAGGGCACGAGGCAACTCGATTCAACCCACTTGGACTCGCACATGCGCACCGAACAACAACCCCTTTGTCCGCAAACAGATGCACACACATATCACGCGAATGAACCCAGGTATATTCTGACTGCTGCAAGACTGACAAGATGCTAATCCTAGCTCGTGAACTAAATTTACCACACATTTAAAAATAAAACTTAAAACAAAATTTTAAAAAAAAACCGTCTCCTTTTTTAACCTTTAAACCGCACGATCCTCCCCATCACCTACAAACCGTGAAAATGGGATTAACGGCCAAGAAATCGACTCCAATCTCACTGCACATGTCCAATATAGTGGTCATCGCACGTTTGTCACCCCTTATCTCAAAAGCTGTTTGACACCTGTCATTTAAAGCCCCAATTCCAAAAAAAAATCATTAAATCGAAAATAATAATAAGATGAAAAAAGGTAACCCCCCCCCCATGCCCCCCCCCCCCCAATAAAAAAGCAGTCCAATTTCAGTTAAGAAAGATAGATATCGCATGAATAATATTAAATGTTCGTCTTCTTGTTGCCCATTTATTCCCTGGGGCTCGCAACCAAGACAGCTCTCAAAGTGACACCACTTCATGTCATCTCCCATGCAAATTAGACTTGCACTTCTCTCCCCCTTTCGCACGGGATATGAGCAAATTTCACCCATTGCGACGACATATTTCCGCATTCGTATGTGTGATGGCCTCGCACAACCGAGTGATCCTCAGCATTCCAATGACGAGGGGCTCCGACGAATGTCACCCGTCGCCCTCATCACAGTTGCATTATGTCCACAGTTGCAACCGATCCATCATTTGCATATACATCTTTTGACGGCGAAACAAAACGAGATATTCAACTTGCTGGACCCAACCTCATTCATCCACCACCCCCACACCCTCCCCCACCCGACACACTTCCTGTCACCGTAACCCCCGCGCCAAACCTCCCCTCATTAAAATAAATTGTGTCCCTAACCAAATTCTAAAATAAAATAAAATAAAATAAAATAAAATAAAACGAAATCCTAATATTCTTAATTTATCTTCTGAATGAGTACGAGCAAAAGACTCCATGATTGACAGTTTATCAAACTACAATGTCGTTGTGTTTATTGTTGCAATACATAATCATAGACACTTAATAATGTTTAATCATAATACAAATAACATTTGTCCCAACAGTATGAGAAAATAAAAATAAAAATCGATTACTACTGTTCAGATAACCGGTCGCTTAACATTCGGATAATCGGCGTTCTACCGCGTGTATAAAAATACGAATACATGCATAAATTATTTTTAGGTGTGTCACGAGTGAAGGCGTCCAAGTCTTACCGGTAATCATAGGTGTATACACGCAAAAATATTTGCAAGAGTTTGCAATCTTCGACTTGGGTTTGGTGCAATGTCCTAAAAATAATCTTCGAGCATATGACCCATCAAAAAAAGAAGGAAGAGAAAAAAAAAATGTCGTTATATTAAGCTTCTCCTTTTCTTTCTCGGCATATTATGGTGATCAGTCATGGCGACCAAAATCATATTGCAAAAAGGGAGAAAGGGGAGGGCAACTCATCTCCATTTGTTATGTGAATTCGCCCAGACAAAAATTTTGAAACCCTGAAAATGAAGAGTGTGCGAGTGCAGTCTATTATTCTTGAAAGGAGAAGAAAAAAAAATGAAATGTAAGAGAAAATGTAAGAAAATGTCCGGTCGAATAATGACCATGCAAAGCTGGGTACTTCATCATCCAAAGAGATGATTTGAAATTTCGCATCAATAGTTTAATACAATGTATTAGAAAATGGCTGAAAATTCCACGATTTTCTTCCACGTATATATACATTCACATTTCATCGAGCAGACGCCCTGCAGTCTCGTCAATTCTCGTTCGTTTCCGCGTTCCGTCCATAAACAAACAAAACAAACATGGTTGCAACCGAATGTCATCAAGGCCAAGTTACAACTTACAAGGCTGAATTAAATCGCTGATATATTCATATTTTCATAAAATATGTCCTTGAAAGGTTAAAAATAAGTCCATTTGGACTGTCATGTGAAAGGTGATCTCTCTGACGACGTCGCCAACTGTCCCACACGACGTTTCCATCTTTGCTGCTCAACATGGACCGCCGCCATCTATGTTTAGCCGACCAGAATAAACTCCCTGTTGCATCCATCTGCAGTTTCTCATGCACCCGACACCAATTACAGCTGCCAAGCCCAACTGCAACTGGTTTAAAATATTTCTAAAAATTTATTTTACATTTTTTCTTACAAATCTTCGACTTCGCATAACCATAAGTCGATATTCAATTGTTCGGATAATCGGACATTAGGTTTATACACATACTGTACTGCATATTGTTACGTGTTACTTGGGGTATGCTATACTCTTGTTCGACTCAAAAGGGTGCCCTTCTCCATACATAACAATTCTTATTCATAAATAAGTTACTTTGAGATTCTTGTGTTAAAAAGCATTAAAACCGACCAAAAATGGATAAAAATCATCAAAAAACATTAAAAATTGATTTAAAAAACGGATAAAAAAATCGCTGTAAATGAAATTAAAGTTTAATTTCCACAGTTTAAACATCTCTTAACGACAAAACTTCTTCCCAGGACGTTTCTGGTTCATAACTAGCAAAATCAACTGACATTAAAATTTAAAAAGGGTTATTAGATATAGATTTGACCTTTCCTTTGCTATGAAAGATGGATCATGACACACACGATCGCACCTGTAAAGAAAGCAGGCTTAAAACGTGCTATAATGTTGTTTTGCTCGATTTTCATCAGCCGAGGTCTTTTGTCGTTTCGTTTTATGCGCTGATTAACCTGCAAATATCGCGATGGGTGCTGAAGCGATGACACGGAAGAAGACGAGTCGCTGGCCTTCTCCAGACCTGTCCGGAAAACGTGTGTCAATAAAAACGTACGAGTCTGTGCTGGCGGGTCAAAACCCTCTTCAAACATCACACGAAGAATAAAGGCCACCAATTATTTTTTAACAGCCATTCTCAACCATAACTTTTGAACACAAAAATAACAAAACAAAAGAAAATATATTTCTTCTTAACCTCACTTACAACCACCAAACCTTCCGCTAGTTGCCACCAGTCGTCACCAAACTCGCACCGCCGAAAAATTATCAAAAATGGCCGCAAATAAACCATGTCAATCCTTTTACTTAAATTAATAAACATTTTTTCCGATCCAAATGACCAACTTCTGCACGTAATGAACCAAAACATTATTATTTGTCTGATATTTCAACTACTGCTTGTAGTCCGAGATTGTTTTTTTTTTATATCTCGCAAACCCTATCATTTAGAGCAAATAGCAAAAATGGCTGCAATCAACCACACCCCCGCGTTACTTTATCTTTTTTAAAGACACAAGTTGAAAAATTCGCTTCGTCGAATGACTATTTAGGTCTACACAAAACACCCAAAAAAAAAAAATTTCCAAAAAAAAAAAATTATTTAATTTCAACAAACTATAATTTAGCCCGCTTAAAAAGAACAAATCTGTGACGTTGATCACGTAACCGTCAGCCCTACGTCAGCATCGTAGAGCGCGGAATGAATGAATCGAGTGGATGAATGGAGAGAACCCTCTCTCACCCTCCTCTTCTCTTCCTCCGTATAAGTTATGCGCCGACGCTTCCTAAAAGCGGCTTCGTTTTAACGAGGCATCGAGTAAAAGGCTTTTAGAACACCGATCACTTCCGCGTCACTTTACCGAGAGTGACGTTTCTTAAATCAATACGAGCGACGACTATTTTCATTTTCTCACAACCCACTACTACGCCAACTCGATTGTCATTAACCGCCACGCGCTCTCTCTCTTACAACAGCCAAAAACGCACGCGTTCACTTATATAATCTTTCAACGCCTCCTCAACTAAAACAACCACAGAAAAAAAATAATACAAACAAACAATTTAAATTATTACTACCCAGAAGTCACCCACGGTAAATTGATTAAGTGCAATCCATAACCCGTAAACCCCGTCAAATAAATCAAAGAATATTAATTATTAGATTAGATGCATAGACTCACGCATCGCAACGTTCTTTTGGGCATAAAATAGCCCTTAAATATTATTCTTTTAATCAAATTTCTAATTTTCATCATTTAAAACCATTAAGAAAAAACATTTACACACATTTCTACGCACTAGAAGTAAATTTTCACCACAATTACTTTAAAATAACACAAAATATAAATACGGTCAACGCTTTAACTGCAAGCCAAGTCGAGTAAAAGAGGATCATTAAGAAGGAACCCATCTTTCATCAGTCGAGTGTATCTTCCCAAACCCCCACCACTGCTCTCCCACCAACAAGAGTATCTGTTCTCATTAAAAGATGCCAAAATTAACCAGAAAAAAAAATAAAAACGGTCACATCTTGCCCCCACATATGTCACAATCCTTTACCCACCCCATTGACGTCAAAGGGAGACAAAAAAGGGGATTGGACAAACGGGTAGCGAGGGGGTAGTCGCACTTTCTGAGTTATGTTTGCATCTGGTGGTAAGGGGAAGAGAAGAAACATCACATCTGGCAATCCACTAACCCTTTGGACCGGAGCGTTTCTCGTGATGGAGGTCAGTCGAGATAATGCGCACCTTTCCGATAGCTCCGATACTCGCATCCATCAAACCAAATCGATTTTGCTTCTCCTCGTTAGTTGCTCGACTAAAGGACACGTGACAGACCAGTGGGTCGTCCAATCCCACCCCTCGTTCCCCCCTTCTGGCTTCTCTCGACCCGCATCCCTTTTTCGTTTGCATCTTTGGTGTTGCTAACAAACGCCTCCAGATACCGAATCTGGCCAATCAACGGACGCCAGGGGTACAAAACACAGCCAGATGGATATCACCTGGCACCACATTAACCCACCCCTCCAACGTTTCAATCAACACTTTGTGGTTTGCTAGTTAAGTAACGAGTCCATTCGGAAAAGCGAAAGAAAAAAAATTGCCTTCAATAAACAAAGAAGAGTGACCAGATATACTACAGAAAACTACACACTACAATGTATAATGGACATTTGTATATTCTATATTGCAATATTTAAAGTATACCAAAGTTTTGACAACTTCAAAGTCCAAATGTTTACCATAGGCCTACTTTCGATCATAGTCAGTGGTACTTTGACTACTAAAAGCAATGTATAAACAACTCTTTGTTGTAAATTTAACTTTTCCACGTATAGTTATTATATACAGTCGAAACTCTTTACAACGAATCGCAAGGGACCCGAAAAATTGATTCGTTATAACGATAATTCGTTATATCGAAATGTTTTAACATGGTGTTCTACGGCCAGCACACCAAACCAGCCATTTTTAGGTATTCGTTATATCAATAATTCGTTATATCGCGATTCGTTATAAAGAGATTCGACTGTATACCGTATGTTATCGATCAAGAGCCGCGGCTCTAATTCAAAACTGCCATTTTTGTCAGCAATTACAATTTCGGTTACATTTGTTTCTTAAGTTCATCATTCTGTCTTACCTAACCTAAACCTAACCCGTAGATTATTTTAGAGTAAAATCGATTAAAGAGAATTAGCCATCGACCTTGTTGTGCTTAAATGTGTGCTGCTTTGATGCTTTTATTAGACAGTGACGTTGTTAAATGGAGTTTGGAACGATCTCAAAGCAGTGGATATCCCCGGCTGAGTCTTCGTCTGAGAAGGGCACTATTTTTGGTTCCCCTTTTGCCTCTTCCCATATGGCTAAAAATGGCCAGAGGGGAAGAAAAAGAGGCCAGTAACTTGCCACATATTCAGCCGGGATAGGATCAAGTTTTACTTTAGTATATAGGGCTAAATGTAGACTCGTTGTTGGTCAAACCTGACTCCTCCTGGTGTTAAAAAAAGTGTGGATGCGATTACAACATGCATATGTACAGACCGGATGTGGTGTACACACAAAAAACTCGAGAAAAGTTTGGCAAGTGCGTTTTAAATTCTGGAGACTTCAAAACAACTTCGTGATTTTTTTTTCTTGAAACTTCATCCATAAAGTCTAGAAGAAATTTAAAAAAAAAACAGACGTTGTTTTGAAATTTTCCATTTTTGGTCGCAAACTCATTGCAAAATCGTTCAAAAACCAACTAAAAATCGTCTAAAAAATCGACTAAAAATCAGTATTACAGTTTTGTTAATAAGAAACAAAATGGTCGATATATCTTCAGAACTTTTGGTTATTTATTATTACCATATTTGTCCCTCAGTTTAAAAAAACGTTCACCAAAAAAAAAACAAAAAAAAAACTATAAGATGAAGGGGTGGGGTGGAATTGTTTGGCCAGACAGACAGATTGGGTGTCCACACTGTCTGCCTTGCCCAGACGAGGTCAGGGAATGAGGGGGAGAAAAAGACGGGGTAGGAAAGGAAGAAGGGGCAGTGTGTGAGAGAGAAGGTGCAGGAAGGGGGGTAACAACTTATCCCCAACCATAAACCTTCAACACCTAACGACGGACATCGCAGGGGGTGAACTCATTCGATGACGAAAATATTTTCCATAGCAAGTCTTCGCCCTCTTCAACATAACTCCCCTCCATATCCGAGACACCAGCGAAAAGAAGAGGGGTATTTAAAAAAAATTGGGAAAAATGGGGGAGGAATAGGAGGGGAAAAAGTTATGCGACCCCAAATGGGAATTTCATTGCATAAGGAAAAAAAAAACTTTTTTTACAGGTGTTTAGTTCGAAAAAATTGTCACCAGGGGTAAAAAAGGCGCTCGAGTTGGTAAAAAAAAATTATTCGTGATAAAAAAAATTTTTCCCAGTCTTTTTGAAGGACTGTTTATTTTGACACCCACATCTGAACCTGTATTTGAGGTCAAAGAACTCCCAGATGTTCCTGAGTAACATATATCATACAGTTGTCATGACTTCGTAGTTTGACGATCTTGTCCGGTCCGAACTCGAGATACACATTACACACAACTTGCAAAATCAGAGGTTTGATATTCTACCTCCGAGTTAAGAATTCTTGCCTTCGTATGGGTCCATAGAACGTTTTCGTCCATATTTAGAGTACAGTAAGTCCCCTACATATGAACGATGTTATTCTAACAGGATTAAGCCTAGTTAGGCCTAATAATGCTAAAATAAAGTAAATAAACAACAATAAACTCATTATTAAAAGTAATTTACAGCATAGTACCAAAATATTTTTATTAATTTACCTTATTTTTAGCATTAGGGCTAATATTAGGCTTAATACTGCTAAACAACAACTGGAATCAGAAAATCATCTGCGCAGAATGGGATGCGCAGTACGAATTTAGTACTGTAGAATCGCAATTATTCAGTTTTCCGGATCATATACGACTCGAGTAATCGTCACAATCGACTAACTGTTCCAACGATTGTGTTTACCGTTCATCAATTTGCACGAGAATTACCCATACACAGCTTGGACTTTGTTATCTACAGCGGACATTGTAAAACCACACCTGTTATTACACTATCACTCACAACACCGCCGACCGGGTTTGAAATGTAACACAATAAAATGCCCATCCTTAATTCACAATGTGTGGCCGTGTTAAAGTGGTGATGAAACCATCTTAAAAACTACGATTAATTGATTTCACAGATTTCAAAGGTTATGCCCGATAATTTCTATAGTCTACTTGACATGAGAAAATAAAAAAAATAATTTTTTTTTTTATTTTTTTGAAATATCTATGGTGTCATTTTCTGGCCACGTCCATAAAGCAATCAGAACGTAACACGCAGCCCTCTGATTACATCACCGCGTTGAGAAATAGGAAAAAATTGAAAAATTCGGTTCCAATCACTTTGAATGATTTTATTTATTTTTGTTTAAATTTTGAAATTTTTTTGAAATTTTTATCTGGAGATTTTCCCTTTAATAACATCCATAGTTGGTCATTTGTTCTATAGGTTTGTTTCGAAAAAGCACAACAATTTTAATGAGCGGGAGGGACGTGGACGTGAATCGTGATAAACATGATTAAATCGATTGCTCTTGCGAAGACCCGAAACAGGAAGCAAAAACGAGACGAGTAAAGTATGAAATTGACTATAACTCTATTGACTCGGGGATTTATTAATCACGCTGATCGATGATCCCATTCAAAACCGTTCGACCAAACACGGCAAAACACGTATCACCAACAATGTAACACATACCCAACGACCCATACCCGAGTCATTCAACTCGACACCCAGAAAAATGAAAAAAAAAACAAAAATCGCTAAATAAAGATTTCGAAAACTCTTAACTCTCATTAAATGTCCAGAAACCCGAGGTTTGTTTAATTGCACCTTACCAAACTTCCTCATTCCGTCCCTCGCCACCAGGTGTCACCCCACATGACCCATCACGTACACCAAGAGCGAAATAACAGTGTGCGCTGCACAATTCACGAGTGACCACTCTCCACCTCCCCAACTGCCATGCCATCTGTCCGTAGGCCTTTCATTAGTGGTGACCAGGGGAAAGAAACATAAAAAAAAAATTATTTTCCCATGCAACATCATCATGGTTCAAAGTTAGTAATTACATGCACACTCTCCTTGCATGTAATTGCCTACTGGACACACCCTTGCCGCATGTGTACAGAACGCAAACTGACCTCGACGTTACACAATGTTACCAATAACGAAAATTTTAAAATAAAATACCGCTACGTCGTTCTGTTCAATTTAGACATTTATTTTAGTCGTTATGTTCAATTTAGACATTTATTTTAGTCGTTTAGTTCAATTTAGACATTTACTGCGTTACTTAGCATCCCACGCTCAATGAGAGCGTTTACAGAATTAATTAATCGTGTTTGAATTTAGAAATGTTTATTAACATATTGTAAATTATTTTTCATTCACAGTCGAGTGTGGGTGGTGGAAATAAGAGGCGTGTTAAACGAAACGTCTAACCACCGACTGATTTGCCGAGATTTTATCTCGTTAATTGCAGTTTCTTTTTAATTCGAGAGTCTCTCAAAAGGTGGGAAAAATAATAATACGATAACAACTTTTTTCTCCCCCCATTCACTTCAAATCGTACATTGGTGTTGATTAAATGCGGGAAAAAGAAAACAGATCTTTAAAATATTACTGATAAATTTATTTTGAGATAATATTAAAGTAAAAGAAATTTAAAAAAAAAAAAAAATTAATTAATGAATTATCTTGTCAAATTTTGACCCAAATTGGATCGATTTTTCTTTCTGTTTTTTAAAACTTCGATCAACTTTTTAATCAATATGCAATTTAAATTGAAAAATAAAAATAAAAAAAAAATCCAAAAAAGTAAATATCTATATATAACAAGAGTAATTTGTGTTGAGCGAACTCACATTGGGCAATCTATTCTACTCAACTTTGACTTAACCTCATCTATGACCAACAAAAATCAATATTGATGTTCAGCTCGCTACCAGTTATTATTTTTATCCTCATACCTCTATAAAAACAAATCAAGGAATCATGGCCGCCCCTCAATTGAAACAACGCACACAAATACATCACTCACAGAATATGGAACCCCAAAATACATTTACAATACCTTTAGTTGTCTTCACATAACACAAAAATAAAAAGTTATGAATATCGGTACTTACCTAAAAAGAAAAAAATATATTATTAGTTATCAAACAATATTTTCAAACAACAAATCACAAACAAAAAAATTACAAAAACATGTTTTTGTCTAAAAAAAAGTAAAAAAAATTGTTTTTTCTCTTCAATTTCCTTCCAAAATTGCACCCACAGTGTCCACTTGCCTCGAAATAATTTCATCGCAACTGTGAACTGACCAATTGCGACCTTCAAACGTGTTGAGACAATACAAGGGGCATCTACCCTTGACCAAAGCAGTACAGACCAGAATCGGTCCGGTTCATGGAAAAAATTAGCAAGTTATACCTATTATTCTCCCTTGCTTGATGACACAACGTCCACACACAACATCACAACCATCAAACTTTGATTGTTTGACCTTGTTCGAAGCTGTGACAACCTCGCCATATTGAAATTAACATCCGGGCGCATCATCACAAAAAACAAAAACAAAAAACAAAACCTCGCGTTTATTTTCTTTTTAATATCAAAAAAATCATTTTCTCCATTTTTTAAAACCCAAAATAAATAAACTTCAAGGAAGGGGAAGAAAGAAAAAAGAAAAAAAAAAAGAAAAAAAAAACCACAACGCCGCCTCTTGAGATTATTAAGAACACGTTTGTTGCACGGTTCTTGTGTCAATTAAGGTGGGAAAAAGGATTTTCATTTTTATGATCCGTGTGAGCAATTTTCTTCATTCTTTTTTTCGAGAAAAAGAAAACTAACACTGAGTGACATTCGTGCCATTAACTCCCAACTCTGACCCTCGACCCAGACGAGTTCAAAGGATTACGTGTGGACAGACTGACCTTGGCCTCACTCGTATCCTGTCTGGACACCCCACCAATTTTCCCTATTCCCCAAGAAGACTTTCTTGTAAGTGGGTGCTACATTCCCCCTCGGCGCCTGTCTCAAGGTCGCACCAAGGGGCTCGCTAACATCCCCTCGCTGACCAGTAAATGGACAAGTGCATTTTTCTCCCCCAAAAAAAATTTTTTTTTTCCCTTAATACCTAAGTCACGTTCCAAACCACATTTCTTTTTATTATTATTATTTATTTCCGTTTCTTTTAATTTAAAAATACCACCGGACCCATAATTATTTCACCTTGTCCACAAAAGGCCTTAATTAGCACCCAAGTGACATTTATTCTGAACGTTTCTTATTTTCACGTGTATTATTTTAATCAGTAGAAAATCTATTCCCCAGATTTTGCACTTGTCTCCACCATTTCCTGCGCCCAGATCTCGGTGTTTCTGAGGTATAAATCCACCCCCAACTGGGACTTATCAGACGTTGATCTGTGTGGGACCGGGGACTCCACCCCTCGCAGGTGTACACGTGACAAATGGAGTGCTGTCTTCAAGTCGGCTCAACAAATTTCATTTGCCAGAAATGACCACCAGTCAAAATATTTCATTATTTTTCCTCGAAAAAAATTCACAACTCTTTAATTATTATTATTCTCTCTAGTTTTAAAGTTTTTCCAATCTTACAAAAACAATCGCAGATTTACAATTTAAAAAACACACACAAAATAAATAAACAACAAAATGTTTACATATAAACAACTGCGCAACAAAAACAAAAGAGATCACAATCTTTCTTCCTTGAACGTACCGTACATATACAACAACACAAATTCCTGTTTTCATTTTCAATTTTAACCGATATTTATATATTTTCAGTATCCCCACACACCTCAACCACTTTTTTTTCCTTCTTTTTATCACTTTTCTTCATCTTGATAAACTCCTGGAAACTTGTTTCAAAAATGACCCCCTAAGCCCCAAGTAGTTTCTCAAAAAAACACATCATAAATGAATTACAAAAAAAAAATAAAAATAAAAAAACAAAGTCTAAATTAGAAAATAAAATTAAGTGAAAAACCAACCTAGCCCATTAAACTCATCCATCTTTGCCTTTTTTTCCTTGCATACACATAGTGGTGTTACGAGCACACTCATTTTTTACTAGACCATGTGTAACACCAGATGGTTTTGCTATACACCAATTCTCCTAAGCGCTCGGCCAAACCAGAGCTATATATGTGCGCTGCGTATGATTTATGTCCAAAGTCGTGAACGGACAAGGCCACTAGAAGCAAGCAGGCATCAGAGGCCTTCACACTCCATGGTGGTGGACTCCATCGTGGCTTATGCATGGGAGAGAGACCACTCCTCCCATTCTTTATCCCTTTCTTCCCCCTGATTTCTCACTCGCAAACCCCCAACATCTGGTCTTTGGAGAGGGCTTCCTGTTGCTGGGCTTCGCATTTAGCATACGGCAACCATTTATCTCGTGCTCGGCCCCGTCGCCGTGCCCCTTCTTTCCCCTTTGCTGCGCATGTACACATCTCGTAGCCATCAGGGACCCTCCAAAGATGCCTGTGCCCAGTCAGGGCAGAAGCCTCCATTGCCAATCCAGACATCATAAATTATGCCAAGTCAGTCTGGATTATTCGCTCCCTCTTAAAGTCAACCCTCTTGCAAAATTCACATCTCCCCTTATATAATACTTCCTGGATTGATATTTCACTTGTGTGGACGCTTTCCTCACATTTGTATTAACTGATTCCCACGCTCGCCACAGAAACATTCAATTCGTTATGTCGCCAATAATTAGACGTTGGGGACTTTGTCGAACTAGATCCATACACATATTCATAACTTGTGTGTGCTGTGCTTTATCAAAATTCTTTTGCAGGATGTTTTTGCCATCTTTAGAATAGAAAAGTTTCTTCTGCATTGCAGAAAACTATATCTCAAACGCGTAAACTTCGATTCTAAATTCATCTAAAGTGAAGTTTATTTTTAATAGGTGCGTTCAAATTGGTTAATCAACATGTTGGGTCAGTTATTTTCGTTTAAGAACTTTCAATAGTAGAATAGTGAGTCATTTAAGCGATCTTTTAGCATTTGCTTAACCAATTTGAACACCCTAGGTGCATTCGTAAAGTAATTTAGACTAAACAGCATTTTAAACAACGTAATTAAACTGCGCGCCTAGATCTACTTTTTAACGTATACAAATTAGAGTTTCTAAAAGTCGCAACTTCTACATAAGTGTGAACAAGACATAACTTCAAAAATGGCGGCCGATTTAGTCCGTTAACAGCGCACGACGTTTAAACAGCAAAACATGTTTATAACTGCAAGTTAAACGTGACTTTATGTTGTTCTTCTTACCGTTTAAACTTTCGGTAAACGTCGGACAACTTTTAATTCCTTAAGAATTATGGTACATCATTTTATACATTTAAGCGATGATTTCTTCATGAATAAGTCAAGAGGCTTAATGAATGCTTTTGCAAATCTTTTTTTTTTTCATGTCAGAGGGTTGCAACCGAATCCTTGTAATCAAAGCATTCATTTTTCCTTCCTCTTTTCATGACAACTTCCTCCTCCAATGTTGTGTTGCCAAGTCAACTAGTGTCTTAACAAATGAAGACATCAGCTCCAACTCTTTTCTATATCATAATTAGTCCCCAAAGAATCTTAAGCTTGTGATTTAACACGAACTATAACTCAATTCAACAAAAGCAATCTTCACATTTCTTTTTTTCTTCTTGAATTATAACTTTGCAAAAAAAAAAAATTCTTTTTTTAAAAAAATGCAAATTTGTCGTCAGTAAAAATCGAAAAAAAAATTCCAATTATCGTATATGTTCATTTTCATCTATAGTCAGCTCATGAAACTGCTTCCTAAACAGCAATCACGTCCAAGCAATTAAAGCCCACCTCATTAGAAGTCATTCATCATTCCATAATTGTCTCGCTTTCACGAGCTCTGTTTTCCTTAACCACCTTTGCAATAGCAGCTGTTTCTGTTACCTTTCTCTCAATAAAGATCCTTTAATGCCCTCACCAACTTATTAAAATTATCTTCTTTTGTTCAAAAATAAAAAAATAAAAAAATTCCCCCCAATTTCCACCCAATTTCGATAGATAAAAATCGAATAAAATCAATTTGGTAAACTTAATTATTTTTAAGTGTTTGTGTAATGACATCAGCATTTTCAGAACTTGTTTTAAGTTTGCTCTCTCATTTTTTTTAATTTTTTTTTTCTATAATTTCGGTTTCTCCTGCCTCAGTCAAGCCGATATTTACAGCAAACCCAAGCAAGAGAAGCGCCGGGGATTTGGAATATCATAAAGTAATTCACACACAAATGTGCGCGTAAAGTCAATTTCTCAAGCGAGGCAATGTAACATACTTTAAATCTTCAACAACTGTGCAAAATCGGTTTCAAGATTTAAAAATCAACTTGCTCACTTTTGTATTACCTCACACCCTGACAAATGGCTGCCCATTCCTCTCTGAGAAGGATCAACGCAAAGGGAACTCGTTACAACGAACCGCGTCTCACCAGCCATCCAATCACGCATTTCAAGCACAAATCAAACGAAAACGAACCAAACAAAATTAACAATTCCAAAAAAAAAAATTAAAAACAAACATTAAAATCCAAAAAACAATTTTCCCCCCAAAAAATCACTCAAAAATAAAATTTCCCCGTTACTATAACGAGGTCCGGAGTTATGTTTACCAAAACAGCAACATACACGCAGATTTGATTTCCGTGCTCCGAAAAGGGCAGTGGAAGCCGACGATATTGTTTATTTATTCATTGAATTGAAACGAAATTGACTTTTTTCCCCTCTTTTCCTCCTTATCCAAAAAAGGAATAAGAAATAACGTGGCCAGTGGACAGTAAGAGGGTTAACATAATAAAAAAAAAAGAGCACTCAAATTTGATGATGAATAACACGGCCATCTTTCACACTTATACTGCCATATTTCGGTCTACTCAAGTGCTTTAAATGTAAACATGCAAAGACGAGCTTGATGGATAATGGCGACCTATACGTGGACGCCCTCATCCTCGGGTCACCTGTCCGGTTCCCCCGCACAACTGTACACCTGCTGCCACCTGCATCTCGATATCCACCCACACCACCACCCGAGATAACAAAAAAAAATTTTTAATAATTTTTTTTATTTTTATTTTATCTGAAATTATTTTATTTTTATCTTGTAAATTGAATTTATAGATAAATTTGTATGGCACATATTTTTCCTTTGACCACTGAGGTCTGGCCTGGATGTGGCTACATAAAGGAAAAGTATTTATACGTCCCACACATGCATGATGGGCAAGTTTTCCTGCACATGTGGTCCTGCAGAACTGGCCTATTGTGACAGAAACAAAAGCAAGGCCTGGGACCTTCTTGCTCATGTCGCCCACGCTAGCCAACACCACTCGCACGACGCTCTAGTTTGCTGTGCATTTTTTCCTACGAACGGTTTATTTTTCTCGTATTTCCGGAAAAAGAAAAAATTTTAATCAAAACAAATTTTTTGAAAAATAATTTTTGTAAATTCGAATTTTTTTTTTATGTTTGAAATTGTATTTTGGGAATTGATGATGAAATGAAGAAAATTTAAATTATATTTCACTTTGAATAGCTGGTTTGGACGATTTATAATTAAAATGTTATTGTCATATATACGTGTATAACACACAAGTGGTGCGTGGGTTGGTTTTTACAGGAATAAATTCCTTTCCATTTAATCAAACGTTTGCTCCTATTTTTCTATAGTGACAACATTGAGGAAAATAACAAAATGTGTGATTCGATTTGTATTTTTTTCGTGTTATAGTTTTCTTTTCCTTTATGATAAAATACTCAATTAATTTGATTATAAAAATGTTAATTCGTGAAGCAGAGAACGTGATAGGGTTGAAAGAATATAAAGAGCAGAATATTTTTTTTTAAAGAAAAAATATATTTTTATAATTTTTTTTTTTTTTTGGTTATGATTTTAGATTTTATGTAAAAAAAAAATGGTGTTCAAAATACTTTTCGTATGATTGAGGTCCTCCATCCTGGAGTTGGAAAGCAGCCACTTGGAGGTTAGAGTCCTACTTTGCTCTACATGACTTCCACTCTCACTCACAGGTCTAGTAATCATTCCAAAATGGGACTTACCTAAGAAAAAAACGGGAAAAAATGGGATAAAATAAAAATAAAACAAAAATAAAAACATAAATTCAAAAAAAATAAATATAAATACATGTATATCACACATTCAAAATCAATAAACAAATTCATAGATCAAAATATAAAATAAATAAAATAAAATAAATTCCAAATATGGACGAGATTCACACAACACACATCAATCAATCAATCAATCAATCAATCAATCAGCACAAACAAATATTAAAAAAAAAAAATTAAATAAAATTAAAAAAAAAAAATATTTGAGGCCTCTCACCCCGTTCTCTTCCAACTCTGGCGAGTGCTAGAAAAAGCAATCAAGGAGAAAAGGTGTGAGGTATCTGTGACCATTGTTCACTAGTCAAGCGCGAGCAAAAAGGGAAAACTCATGTTGCAAAGTCACACTCAACTCTCAAGAAAACCAGAGTTTAGTCTTTCTCCCTCCTCCCCGTAACCCCCCAGTCGGGTGTCTGAGCGCCGAGCCCTTGCTTAATCAGGTCACTCGAACTAAACACTTGCAGCTTCTTCCCAGTCGTGTATAGACATAATTTCCACTAGTCCGACACCGAAGTCTCAAACTTATCAGAACGGAACGGAGCAATAAGTACAAAAGAAAAAGGGGAATGCAAAAGACAATTCGTCTATAATACACAACACAAAAAAAATAAAAAATAATAATTTTTTATTTTTTCTAAAATTAAAAAAAAAAAAAAAAAAAAAAAAAAAAAAGGTGAGAGCTTTTTCTTCGATGGCTGACTTGTCTCACACCGTTACTCATCCATGCCAGTCAGGTCAGTTAATTTTTTCACCATCAAAAGTAGTGACCATGTGCACACCTGGACCGCCGATGCATGCGAGCAGAAAATTGTAGCCTTAACTTAACCAACCCCCGAAATCCAAGGGGTCTTGCACCTATTCCACCTACTGAGTCGTAAGATTGCCTGACAGACAAACTCAAAATCACGTGGACAAAAATGAAATATTTATCATAAATCATCAAAAAATCCTCGTTTTTGAGCAAATATTGTGATTTAAAACAGCACAGACAGTCCGAAAAATGAAATTTCTCTATCTTTTTAAATATATTATTAGAAAAAAGTAGCCAGTATATCTCCGAGAGTGAAAAATGCATGTTTTCCTACTCTACCTTCTCTCGAATCCTTTCTCATGCATATATTTCAAGCTAGTTGCCATGCAGCGAAGCCTGGACGCGCGCGCCGAGTGTATTTGAATTTATTGTGATGACCACAGCATCATACACACACACAAACAGGAAAAACGAATCTGCTTTGGCCCATTCAACTCTTTTAATCCGCGACTAGACACCATTAATAATTTCCCCTTCATTCACGACCCTCTTAATAAAAACAGGTGGAATTATATATGGAAGGGGAGGAAGTCGACTTGACCCATGTTCACTTTCACACCCATCAGCAGTGGACAATGGCCACCCCATGTTCAGGCGAGGGCTTGAGCCCGACCTCATAATGGTCAGTCTGGGAGGTGAAAACACCTTCATTAGCAAATAGGATTAGGGCCAAGTCGACCAGTGCCCATTCAGGGTGGACACGCGCTCATCACCTGACTCTTGTCCTCCCCATTTTGGGCAGGTGAAAGGTCAGGAGGGGTGAGTGGACACGTGGAGTACAGCTAAACAGTGGGGACGTATGGTTTATCGACCACAGGGGGTTCCCAAATGGATTTTTATTTAATAAAAAAAAAAATTTTTTTGTTTAGTGGTCAATTGCATTAAAAAAAAATTTTCCAAAAAAATTATATTTAAAAAAAATTTTTTTTTTTTAGTACAGGTAGTTGAAAATGTTTAGAGAATTCGTTTCCAAAGCAACAGAGGTGTCGCGGAAGGAATTTCTTGGAATGCAATAGATAGGACAACATTATCACACAATCCAAAAGAAGAAGATCAATTTCCATGTGAATAAGGTTTGCTAAAGTTGGGATGTAACCTTGTTCCGTTTCTACTTGCCACCTTTCCCACCTATGGCAGATGGCCGCAATTTATTGGCATTTTTTACATTCTAAAACTGATTACTTTGCATGTACACAAAACTCAGCAACTTACACCAACACCATCCAATTCTAAATCAATTTAATTGTATATAAAATACAATTTTTTTTTTAAAATAAATAAATAAAAAAAAAAATTCTGAGTCACAGATTAATGGCAGTGGTCACAATTTTCTCAAACACCAACGCCAGTTGTGGCCCTGACCACCTATTTCCTGACTTTAAGGCTATTTTCTCGCTTGTGCAAAACTGCAATTTCCTCCCTCCCCGTCACAGTTTCCCATCTGGAAAGGGAATGAAGCGAAGAGAAAAAAAAAAAAAAACCAAAAAAAAAAAAAAGAAAAAAAGAAAAGAAAAAGGGGCAGCGAAGAAGAGAAAAAAATGCAAATCTAGTGGCATTCTTCACTTTGGTCACTTTCCGTTGATCGCCAATCCCCCACCAGCAGCAAGCCACGAGAGGGCAAAGAACAAGGCATTTTCATCGAGTACAACATGGAATGCAACGTAACACGGATATACACCGACCCACGAACAACCCAATACGAAAAAATTCATTCAAAAAAATTGCATAACTCAATTTCCATGGAAATGTATTTTCCCATTTCATAATACCAAAACCCCAATGCCAAATTTTAAGGAGGTCGAACCTCAAAGAATAAAAGAGAAAGAGCAATGTCCAAACGTAGACGCCGGACCAGACAGGGTCAGATACAAAAGGGGTTCTTTTTGTCGATAGCAGTTTTTTTGCATAGACCACGTCGAGTCGACCAGTTCAGCGCCCTCTCTTACCAGTCCCACAATCCGAATGCAAATCAGCAACATGGGTATGGGGCAAATAATAGAACCCACTCTTTTTTTAAGCAGGTTTTTTTCTTTTTTCCTTCCACCAACTTTACCTTTCTGATTTCCCCCTATCAACTTGGTTACCAAAGCCCCTCACAACTGCCCACTCGTTGTGCCCTCCCTCTTAGCACTGGCTCCCATCGTACGGTCTGGGGTAGGGCATCCACGTCTAGACTGTGGGCCAGGCCATGTGTACTGTACACGCTAAGGGGGAAAAGAAAGGTGATCTCTGTCGATGGTCGAGTAGTTGTCATCACCAACATCCGACCCCAATGTCTCATTATACTTTACACTTTCCGTCCTACGTCTTCACCTCCTTGGGTATCCTTTCTACACCTCGCTTCAATGTGTCGGTCCAACGGCAGACAGAAATACCCTATTTTACCGATTAAGAGTCGCCCTCGAATAGTAGCCGCGGCTGACACACCAAGAATACCGTATTTTTGCAAAAGTACGGTATTGTTTCCGTATTTAACCTAACCTAACCTAATCTAATCTAACCTAGCTGAATCTAAGCACCTTAAAAACGGCATCGCTAAAATGGGCGTTGCTAAAGTAACGGAATCCGAAACAAATGTAACAACAAAATTGTAATTGCTGACAAAAATGCCAGTTTTGAATAAGAGCCGCGGCTCTTAATCGATGAAATACGGTATGTGAAGACTGGAAATTGACCCAGTGCAACTCACCATTTACTGACCCACAGCTGAGGACAGCTATGAAAACAATTCACGCTCGACACTTGCCCATTGCCAGGTTATTGCTCGTCATAAATTGTTTTGCTACAACTTGTCTCTGACCTCATCTATATAAAAAAAAATGGAAGGAGCAAAGTTTAGGGGCTGCCAAAGTCCACTATGTGTCGGGTCAAATCCAGCTCTGAATCAAATCGTGCACCTTATGTTCGAGATGGTCTCTTTATTGATATAAATCCTCGTTGTTTATCAGGATTTATGGACGGGGAAAGAAAGGAAAAGGAAATAGGACAAAATTCCTTGTGTTTCTCTTTCTCGTTTTTGTCAATCTTCATTTCATTTGACTTTGAGCATTAATTAAGTCATCATTTATTCACTCCAAAACACACTTCAATCTGGGCGTTAAGTGAAAACCAATTTGGAGTGTAATCTAGTCTAAAATTTATGAGTATTATTACACATTAAGTGAAAGAAGGAGTGGAAAAAATAACTCCTAAGTGGCAAAAAAAGAAGAAAATATAACAAACCGTGTTGTTATACAGTGTGCACACTAAAAGTAATATGCAAGAAAATTGATTTGCTTGCCCATGTTAAAACCAGGACTACACACACACTCGCTCTTGGCCACCTTTTCCTCTTATTTATTGCCAACCCAGCCCAGCCACCTTGGGCTGCCGTTCTTACCCCACCCTAATTAGATATTGATTGGCTGAGGAACAACACTAAAATAGAATCACTCTTTCCTACATGGCTCGGCCTCAGTATCCAGAAAACTTGCGGTGTCCTGTAAACATGAAGGAGAAGCAGCTTGGCAAACAACACCGTATCCAATAACTCAATTTTTTTTTATATATATATATATACCCCTAAAATTAAAATTGACCCAAAAATATTATAAAAATTCATATTTTGTCGATAGTAACATTACTTTTAATCCCATTGAATACTCAAAAATGAAACACTGCAATTTTTAATTCGTTTTCATAAAACACCAAAAGACGTTTGTCGTTTTTCAATTCCACACGTTTCCGATCATCATCATTAAACTTTTGTATTCAAAATTTGGTCAAATTTCGGCTTTCCCAAAAAAAAATTTTTTTCTTTCGCTCTTTCCAAAATTTATAGAAACACACTTTCCAACTTAAAAGGTATGAAAAATTTGTGCGTCCTTCTCCCTTCATTTCTTTCTCTGCTTGGACGATTCGCACTTCCTGTGGGAAATAGAATGACAATCACTCCTGTCTTTGACCCTTACAACCACCGGTCGCCATCACATTGGACACATTTTTACAATCTCCCCCTCCCCTCCCACCCCACCCCAACATTCACACTTTTAATTCTCCCAGTTACCAGACCCCATTCAACCCATTTCTTCAAATACAATTTATGATCTCTCCTTTTAAGGTCGTAAATTACAAAATTCCATTCACCATAAAACCAAAAACATTTTTATTCTCCTTTCCTTCCATCTAATGACGTCACGCCCCTGCGTTTCTTGCAGAAAAAGGGAAGGGTTAAAAATCGACCGACGCCAAGACGGTAACCTCTAGAGGGCTGGGCAGAAAACAAACGCGTATCTGCGGGGTGAGGTGGGATTCTTCGTCTTCTTGTTGCCACCTCGTGCACGTCATCAGGGAAAAAGGTGGCTGCAACCAGAATGGCATTGTGGAGTTCATGGCAAGAGGAAGGAAGGTCACCTGTGTTTTTATGCCGACCCTGGAAGGTCCACCCCACACCTACCCACCTGCTACTGGCCGTCATGGATTGCTTGTCAATAGCAAGTTGGAGGCCAAATCATGCAGTGGACACACCCGAGTTATAATAAAAGAGTGGAAAAAATCACCTGCAGCTGTCACTTGCATTTGCCTTTTTTAATGACGAAGCAAATGAAAAGTGAAAAGGTGGTTTGGACATGTCTAAAAAGGGAATAGAAAAAAATGTTCGCATATTTTTTTATGTCGCGGGTTATGAGCCTCGGTGTCATTCAAACGGGTAATTAGCTGAAATTTAAATTTAAATTTATTTCATGTTTTGACCTTTGCTCGTTTTGTTTATTTCTTCTGCGATTCGAAATGACGAGTGATGAAAATGAGATTTCTTTTTTTTTCTTTCTTCTTTTAAATGACTGCATTATTATGATTATTATTACTTTTTTTTTTTAATTTATTTTTAGGTGTAAGAATGATGCAACCCCTAGTGAGTCAGCGTGGAATAAAAATCAGTGTGTGGTCAGCCAACAAATTCAAGCCTCGGGCTGGTTCACATACGTAACCCATGAAAAGTTGTTTAATCTTTCATTTTTATTTTAAAAAAAAAAATAATAATAAAAAAAAAAAAACTTGTCATTTCCACAAAAAGAATCCGGGACAAACACAATTTTTGACCAAACCCACAAGTGGAATTCAAACCTATTTGTTATCACGTTAAAACCAACTTTTAATTTATTAGGTCCCTCAAACTCAAGGTTAAAAAACGTTAATTAAAGAAAAAAATAATCCTTTAGTAAACGAATGGTAATGAGGTCAAGTTTTGAATGTCCAGTGTCAAAATAAGTGAGCATTTATCAAGCTAAAAACCCGATAAGACTTTGAGAAAAATATATGCAGCGAAGGGTGGAGGCTCAGGGTGAGGACAGAAACGAATTTTAAATGTTTCTTAATCTTGGCGTGTTCGTTCCCCTTCCTCACCTGAATGTTGTAACTATTAGACAACAACATGTCGTAATTTCATCATTTACACAGGGCGTGTTGTCGAGTTTGTGATTAAACTTGCAACTTCATTCAAAGTATAAAATGAGCCGCTAATTGCGAGTACAAAACGAAAAAATCTCCTCGTAAATTTGACTGCGTAATTAAAGCAGATAAACATGTAATGTTGCTTGTCACATCTATCAACGTATAACACAAAAAAAAATATATTAAAATAAATAAATGCTTTTCTATGTATACTTTTTAAACCATTTATTTAAATTCATACCTATGGGAATGTCACAATATTATTTTAAGCCTAAAATAATTTTATTTTTTAAAAAGAAAGAGGGAAAAAAAATCTAAGTGGGTGAACATTTCATTCATGATTTTTTTATTTTTTTATTTTATTCGCTTCGCACTAATTTTTGAATGAATTATTTGCTGGAATGAAATCGCGCTCAACACATGTTGAATTTAATCAAGCGCGTGTCACACACAAAACGCTCCCGTTTCATTTTGTGCCAACAAGTTGGTTGGGTCGTCAAATTTTATGGAGGGAGAAATAACATCAGCAATGAAAATTTCAAGAGGAGTTAAAGAGCTTTTTCCTAACAAAAAATGCAAATTCGTGTCGCAAAACGTAAAAACTCAAAAAATTCAGAACAAATTCCTTTTCAAAATCACATTTCATTTATAAAACGCTTTTTTTGAGTAAATAAATTTTGAAAAAAAAAATTAAAAAAAAAAAATAATTGACCAAGCGCTTCCTTGCAACGGATAATTCACACATTTAAATTACCGTGTATGTTTTTTCCCACCACAAATAATCACTGTAATTAGTCTGAGGGTGAGCACAATTAGGCTTACACAACCTAGCTGCCTCTTGCACCTTTTTCTTTCACTCTTGATCGGTCCAACGAACTCAAACCCATTAACCAAAAATAAAAATCCAAAAAGCAAACAAATCCTCAAAAAACACAACAACAACAAAAAAAAATTATCAGTTTAAAAAAAAAAAAAAAAATTCTAAAATCAACTTAATCATTTCAACACTCGGTAAAATTCTAGGGTCAACGAACATTTTTTTATTGCATTTCTCCGTTGTAATTCGCACAATGGATTTCGTCCGTTAAAACATCTGTTTTCATCAACACGGGGTCAAACTAACAACCTGTACGATAACCAATCGTCACATACGAAAAAGTATATCTGACAAAATGTCAAAACGCACCTGCCAAAACAAACTGTCCAGAGTGTTTCAGGTGCGTGGGAAGTAAGCGGCCTCTGTACCCCGACCTCAATCGACTATTTACCGAGCGTATCATTCATTGGGCGGTAAACTTTGACCACCTTTAGGTGGAATCGCATACCACACCTGGTGATAAAGCACCTGGACGGGGGCGACCAAAAGGGGATCACAAAATATTGAGCAACAACCAGGGCGGAGTCCACACAATATCATATATACTCGCAATAAAAAAAATATAAAAAAAAATAATAATAATAACAATAAAATAATATAAAAATTCCCAAACCCCACCCCTTAAAATAAAACCAAAAAATAAAAATAAAAAAATGCAAACTCATTAAGTGTCCACTCCAGGTGTTTTATAGGAAAATGTTAACGAGCAAAAGACGGGTCGGGAGGGGGCGCAAATCCTCTCTTCTTCTTATCGCCGAAATTCCTCGGTGACCAGAGGCAGGAAGTCTTAAAGCCATTTGCAAGTCGAGTTCTCAAAGGGTTATCCCTTGGCAAACGCGATAACGGCAGGAAAGAGCAAAAGGGGTCCTTGACCAGCCAGCCAGCAACCACTCCAGTTGCAAAATGGAATGGGCTCCGTCTCCTCACAAGTGACCCTCTTTACTCCGCACGTCCCTGCATTATGCCAATGGCCGGCGACTTCACACTAATGAGGGGGTCACGTGTTTCTTTCCCTATGGGCAAGCCAAAGCTTTCTTATTGATTGTAATCCGTTTGGTCCAGAGAAATAGTGCAGTGCAGCGCGCGATCGCCTTCTCCATGGCCACATTAAGGCGGCAACGCATAAGGGGTTTCTCCAAATCACCAACTTTCATCCCCCCTTAATGTGCGAATGTGGGAATTGTGTAATCCTTACGATAAAAGAGAAGCATTCAGCTTTGGAAAAGGCTTTACGAGTGGTCTTGATGCCTGACCATAGGGCAGACTGTGATTGGAGCGCTCGCCATTGTGACGCCGAGCATTCCGTGGACACCCTGCCGCTCCTGCCGCTGACGTCAGCCCTTGAGGGTCGGCGAAAAATTCGTTTGAATAAACCGACCACCTGTCTCCGGTCAATTGGATTTGGCGAATTCAAAATGCAAAATGCAAAATGAAGACGAGAAAGGATAACGAAATAAAAATGCACAAAAACGAGAAAAAAAGGAAAAATAAATAAATAAATATACAACGAGAGAAAAAAATCCATCAGCAAGCCTGGAGTGGGAGGTGATCAAGGCTAAAATATGCATTGTCCACCAGCGGAACACAAAATCGATGCGAAACCCCCTTCGTTGCCCCCGAGACCCGTACGGACGCACGGCCAACCAACGCCTGTGGAGAAACCGCATCCCCACCACCGCCGAGAAGTCACTCAAAATGGCAGCTCGAGATTAAAATTTCATGGAGTTAATTTTAAAAAGTTGGATAGCAAAAAAAGAAATATACACCCGACAAAACTCGTTTGAATTCATGAAAAAAAGAAAAAAAGATCATCCATCTTTGAAAAAGTGGGGCAAAAGACCCCCCTTTTATTGCATTAGAATGAAAATCAATGAGTTTAGTGACCGAATATACTTGTGCAGTCAAAAAGAAGGCAGACCTCTCTATACGCGAACGAGAAATGGCGGTATGCGAACGAAACGTTTATCATGACACGGCCGAGTTCACTTAATATGTCTCGCTCGGAGACGAGCAGAAAAGAAATTAATGCACGCTGTCACCTATCGGTAAAACTCATCAGCAACGCATCTCTGTGCCAGGGACCTCCGAGAAAAACCCAACGTCCACAAACTTAGATAAGGAACACGTCATTCTTGCATATTGGACAAGGCTCAAAGGCCATCCATGAGACATCCAACATTTTTCTTCTCTTTCCGCGTTTCCGCTTTAAAATAATTTAAACCTAAAAAATTTTATTTTTGCTCGGGAAAATTAAAATTTCTTGTAATGAGTTTTAATAAAATAAAGACGAAAAAAAAAAGTCATTCTTTGCATTGTTTTTCTCTTTTTTCACTCGTGGTTTTAACCCTTTCACAAGGATATAAGGTCAGGTCGTATTCCTCTCTGCAAATGGAGACTGTGCCGTATAAATGCGGTAACTCAACACCTGGTGGGCTGACCGTTTGTTGTTTCATAAAGAAAACAATAGTCCACCTTAGTAAAGGCACTGAGTTATGGCCTCGCCCTGCGAGACTCCTCTTATTACCTGCGAGGTTCATTTTGCCAAACAACTTCATAAAACTTTCGGGGAAAAAATATATTAAAAATTAAAAAAGAAATCAAAAATAAATTTTAAACAAAATAAAAATCAATTTTTATTTTCACGCTTTTAACTTCCCGAGCAGGACGATCTACAACGAATAAATTTGTTATTTTACACCAACAAAATTTAAAAATTAATTTTTTCTTCGGTTTAAATAAAATAAAATAAAAAAAAAAACCAATAAAGGTAAACTTCCGAATGAAAATTATGACAAAAACACGGCAGGACTTTTCATAAATTTCACAGCCCGTCCATTTCCGGTTTTAGTGAAAACAAAGAGAGAACAAAAATACACCAATCCCTCGTTATTCACCGAAATCCTGCTGCTGTTTATCAAGGGCCCGAGTGGATGACCAGGAAACTAAAACCATTACACAATGTCCTATTCTGTATCCCAGGGTTTGCGAGTGGGTGGCATTATTATTCCAAGACACGTGGGGGGGGCCACGAGTCACTTCTGCCGCGACATATGCAAGCGAGAGAAAGAAAGAAAGACCACGAGACAAAAACACGACACTTTGTTCGCCCATTCTTTTGTCATCATCAGCAAAATTAGCCGTATTCAATCAATGACTCATTCGATTTATACACTTACAATTTGCATTTATTTAAAAAAGAAAATCTTGTGTTAATTCTCATCAATTTATTTTGGGTTGTGTTTCCCGACAAATAGAAATTGAGGGGAGGCAAAAAATCATTTTCTATCCCTCACCAGGGGGCGGAAAATAGACTTCCTGACCCACAAGTGTATTGGCAAATAAACACTTAGACCACACCATCAGTAGTATCACACCCAGAATAAATAGCTACCAATATCTGTCACTAAATCAACGACTCATGTCGGTTCCTGAGGGGTGGGGGAGACGGAGAAGTTAAAAAATCACAACAAGGTGCAAAAGTTTGTCATTACGAATGTTTAACTGATTAAAAAATAAATACTCTGTTTCCTCTTATTCTGCGTGGGTTCCCGTTAGACTGCGGGCCTCTAATAAAACTAAAATCTGCAAATAACTTCGCAGATCTCATTATAATGCGATACTTCGCTAAGTTATAACGCAAAATATAAATTATATAAAGAGGCAATAAATGTTGTTAATGGGAAATTTAATAAAATTTAATTTATTTTATTCGAAAATTTAGCAAAATTTGAATTTTTTTAGAAAAAAATTTGAGGGAAATTTGAATTCGTGACGAAAATAAAAAATTGATTTTTTTTGTTGATAGTGCGCGGGTGCACAATTAAAAACATCGATTTTTTGAACATTTTTTTCGAATCAAATTTTTATAATGAGTATAAAAAAAATAATTGGGTAGAAATTTCATCGGATAGAAAATCAACTGTCAGTTGCAAGGCGTGTTGTATGCTGTCATAATGCACAGATGCGTTGATTAAGCAAGGGGGATCGATATATAATCAATGAAGAGGCGAAATGCAAAACAGAGAAACCTCTGGACACAATGGAGAAAGGGGTCGAAAGGGCGGAGAAGCAGAGACACACACACAGAGGGGAGTTCTGCCCACGCAGCCATGTTGTGTCTTAATGGATCGTCCAGCCAATTTTCAATGACATGTTTATGTATCGTTTAAAAAACAAAAAATAAATAAATAAATAAATAAATACCGGTAAATAAATAAATAAATAAATAAATAAATAAATAAACAATAAAAAAAATGTCGATTTCTTGATGGTGTGTCCGTTTAAGATATGCGTGCCAACCTCTCATCATCTTATTCTGCAATAACTACGTAATAGGGAAGCAATAAAAACAAAAATACGGACGAGACAACTGAAATAATAAATATAAAAAAATGTATGTCCACCTGTCCAACGACTTTTTTTCCTTCACAAAATGACATTATCAAGCCACACCTGCTTGACCTAGAAGGAAGAAATAGATAAGAGACAGAAGCACTAATGACAAAGCATTAAACACTCCCTCTGTGGTCACATTTCAAAAAAAAAAAATAAAAAAAAAAAATAAAAAAATCCATTTTTTATTTTTTTAAATAATCCAAGTCGATAAAGCTGTGCAAAATGCTTCTCCCAACGCCAATAAACGCACAGCACAAATCACGACACGAAAATCAATGCCCACCAAACCATCCAGCAAAAGTAAACACCGAAAAGGCGAAAAATCGTCCCGAAAACAACACATGAATGAAATTTGTAGCGAGGTGACAACCCAAAGGGAGCACACGTGGGGTTCACGAGCGTACCTCACGCCATTCGAATGTCATTAAGTCTCATCACCCCATCCCCACCACCTTTTCTCTTTACTTTCCTCCCCCCTTTACACATGGGTCGATGAGGGTTTCATACCCTGGTGCTCTTTGTTTTGCCGATTTTTTTTCCTTTCCGAGCTAAAAGGGGGCAGGGAGGAGGGGGTTATTGTAAAAGAGAGGGTGGTGGACGTTTTGTGACGTGGCCAGCTCGCCATTGTGCGATGGTTAGCACCTCCTTTCTTACAGGGGGTAATGTCACTGGACATTTTTACCCCCGGCCCGTTTTGTGTGGAGATGGAGAGCAGCGGCCCGATTACCGCGCGGACTACAAAACGCACTCTCGGTCCACGACGTTAACCCTTTGCCACCCTCCGAATGGCAGCTGCGATTGCGCGAAGAGCAACAAAGAGCGGACCCTTAGCATTCATTGGCTTTTCAAACACGGCGTTTAAGATGAGTAATTGGATTGAAGCATTTTAATTGAATCGAATCAGAAAATCGCCTTCAACTGATCCTTTGACCCGAGGATCACATTTTCCTTATTCGATTACGGTGGCCAGAAATACGTCATCTTGGAAATTAAACGAAAGAGAAGGAAGGAAAAAAGGATAAAGCGAGGAGAGCAAGTGTTTGGGAAATTAATTTGACATTTAGCTTTTAATTTAATTCCTCGGCTGACATATTCATTACTTGTTCTTCGGTTTAATTTTAAAAGTTGTTTCTCTCTTAGGACCCATTAACGAGTCACCTTCTTCTTGATTTATGTCGCTTCATTCCCTCGACGTTTTCAGTAAACCCCAAAAACATCGGGAAATACACGGAATATATATATTTGTATTTATTTTAAACTTTTATTTGTCTACTTTCCCACATGGCTCGAAAATATGTCTAACGATATACATGTATGTATTTATTTGTAACGGCGACCCATCTATGGATCTAACGATATACAGTCGAAACTCTTTATAACGAATTGCATTAAAGGACTTGAAAAATCGATTCGTTATATCGAAATTTTTTAACATGGTGTTCTATGGCCAGCCAACTAAACCAGTCATTTTTGTATTTGTTGTATCGATAATTCGTTAACCTAACCTAGAATAAAAATACTCGTGTTTTAACAATTTTAGTTTAAGTGTATTTTAAGTTTTAACATGGTTTTAAACAGGAAACGATGTCATTTTTGTTTTAAAATTGAAGCAAAACACAAAATATTTTAGTTTTTGACTGCAGCTATAGCAATATAATTTCAATGTATTAATTTTTTATTAATATTTTCGACATTTTATTTTTTTAAATTAAAAAAAGAAAATTCTCGCTAGTTGTTGTGATGATAGAAACGAGGATATAGATGGAGTTGATGCGAACGTTTAAAGAGTGCGGATCATAAAAAGCGTTCAAAACGAGTCGAGGGGGGGCGGGGGGGTTGCTGCGAGTAGAACCACGAACGAAAGAGCGAGAGCCCATTCCAAGATCACTCATTCCGTCTCCACTTAATAAGATTAGTACTAATTAAAACTTGACCCACTCACCCACCCAGAATTAACGCCGTTAGAAAACACACTCCTTATTATACATTTCCAAAAAATTATACGCATTTCCACAACATCATCGGGTTCCAAAGGGTTAAAGATCACAACACAACAACTCCTTTCCAAATAAAACCAAAAAAAAAAAATCCTCTCATTAAAACGAAATCACAATAAATATAAAAATCGACATCAATATCCCCAACCAAGCAAAAACTCTCCACATTTACAATTCCCCATAAAACAACACGAGTCATCACCCAAAAAAAAAAAAAAAAAAAAAAAAAACCAAAACTTCACCTTAATGACACGTGCGTGCACTGAAATAATAATAATGCACTTTTTTTACCTATATAACAACACACAGTCCGATAGATTTGCAAATATATAACCACATGACGACTTTTCCCTTTCAACGCATAATTTAAATAAACATCAACTTCCTTATGCCATTGATATTATTAAAAAAAACAACAACCACACTTTAATTCCATTTTTTTAACTTGGCAAAGAGGCGTTCCCTCACCTGGCACCACAAAGATTCATGTCGAAAAAGTGAAAAAAAAATCGACCAAATCCAATTGACACACAAGTAACCGAGCGCACTGCTGCTGGATACGTATATATCGAGTCCACGGCAACGCAAATGGGGCTCTCATATCGAAACGGCCAATTAACGAGCTACAATCCAGTTTGGCACGCAACCCAACTGGCTAACTAACGAACAGGATGGCGTAATAGTGGACTTGTAGTGCACACGAAATAACGACCCGCGCACACAACACACACACACAAAAAAAAACCAAATGACCTCCCACTCTTTTATCGAACTGCACGCAACTTTGATGGACGCAGATTTAGCATTTTGATTGCCCGCGCGATTTTTTTTGCCTGCCAGACCTCTATCTCTAATTCATCGTACAACTGTATTATGCGGTCGGAATTATGATTCATTTATTGTAAAATAAAATAAAATCGAAAAAACCAGACGAAAAAAAAAACACAAAATCGACATCCCCGACGTGTCTAAATCGAAAAGATGGATAGCCCCGTCCACCACTACAGTAAAAGATGCAAAATTCATCCTCATTTGACTTCAAAATGCAATGCTGGAAAGCCCGAAACAACATGGTGCATTAGAAGAGGCGTCCGCTGTGGGGGGAAAGGGGATCGCGAGGTTGGGGGGTGCAAAGGGGAACCAACAGCCAAGGTATAGCTGGGTTCACCCGATTTTCAATGGTCGACGCACAAGGGGTGCCCTAGTCACGAGCGAGTTAAAGAGTAAAAAAATAAATGGACAAAAAGTCGGAGGGGGAAAAGGGTGGTTTTGGACGCCATCTGTCTTTTGCCACGCCACAAGAGATGAGCATTAGCTCTGTCCACACAGATGGCTATTAGAGTTTGATGGAGAAACACTGACAGCTGTCCAGTGGGTGATGACCACTGCAGAGATGATCTAATGAGGGCCCATTAATTGAATGAATATTCGATAAGGTAAATAAATGGAATGTGGGAAAATGGGTTTGCGTTTTGTTCCTGTGGGTCAACGTTTTTCTTTCCTGATGGCTAATAATGGAGGTGTCATCACTAGATAGGCCGCAATTAATGGACGCAATCGAGTGTGGTTGGACTATTTCTCAATACAGTCGAAAATCTTTATAACGAATCGCGATATAACGAATTATCGATATAACGAATACCTAAAAATGGCCGGTTTGGTTGGCTGGCCATAAAACACCATGTTAAAAATTTTCGATATAACGAATTCTCGTTATAATGAATCAATTTTTCGGGTCCCTTGCGATTCGTTATAAAGAGTTTCGACTATCATTTTTCATTCAATTGAGATTTTCCATTTTTTTTCGATCTTTTTATAATTTTTTTCGATTATTTTGGTACTTTTATTGTCGTTTTTTCACGAATATATTTTGGATATTTTTTCAGTGACCCTCGAATTACGATGTGACCATCCGAGTGACCGACACATGAAATAGAGTTATGTTTCCTCATTACAAACGCGAGGAAATATGGTGAGGCCTGATTTCACCTTCCTGTCCATGTATGGGTGGGATAACGAGTTTATAACAACTATTATAATACTATTTAGGTGTATGGCATAAAAAGTGACAATAAAATATCATTGTTTTAAAAATAAATCAAAATTTTGAATATTTCAAAGAGAAAATTTAGTTATTCAAAAAAAAAACTTACGAATAAAAAAAAAAAATTTAAAAAAAAAATATATAAAATAAAATAAAGTACAAGAAAGTGGACCAATTTCCATTTTCACTCCATTTGCTGAGTCCACTCTTTTCAAAAAGATATTTTGTCCCTCTTCTTACAAGCTTATTTGACATATTTTTTTTATATTTTATTTTTTTTATCTAACTTCAAATCAAAAGTTATAAATTCTCATTTTTTCCCTTCCCCTTGAAAACTACAACTCACTTCGAAAACTAGAACAACCGCAAAACAAATAATTTAATAAACAAATAAATAAATAAATAAATAAATAAATAAATAAATAAATAAATAAATAAATAAATAAATAAATATTCCTGCTTCCCCAATAAACACCTTTAAATAAAAATTTTAAAAAAAATTTAAAAAAAAATTTTAAAAAAATTTAAAAAAAATGTTGGTAATTTAAGAGTGGTATGTGGAGTTGCTTTTGTGTGTAGCCACATAGAATTAGAGCGAGAATGCAACAACGTCGACAGAAAATAAATGATGACTGGGCCGGGTAAGCGGCGGGGGTCACACTTCTCGTAGTCGAACCACCACCCCACCTTCCCCTCGGGCAATTTGAGAGAAAATTACTCGTAGGGACTCATTTCACCCTGGCCACCGAGAGAAATGACAAAAATGAAGCGACACTGGAATGCAATGAGATGGACTTGCCTCAAGGCCCTTCATGACCATTCTGCTGCCCTCTCTTCCTCATATCGCTTTAAATTGTATTCATTTTTTTCTCCCCTTTTGGCTTAGATTAAATTAACTCGCTTTTTCTAATTCCAAATGTCTGCAAACACAATGAAAAATCTCAACTTGAAATTACTTTTCAACTCGAATTGCTACAAATTTAAATTCGCAAAATCATGCAAAAATACTGAAATAAACTGTGTTTTACTCGCGTTGATTTCAGCTAGTGAAAAAAAATCTTTCATTGATCGAAAATGACTCAAATCATTAGCAAAAATGGCGACTGCGAGCGAAGTAAGCTTAGAAATAATGAATTCAAATGAAAACACAAAAATTTATTAAATAATTTAATTTTTTATTTCCACTTTAATGTGAAAGTTTAATAAAATGATGACGAAATGTTATACTATTATTGGCGCAGATTAATCGTTAACTCGAGTTATCTGAAACCAAACAAATAAAACAAAAACCACAAAAATTAATAATAATAATAAAAAAAAATATTTAAGACGATGAGACTGTGAAAACTGGCGTTGTTAGAAGTAACAAGGTCGCACGAGTTCGAGGGAAAGAGCACGGCGCAGCACAGAGAAGCCAACCTGCAGGAGGTGTTTTTGAGTGATATTGGATGACGCGTGACCGGAAGTGCTGTAAAAGTGTCATAAATTATCTTGTTTCACCCTTTGTTCCCCTGAATTTGTACTTGTGACCCCCAGAAATTACAATAAACTTGTTCTTAACCCAAAAAAGACATGCTTTATTTCGAGAATTCATAAAAGTTAGAAAAGTAGTAAATTTACACAGTTTTAGTCAAAATTAGTTACAAATTGACTTTGCGAATCTTCAAATGGTGCCGAAACCCGGGAAAATCAGTGAATCCGGACAGAAATAAGTAGAAAACAGCATCGTAAAGCCGACCACGCCGAATTTTGACCGAAAATTTCAAAATGGACGCCCTTGATCGTTTGCGCGCTCAACAAGCCACGTCCAGAGAAGGAGCCAAGCGGTTATGTAATGCGGTACTCGTCGAATTAGCCAACGTTGCTCCAGAAATCCTCGCGTTGAAACGATTAAAAAACCAGTTGTTAGCAAAGAGTGAACAATTGACAGCGCTCGACGATAAGATATCGCCGATGATTGTTACGCGTGCGGATTTGGAGAAAGAAGAAAGCGACAACGAAGATTTCCGTGAGTTGATAATCGACTCTCTTACCGATATTGAAGTCAAATTGGAAGAACTTTTACGGCCACCAGCACCAGTTATACCCCCAGCGATTCCAATCGGCGGCAGCGCCACGAGCAACTCAGGCGAAGGGACAATAAAGCTGCCAAAGTTAGTAATGCGGAATTTCAGCGGGAATCCTGTTGAGTGGTCAAAGTTTTGGTCCAATTTCGAGTTGAGTGTCCACGGCAACGGTTCACTTACAGCAAAAGCCAAATTCGTATATTTGAACTCAGTTCTCGAAGGTACTGCAGCAACAGTTGTTCATGGTCTCAAAATCAGCGATGAGAACTATGAAACTGCAGTAACTTTACTTCAAAATCGATTTGGGCGAAAAGAAGTCATCGTGAACGCTCACATTCAGACTTTGATGAAACTTAAACCAGTAAAACGAGTTAGCGACCTCGTTGAGTTGCGTAGACTCTACGACACGTGCGAATTGCATATTCGAAGTCTCGAGACTGAAGAAATCGATACAGCCACGTTTGGAATTGTATTGTGTCCATTGATACGAAATGCGGTGCCTGACGTTATTGCACTTGATTTTGCACGCAAAAATAAAGAAAACACTCACGATATGAAACTGTTTTTGGAGTTTTTCAGAGCCGAACTGGAGTTACGAGAAGAACACGTAGCCGTGAGCGACCAGACAGAGAAACCAGCCGCCAAGACGTTCGTCGACTACAAGAAGCCGACGCGTAACGACAAAATAGCCTCAGCCAATGCATTGACTACCAACGTTTCATCATCCAGTTGCGTATTCTGCGACGATGCGTCGCACAAGAAGGAAGATTGTCCGCTCAACATTCCAGATCGATTGAAGCGGTGCATGTCAAAACGAACGTGTTTTAGATGTTTGGGCAGCAAACATATGGCGCGCAGCTGTCCCCAGAAAGAGAAGTGTGTGAACTGTGAGCGGTTTCACCATATCCTGTTGTGCGAAGCGTCGAATACCAAGCCAGAGACCGTGCTTGTGTCAACGTTGACAGCAGCAGCAATTACAGCAGAGAACACTGACTTATTTTTGCAAGTATTAATGACAAATGTGGAATCGAATTGTAAAACCAAGGCTGTGCAGTGCATGTTTGATGGCGGAAGCCACAGATCGTTTATTAGCCAGAAACTAGTGAATGAACTCGATGCCCAAGTAGTGGGAAAGCAAAATATGCAGATTTCCAGTTTTGGCGACTCTAAAACAGAGAGCGTTTGTCGTCGTCGCGTGAAAGTGACTTTAAGAAATATTACCGATACTAATAAGTTTGTTGATTTAGAATTGATCGAGGTGCCACGAATAACTCACTCAGTCGCGAGGCAGTCGGGTCCAAACGTGCGCGAGATGTTGCGCAAACACAAGATCACCTTAAATATCGACCAGATGTCGACCCAACAAGACGAGGTGGCAATTCTAATTGGAGCGGACCACTTTTGGCGTATCGTAACAGGCGAATCGAAACGTTTAGATGAGGGATTGATGTGTCTTCACACGTCTCTCGGTTGGACAATCCACGGCGCGATCAGAAGCCAAGATGAAACGGTTAGACAGTCAGCAACCCACGTGAATCTTGTGCAGTATGAAGACCGACTCGACCACCTTCTTCAACGTTTTTGGGAGTTGGAAGCAGTAGGCATTCCCCACGAAACTCTCACCAGCGCCCAGGACGAAGATGATCAAGCAGTAGCAAAATTTAAAGAGTCCATCAACTGGACGGGTGAGCGGTACGAGGTGCGACTGCCTTGGTTGCTGGACAAATCAGAGTTGGACAGCAACTATCAAATTGCACTTAAGAGACTGTGGAATCTTGTTCGCAAGTTTAAACAAAATCCGGACTTGTACCACCGCTATAAGAAGGTTCTGGACGACCAGAAAATCGCTGGAATAATCGAAACGGCCCCAGAAGTAGCCAACCAGACTGGGTGTTACTACCTCCCACATCGACCAGTAATTCGAGAGCGGAGAAGCACCACAAAATTGCGCATAGTCTACGACGCCTCGTCGCACGCGCAGAAGAGTCGCTCTCTCAACGACTGCCTGTTTACAGGGCCAAATCTCCTTCCAGAATTAATCAATGCCCTTTTATTTTTCAGACAATTCATTGTGGCATTGATTGGAGACATTAAACAAGCGTTTCATCAAATTTTGCTGGCGTTAGCTGACCGAGATGCGGTGAGGTTTCTGTGGATCGCGGATGGATGGGACGTTGAAGGACCAATCGTGTTGGAGATTCTCCGACAAACCAGAGTCCTATTTGGAGCATCTCCAAGTCCCTATCTCTTGAACGGAACGATACAACACCATCTCGAACAATATGCAGATCGTTTTCCCGAATTAATTATGAAATTGTTAAAGAGATTTTATGTTGATGACTTTTTGAACAGTGAAAAGACAACAACAGAAGCCATTGATGTCTACAAGAAGACGTCAACAATCATGCTCGAAGCCAATATGGAACTAGTGAAGTGGTACAGCAATTCCCCAGTGCTACGAGAGCAATTTGCTGTTGACCATCCAACTGCAACGTTCGAAAGTGAGCAAAAAGTGTTGGGCCTGAAGTGGAATGGTGAGAGAGACGACTTGTCACTAGAACTCGAGGATGTGAAAGCAACTTTGGAACGTGAATCGAACACTAAACGGCAGGTTATTCAATTGGTTGCACAGATCTTCGATCCGTTAGGATTTGCGTCGCCGTTTACAGTTTCAGGAAAGCTGTTTTTCCAGCAGTTGTGGAAATTGCAGATTGGATGGGACAGTCGTCTCTCCCTCGAACTTCTCGAACAGTGGGAGAAATGGAAAAAGCAGTTGCCATTGTTGGAAAATATTTGCGTGCCACGACATTTTGGATTGGATGCAGAATTGAATAATCACGAAATCCATCTGTTTTGTGATGCGAGCCCCTTAGCGTACGGGGTGGTGGCGTACAATCGTGTGCGTCACCCAAATGGAAGTTGTAATGTATTTTTTATTCTTTCCAAATGCAGGATCGCGCCAATTAAGACGATTACGTTGCCCAGACTCGAGTTGATGGGAGCTTTGCTGCTGGCCAGAATTGCGCACAGACTGAAACAATTCACCACTGCAAAAGTTACAGCTTGGACAGATTCGACAATCGTTTTGTGTTGGTTGAACGAGAAAAGGAAAGCCATTCCATTCGTAGCCAGGAGAGTGGAGGAAATCCAGATACACGTACCTTTTTCGAGTTGGCGACACTGTCCAGGAGTCCAGAATCCAGCAGACCTTCTAACACGAGGGATAGATGCAGAGGCGTTGATTCAAGCGAATACGTGGTGGAATGGCCCCGAGTGGCTTGTGAAGGACGAGAACGAATGGCCAGACATTAAAATAGACGAGAATAGCGACGAGATCGATTCAGAGGACTATTTGGCAGCAGCAGCCGTGATTCCAGAGCCACCATTGATGGACGAGCCATCAAAATACGGCAGCTGGAGACGATTAGTACGAGTGACCGGATGGGTGCAAAGATTCGTCAAAAACACCAGAGACAAAGTTAGAAATGGCGCACCGTTGACGGTGGATGAATTATCGGCAGCAGAGCTTTATTGGCTTCGTGTAATGCAACAATCGAACTTTGCAACAGAACTCGCAGCACTCAGCCATCGTCAGGAGTTCGCTCATAACTCTTTTTTGAACAAAGTCTCGTGTTATATAGACGAAAATGGTTTAATGCGATTGAATACCAGATTGCGATGGGCAAAAATCGACAGCAACATGAAAAATCCTTATGTTTTGCCCTCAAATCACATTTTAACCACTCTTATCGTTTCAGAAGCACATCAAAGAATTTTCCACGGTGGACTTGGAGAGACTTTGGCAGAAATTCGTCAAAAGTTTTGGATGCCAAAGCTGAGAAGGACAGTAAAAAGCGTGTTACACAAATGTTTCGTGTGCAAGCGAGTGCAAGGACGTTTCGTGCGCCAGACAGAATCATCGTTGCCACCAGATCGTGTCACTCAAGCTGAGCCATTTCAAGTCGTTGGAGTCGACTTCGCGGGCCCATTGTACCAACGTAGTGGAGAAAAATGCTACATCGTCGTGTTCACGTGTGCGGTTGTTCGAGCCGTGCACTTGGAATTAGTTTCAAGCATGAATACGGAGCGATTCATTCAGGCATTGAAACGATTTTTTGCGCGCAGAGGAGTCCCAAGCACGATCTACTCCGACAATGCGCTGACGTTCAAGCGAACAGAGAAAGAACTTTGTGTTTTGTTGAATGCAGTGAGAGGTGAACAGATACAAGGATTTCTGACCGAACGAGGCGTGAAATGGCAGTATATAGTCGAACGTGCACCGTGGTGGGGTGGCTTTTGGGAGCGAATGGTGAAGTCAACTAAGTCCAGCTTGAAAAAAGTCTTGGGAAAGTCATCCCTAGATTTTGAAGAATTGACAACCATTCTCTCGGAAGTCGAGTCGTGCATAAATTCGCGACCACTCTCCTACGTATACACTGAAGACGAAGACAGTCACCCACTCACTCCAGCTCATTTTCTGGTCGGAAAACGAAGCTGTACTTTGCCAGACCCCAGCCAAAAAACGATTCAACAGTTGCCATCGACATCAGTCACGATTTTGAAGCGTTGGAAACTCCGTCAACTGAAGTTAGGACATTGGTGGACGCGATGGCAAAAGGAATATCTCACCGAGCTGAGAGTTCACCGTAAAAATGATAAGAATTCACGAGAAGTTAAACAAGGAGATGTAGTTCTCGTAGAAGAGTTAAACCAGCCCAGGATGACCTGGAAAATAGGAAGAGTCGTTGAGATATTCCGTGGACGAGACGGTCGTGTTCGCGCATGTGAGATAAAGTTACCAGTCGGAAAGAACTTGCGTCGACCAGTACAGCGATTGTGCGTTCTGGAAACTCACGACATGGAAGAGTTGAGTGGTGATACCACTCCGGCCCCAGTGTGAAAACTGGCGTTGTTAGAAGTAACAAGGTCGCACGAGTTCGAGGGAAAGAGCACGGCGCAGCACAGAGAAGCCAACCTGCAGGAGGTGTTTTTGAGTGATATTGGATGACGCGTGACCGGAAGTGCTGTAAAAGTGTCATAAATTATCTTGTTTCACCCTTTGTTCCCCTGAATTTGTACTTGTGACCCCCAGAAATTACAATAAACTTGTTCTTAACCCAAAAAAGACATGCTTTATTTCGAGAATTCATAAAAGTTAGAAAAGTAGTAAATTTACACAGTTTTAGTCAAAATTAGTTACAAATTGACTTTGCGAATCTTCAAAGAGACAATGAATATATCAAACGAGGAAGTTTTTAAATAACCCACAACGATGAATTCGTTGGAATTATTAATATTATTATTATTTATTATACACTCCAATGGAGTAAAAATACAGGAAAGAATTATATTCTTATTAATTAATTCCCAAACTAAATAATTTTTTTTCAAATGTTTTTCTAATTTAAATAATAAAAAATAAAATAAAAATTGAACATTACATAACATTCAAAGAGAAATCAGATCTGCAATCATTTCTCCCCAAACGACATCCGGTCAATATCTCCAAAGAAAATTTAAAGGCGTCACCAACAACAAGTTGTGACACAAGAAAATATATCTTCAATTTTCCCCCATTACATCTACACAGGAAGTCAAATTTCCAGACGCAAACCAAAAGGTGACGGGAAACAATCCGTGCCGGACTCACCATCCGACAAACAAATTTTCATTTAAAAAAAAAAAAATCAATTTTATTTTTTTCTTAACGATGGGTCACTTTTGACATTTCCATGAACTCTGGTAAACATTAAGCACGGGGTGCGTCGAGTCTCTTGGAAACCTGACACAAATTTCTATATATATAACAGCTATGCGTGCGCCATTCTTGCCAATGGGAGGCGCTTTTTATTTACAACAACGCATCTCACGCATGCGTGGACCCAACCAACGCCCCTCCACCCACCCACTCGATCCCAAAGCCAAAAAAAAATCCCCGTCCAGCAATACCATCTCAAGCTAATTACTTCCGCGAAACAAGTCGAAGGTTACACACTAAAAACAAAACAAAAAAAATCCGTTTATTAAAGACGCTTTACGAAAATGAAGTGTTTCGCGCCTCTTCCAACCCCCCACCCCCCATCCCCCCCACACTAAAGCCTAAACCCACTTTTATCCGCTATTGAAAAATAACTGCGTTAACTTACATCGAGAGAGAGAGAAAGCGAGAAGGGGGGAGCAAAATAAGCCTACTCCGATACGCGTTCTTGATCCAGGTGTGTGCGTGGGTGTGCAGCTCACGTGCCTCGTTGCCCTCCCTTCACGTCAATACCCTTTAATTATGCTCTTCTCAAACTTGAAAAACTTGCCCGCCACGTGAAAGAGTACAAACAAAATAAAAAATTTACTACCTTTAATTTATTGACTCAGATTTTAATCAATTTGCCCTTTTCAAACCCTCTAATTGCACCAAACATTAAAAATAACAACAACATATACCTCAATCAATCCAATTCCACAATTCCCCACCAAAACACACTGACCAAACACTCGCGGGCCCCTCAACCCAACCTTCCCATGTCTATATGCCATTTCTAAACGACTCATTAATGTCCATCCATTCCTGGAACTCGTACCCCGTGAATCATTGTCTTAATCAAGTCGCCGCATTGCATCGAGGTCATCCATACTGGACTTTCGCACACTTCCTTAGGCTTTTTTCCTTCCTTTTTCTTTCATACATTTTAATCGCCATCTAATGATTTATATATTCCTCTACCAGTCTTGTGTGGACACTGACCCTTTTTATCGAGCCCACATCTGCACCGAGTGACCGACGATCGACATGTCCGATAGCCGACTTGTTATTACTTATGCAGGAGGGTGTGGAGGGATGTTGCGGGGCCTCGTGGCCTTTCGCCCACCTGCTTATTACGAGAACAAGTGATGGGCGGTGGCCTTCAAAAATGTGCACGTTCAGCAAGAGCATCATGCAGCGCTGGCAAACGAAGGCCCTCGGACACTAGGGGAGGCTGGCGCTGGCCAACCCTCGAGGCAAAAGGGTCGTGTTGGCCTTGGGATTGGGATTGGGATTTTTGGATTGGGACGGACACAGCCTTGGGTGCCCGGTGCCAACTTCCACCGAATTCCTGCCTTATGAGGACTCCACCCAAATAATACATGAGGTGGACGTTGCATCGGGCCAGGGGTGACCTCACCTCACTCCTGCTCTTTGCTATTGTATTGAAGTAGTCGCTTTCCTGGCTACCCCACCTTGATGGCAAACAGGTGAGTTGCGCGTTGTGTTGTGACGACCCAGCCCAGACACGACTTGTAAAAATGGACAAGTTAAAGTTATAAAATAGTCTAACGACCGGGAGAGGGCGAGACCCGCACAGGGAACAGTGGGAAATTCAAGGACACGGATAGTCCCAACGCACCTTTTAACGACAATAGAAGGAATTGTTTGACTTCTTGAGTGAATATAAAAATTAATGTCAAAAGCGACGCTTTTAAAGATACATTTTCACAGACGTCGTTTCTCATAAGGGCCCCGCGCAGGGCCCCAATGTGGACTTCACTGCTTGAAATTTCGTATTTACTTTACCGGAAAGTCAAGAAAATATGATGTAAAGATTGTATTTACTGTTTATTCTTTTTTGAGGCTCAACTAATCACTTCCAGCCGGCCCATCGCATTCATTGCCAAGTCCGCGCTCGCTGTTTATGTAATTTATTTCCTCCTTTCTTTATTTTTTATTTCTTAGGTGTAAATAAAAATAAATAAGTGGCAAATTTTCATGTTGTCTAAAATGTTAAAAATTTGTGTTTTAAATGTTTTGACAAAAAAGGGGTCGGTGGGAGGGAGGAAGATAGATATTCGAGTTGTGTCTCTTTCCTCGCTTCTGGAGAGATGCCATGCCATCTAAGGAGGATTCCAAGGATCTCGAGCTGACATTGCATAGGGGTGGGCAGATGATTCAAGGGTGAGAGGGTGTCTGAAAATGTGTCCCATTCTTCGCTTGAGTCATATGGATATATTCCAAGGGAAGTTATAAACCTATCAAAAGTGCAGTTGTTTGAAAAACTAAAACTGTTTCTTTTAAAATAAGGTTAAATACTTTTTTATCTTATCGGATATATTTTATTTATCTATTTTGAGTAAAAATAAAACATCCAAGGTACAAAGATATGTTTTAAGATTTTTTATTTTATTTTTTTTTTTAATTTTAATTTTTTTTATTTGGTATCAAAAGTAATTAGTTAAATTTGGGTTATCAAATTAATTAAGTGGCGATTTTTAATCACTGCTAATCTAAATACTATAAATAATTACACACATTTAAATGTGTTATCAACGGTTTTCAATTTGCAATTAAGATTTATACAGAATTTAACAGAAATAGAAATTCATTCAATATGTTTTTTAACTTTTATTTATTAATTTTTATTAATTTTAAATTTATTGTTTAATTGGGGTTGTTGAAGAAGAAAAACAAAATGTGTAATCGTTTCCGCAATGAAGTCCCCCTTTATACCCAGTTGAAGGTGCAAATTGCAGTCAACCACGTGACATTAGATAGAACAACAAATGATTTACTGAATCAAAATTAATTCAAATTAACCCCAACAAAAAAATTTTAAAAAAAATAAATAAATCTTTGAATGACCTTTTAAAAAATGCATAACGAAACGAAACAAATCCATTAAAACAAACAGTATAATTACATTATATCTTAGTTTATTTTTACAACTATTTTACAGTTGATTCTACTTCAACCAAAACGAGTCTTTAACCTACTCTCGAGTGATAAACATTTGGTATCTGAGCATTGCGTTTTCCTTAAGGGTGTGTTTTAATGTGTTTGAAGCCAAGAAACCAAAAAAAAAATTAAAAAAAAAATCTTTGTTTGCCAACTTAACTCTCCAAAGGTATACCCTTTACCCTGATTATTTTCCTAAAATAAACCACCTTTTAACTAATTTTTCCCCCTTTTAATAAAAATTATCTGGCTCCTTGCCTTTATAATTTTCTACTTACTCCTCCCATTGGCTCATCTCTTGTTTATTTATGAATTTGTTCCAATTTATGTGCCTTAACCTACATATGTAAATCACCATCAGCATTTTAAAAATCTCAACAACATCCTCAAACTAATGAAAACAACGACTGCGTAAATTTAGTATTGGCTGTAAAACCATTAAACGTAATCATCTCTTAAGTGGTATAAATAAAAAAAAGATCGAACTTGTTTTTTTTTTTCTTTTAATTTTTTTCTCCTCTCTCTCACTCTTTCTCTTCTATATAAGTGCCACGTGCAAGTTTGATGGGCACAGAAAGAGAGATGCTACGCGCGTGGAAGGCACTTAAAAATACCTCCAGCAGAGTTTTGTGCAGGTCATGTTTGGTCAGGTTTGAGACAGAGAGAATTGCCAGAAGAGTTTGCATTACGTAAATTTACGACTCAAGACAGATGACCAAACAGACGCGGCTGCTATGGCTGCGGTCCTGAAATGGCAACCAAAGGGGGAAAAAGAAGGCAAATTTGGCTCTCGCAGTAAAGTGCAGATAAATTTGCAAACAGGAATTTCTTCAAAAATGCTTTCAAACCTTCTTAAACCTTTTAAAAAAAATTAATTAAAAAAAAAAAATAACCCAAAATTTTAAATTTCCTTGATCTGTATGCATGTATGCGCAGTGTAGTACGTACTGTTTAATATACATTACACATTACACGACACTGAATGCAATTTTAGATTTCATTGAGTTGTTTAAATTTACGGTAACTTGTTTCCACATGCAATACACAGATTACAGATTTATACCGTAAGTCTGCGCATTTTTCTGAAAAATGGACTCGAACATTAGCCAAATATTCTGACCTTTCTTGAATATGATTTAACGAAATCGTTTTATTTCCACCGTCAACCCGAAAAGCCAAAGCCTATTACATAATATATACAATTCATATTACACATAATTTTTAAAAACATTTAGCCGCAATGTTACGATTAACAAACTAGATATTTTCCACTTCCTTTCGCCAAAACCACGAAACCACCAAAAATAAAAACCAATTATAAATTTTATCAATTGCACTTGTATCCTAGACTGGAATTTGATTCAAACACTAACATCACTCAACACTTGCCAATGATCAAAGTCTAGAGTCAACAGTGTCAAGTGTAATCAAAAAATGCCAGGTCCATTGGCTCAACCAGGAATTCCAAACTGATCACTGACCCCATGTTTATACCTGGCCGACATTATTTATATTACCTTCCCCTTACTTCCACATATCCCCTAAATCCCACTATTTTCCCAACCTCTTCTCACTCAGGTGTCCCCCCCACACACAAAAAAACCCGACCCCTTGAAAATATTTGCTCAGCTTTACAGGTCCCCGAATGTGGCGTTAAAAAGTGCGTGGGATAATTTTATTTTTCCCCATAAATGGATGAGTGGCAGTGATTCAAGCGGGTCCACCCTGGCCAGCACAATAGCACGTGTACGAGTACACAGGCGCCCTGATAACGAGTGTAATATCAAGCCAGGTTGCCAAGATACCAAAGACCTCTGGTCATCAGGAGCCAGCCGACACTTTTATCGCGGACAAACAAAGGATGACAAGTTATACCTTCGAAAAAAAAAATTAAAAAAAAAAAAACGTTAACAGTCGTCCAAAAGGTGACGAAGAAAGAACTTTAAACCTCCTGTTTCTTCGATTACATTTGATACACAGAGCCGTGCAGTGAAGCCCACCCACCGAAAACAATTTTCTATTTTTCATATTAATTAAAAACATTTTTCTCCACCATCGACTCGTAAACCCGACCCCCCAGAGCCCCTTTTTTATTTCACGAAGGAAAAAACCACGGTGGGAACAATATACGTTGATAATTAATTTACGAAGCAACGAAGTCGATAATTCCGCAATATTAATTGTATGAATAACAAATAAATGATGTTATTTACGGCTTGTCCAATAACGTACCTAAAATTCCCAAACATTTTATTACTTCACTTTTAAAACTCTCCTAGGAAATGGCTAAAAAAAAATGTCGACGAACCTCTGCAGGGGATATGGCTGGGAGCTGACCGACAGCTGTACGACCGACACCCGCCGAGCTGAGAAGGAAGCATTGGCCAAGTTGGTTCCCTAGGCTAGTCCCGGCCCCACACCAACATCTGAGGCTCACATGTCAGTGTCATTGCCTCAATTTTTTTTCCTTTTTCTGATTTCATCTTTTTTTTTTAGCTGGGATAGTGCATGGGGGAGGAATGGTGTGTAACGTATGGGCCGAAGGATGTGTGTGTGTGTGCCATCCGGAGTCCATAACTGCCACACAAGTAACTCTCCTCCTCCTGTTAAAAATAACCCGTTCTTCTCATTACCCTAACAAATCGAGAGAAGGCCTTTTTCTGCCATGTGCCAGTGTATTTTTAGAGGAATGTGCCCCAAAAAAATTATACCCCTTTTCCATTCGACCCCTGTCGACTGTTATGGGGAAACATGACATACTTAACTTTTTTCCGTCCATTAGAAACACTAGATGATAATTTTTTTCAACTTCCCCTCCATTTTTTTTCCCTAAAAAAAAATTATTTTAGCCCGAAAAACCCATTATTTTAAATGTACCTGAACTAAACGCCCTGTTTTTTGCAATTTTAAGAGAAAATTTATTTTTCAACTTCAAAACAATAATTAATTTTTTTATTTAAAAAAAAAAAATTTTCAAAAATTTCTAGTTCGACTTTCTGCCACTGCACTCTCACAGAACGGAAAAGAAAACAAATTTTTGTTTTTTAAAGAGCCCATTTTTTAAATTTTTTTTTCAAAGTTCTCTCTCCCTGACACTCTTTATCCACGCACTCCCTTTTTCCTCATTTCCTTCCGAGTGGTAGCCGCTTCTTTCTTTCTTTAGCTTTATAGGATCAAATTTCTTTCAGCTGTGCCGAATATGGATTTGAAAAACTTCCCAAACTTTTCTTTCCGAAAGATTATCTGTGCCCCCTCCTCGTGGGCTCTAGAAAACAGCATCAGATACCCGCAAGATGACACTGGTCACCTTATTACACATGGAACCCACATGCGACTTGCAGTGAAGTCCAACTAAACTTAGAAACCGAACACTTTTCACTAACTGAATTCAAAAACTAAAATATTTTGTGTTTTACTTCAATTTTAAAACAAAAATGACATCATTTCCTCTTTAAAACCATGTTAAAACTTAAAATACACTTAAACTAAAATTGTTATTTTAATTTTTGAACGCAGCTACCGTTTTAAAATCTCCTCCCCCTCAGTTGACGACACCAAAATTCCTCCGGTTTTAAAATTCTTTAAAAAAAAAAGAAAAAAAAAGAGAAACTGCACCAAGAAAGTGAGTGTGAGAGAAAGAAGAGATAACTTAGGATGAGGGGAAGAGTCATTACTCGGAGCTTGGGGGATAAGTTGATAGCCATAGCCATGTTTGGTCTGGGTTGAGGTTTAGTGTGGAATTCAAGACATTGGTGCATATATCCTTTTACTTAAATTGGGTAAAAAGGATATTTTTTTTTTCCAAAATTTTTCAAAAAAAAAAAGTCAATTTTGGTTTATTTTTGTCGATTTTCGGTAGTGATGGGACATAAAGGCTTCCGATTCGACATGAGGGAGAAATAAACAGGATGTAAAATCACCATAAAAATGGCAATTAATTGTCTATTACATTTTCCCCAGTTCGGTTTTACGACGAATTAAAAACGCCAAAAAGATACAAAATTGCTCAAATTTATTCCCTTAAAGTGGACCGAATATTCCAACACACATTTCCCCAATTTTAAAATTAATCAACCAATTTTATTAACCAAAAAATCAAAATATTTGCGTCGAAAATAACTGCAACAAAAGACCAGCCTCCCAGGAAGTGATGACGAACAGATTCAAAGGGTTGTCAAGGGTTAACATCCAGTTTCCTAGCAACCCCCCAGCGTCCGAGGAGTCACTCAACGGCCACTCGGAGATTATTAGCCGAGTGAGAAATCTCACTTTTTGTTCACCCACCAACATATAATCATTTTACTACACACACACGAATAATTCCATCTTTAATTCGCAATTTCGCCTTTAATTCGGCCGATCTGCACCTTAATTCCTTAATTTTACATCGAAATGACTTCCGACTCATTCCCAAATCAAATTCAAATCACACAAACATAAACGGAAAGGTACTGATTACAAGATGTTGACATGGATTAAGAAATTTAACATTTCGAGAAATAGCTGATGGCGAATCAATAGCTTCAAATAATTCATTCAACATGCACCAATTTCATCACAACCGCTTTCAGCTACACCCGTTTCTCTCTTTCTTTTTTATCTGCTCTATTGAAAAATATTACGTGATAGAAAAATTGAGGGTTAATTAATTGAATGTTTCACGCAATTAAATCGCATTGATATAAACATTAGCTTTCGGGCCCGATGGTAAATAATCTACATCCAACTTAGCATTCCCAAATATGCAAATTCAAACTTGGCCAAAAGCCCATTCCAAAGCTTGCTCTACATTTCAAATTGAAAACCGTTTTGCTCTCGACTTATTGACTCCCAAAACTGATGAGCAAATCAATTAAACCGCCATTTTTTACTTCGTCGTCCCCCGCCCCACCCACACACTTACAAACAACTTATTTCACGCTTAAACGCAATAAAACGCAGATAATTCATCGCGATACCCCACGGTATATTGCTTGTAAACGAGACGCATTAAAATAAAAAAAAAATAAAAAATAAAAAAAGGTGCCACGAACTTCGGGCCTCGGGTCAGACGCATACCAAAATTTTATCAATTAGTCTATAAAATAAAATTCAATTTCCAAATTGACCACTGACCAATGGTCAGCGAATGACCATTCAGCTGGAGGTCACGAGGGGAGTGTCTAACATAATGATCCATCTGTCCACGCCAATGGTCAGTCGGGAGTGGTGAAACACGCCCGCGATTTTTCCGGACCAAAAGTGGGATTTTTATTTCGAGAGAAAAAAAAATAAAAATAGCGGAAAATAAATTTAAGTGCGAATTAATAGCGTTATTCATTTCCCCGTGCAGCCTAAATAGACAAATGGAATGGGAAAATTTTTTATTTCTCGGCAGAAATGTTTTCCTAAATTATAGAATGTGTGCGAAAATGACATAGAAAAAAACAGGACACGGTTAGGAATTTGGGTGGCCAAGTTATCTCTCGATTCGGCCGGGGTGAGGCGTCGTTTGACGGTCACATTTTCATCATGTATAAATGTATACTGAACACGAGCAGAAAATACTACACAGCGATTAAATGTGGAAATGATTTTTTTCATTTTAAATACTATGAAAACTCGATTCAAGGTTCTAAATTTGAATTAGCAGTGGTCAACGGGTCGAAAAATCGATTTGGAAAGGGTTCGGGCGGACACTGGCGGACTGCGGCGATCGCCCACATCGACTCGCCGGCGACGAGTGAGCGGCTGCCGCTTGGCGATCTCAGTAAACACCGTCACTGTATCAAATCACTACAACGATTAATGGCTACGAAAATATTTTATTCCACCGAAATAAATGATGAAAAAATTAAAAATTTCGATTTAAAAATTTAAAAATTTAAAAAAAAATTGATAAATTCGGCAATGAATTTAACTACTTCCGTTATAGGATTCATAAAAAAAGAGGATCTAATTCACAAAATGTAAACCAAAACCTTAGAAACCATGACTAATTGAACAAATGCATGTAAACTCATATAGGTAACGTATCCAAGTATCGAGCACGCACGCGCCCGAGCAACCGTCGGCTGCTAGCGGAGTTTACCCGCGCTTGCCGCGGTCCATCTAAATTGACCACAAACCAATATTTTCACACATTTGTGAGATAAACAATGGCTAAATCTACTTGCTAGTCGTGTCCACACACGTGGCGAATGTGTTTGAGAGTGGACACGGTGTGTGTGAACCTCCCGCACGTACTACGCCCGCACGCCGGCGCCTGGTCACGGCCTCCTCCGACCAAACAGCGCGGCCGCCGCCTACTTGGCGCGTGCGTGCGTGGTCCGAAAGAGGCGCGTAGCAGACGAACGGCGGAAGGTCGTTGAATGAAAACATGGGATATAAGAGAAAATGTACTCACGTGTGACTAGTCTTTTCCTTGGCTGCGGATTCTCTTGTTTTCTCCGTGACATTTCATCGGATTTTAGAGAGCACACCGAACCATGACAGGTCTACATTGGACAAAGAACAACAAATATGGCGGTCCCCCTCGGTGCATTATGGGAATTTTTCCCTAGAGCACCTGCGCTGCATCGTGTCGCTGCTCCGCGTCGTTCGTATCATCCTTGTCGGTCGGTTGCAAACCCATGGTCACCTCGTCGTAGTACTCCGAGCGTGAGCTGCGTCCGCTCGACGCGCTGTCCGAGGCCACACTGAACGCCGCTCGTCTGCACCAGGGGGTGGGTGTGGGGCGAGGTAGTGATGGAGGCAAACAAACTCACTTCCTCTTCAAGTTTCAGTTTCGTAAAGCCCGAAATGGAATTGTCGAACGAAATAAAAAGGAAAGAAACGAGAAAACGAAGAGTGGCCACACGGCGGTGTCGTTTGTGCGCCGCCAGACGAAGAAACGGAGCGGGCGCGCGTGACTTTTCTCTCTCCGTACAAAGTGTAAACAGATGTGCAAAAGGGTTCACCAAACGGAGCCGGCAGGTCGTGTTGTGTCGGCGATACAAAAGTGGACGATCAAACTGTTTTCGTGTCAGTTTTCGTAAATCCTATCGGTGGGTGTTGTCACGTGAGCACGAGCAAAATCCAGGTAATCATGACGATTGGCGAGTGCGGTGCAGCGAGACAGATTCCTCGCACGTGAGTCAGTGGCTCGAACTGGACACGAGTAGTTGGTTCTCCGCGTCGGCGGCGAGTGTCGCTCGTTGCCCGGCGTCTGCTGCGATTCGGCGCTGCCTGGTGGCGATGAGAAGACGGTCCACTCGTGGCCCTGCACCATTCCTAGCTCGACTGAGAGCCGGTCACTCCGTCCATGCAGGCAGCTAAATGTCGACCGACTGTCGTGGAGCTCGGTTTATGTGATAGTGCGCGTGGTCGCTCTCTGATTCGGTCTCGTGCGCCTGCCACTGGCTCGCGCGCGCGCAGCACTGACGGACGAGTGGCTGCCGCGCGGCGTGCAAGCGTCCGACCCGCGACCCGCGCGCCACCCCCGGACGTGCGGCCAACGCTGGAGTGCTAGCGGGCACGCCGCACGCGCTGATGACATCGGAGTGGGAGTGGTCAACGGCGCGCGCGGCCACCACGAGCAAAGCGGGTATTTGACGACGGCCAATTTGATTGACGTCATCATTAAAAATACGCGCGCGTGCTGCCACGAGATGCACCGGCTCGGCGTGCTCCGAGAGCAGACGACGCTTCAATCGCGCTCGCGCGAAAATCACAAACATTTTATTTCTCCGCTCGAACACTCTTACACATTTATTTTATTCGTATACAGCAATACACGTATTGAAATACCGGTAAAACGTACTATATGGTTTTGCATTTTTGCAAATCTTGGTTGGCTTACGTGCATTGGGAACGGTGCAGGCGGCAGTTCTGTGCTCGCAATTGCGCGCTGCGGACTGGTGATGTTGCTCTAGAAGACTGCACGAGTCGTGCATCTCGTCGGGAAACGCGAACCTGACTGCCTGACGTCATGGCAGGTCTCGCACGCTGACCTGCCTGCGTCCTAGTCCAGTCGCCACACGGTGGCAAACAGGGGAAGCTCGCAAGCGCGCTGATAGTAAACAAATACATTTTGAGTCATCAAAATAAATGATCATTTACACATACACAACTCCATACTGTTTAATTAATTAAATAAATAAATAAATAAATAAATAAATAAATAAATAAAAATATTTTTTTAAAAAAAACAACCGTAAAATCAAACGAATCAAAACGTTCATTCATTCATTGATCCACGAACTTATTATTTTTTTATGAAAAAAAAAATTCCCTACCCCAATAGCTTAATTAACTCTTAATTCCCCGCAATAAATGTTCATTTCAAATCTACCGAAAAATCTCTCAATATGCTTACATATCCCATTACATTTAAACGCTCGAAATGATGTATCGTCTCAACACCATTTTTCATCACCTGCATTTTATACAAAAAAAAAAATAAAAAAAAAACAAAAATAAATAAAAATAAATAAATAAAAAACGACGAGGAAGCGTTCCACTCGTCTACCTTCACCGGAAGTCAGTGGCGCGTGGCTGACCACATGCCGTGACCCTACATAGCCGGTCACTCGATGCCCATTATGACACCGTTTACCACGTACACACATCGATGAAGGATCGCTTTGCCAAGCACCTGAGCACAGGATGTGGGCGTCGTTAACACCATTTCCCACTCGATGGTCAAGCTCAAGATCACAAAAAAAATCATCACCAATTCAATCAAAAAAAAAATATTTTTATTTTTTTTTATTTTTATTTTTTTTTCACTTCCCTTCCCCCCAGTCCCTCCAACCCTTAAAAAAATAACGACGTCAATCAACGTCTTAATTTAATCTGCACTGATTTCATTTACAGATGAAAATTGACAAAATGCCTGCACATCAACTCACCCCTCTCCTCATCACCCCCCGTCTTAATTCATAACCCCTTTACAACTTGCCTTCATTAATTTCGTTTTATCGCACGCTTTAAGTATGTAAATGAGGTTGTTGATCCGCGATAATGACCAGTGGTCAACAAGTTTTCAAAACGAACAGTGGCCACCCCAGTTGTTTGTCCACCCTAGGGTCCACTCAAAAGGGGGTTTGTCCGTACAATGGTGTGGTCAACAAATAGGGATTTTCACCCACTAAACCCTCTCCCTACACGGCGGGGGGTGGCTCGACAGGACGTCCATTGACCAAGGTCCAGTTATCTTGGCGGGGACATCTATCAAAATCAAAGAAAGAGAAAGTCAAAACAACGCGGGGTAAAACTCGTGTTGGCACGCGTCGCATTCTCGAACCCTTTTCGGTACAAGTAGGGTCCAGCTACTTTACTGTGAAAGACAGGCTCCGCATGTAATGGTGGCGGCCTCGAGTGAGAGATTGTGGTAGCTGATGGTCAGCGAGGCGAAGGTAGCGGCAACGGAGCGTGGCAGACATTGAGTCACGCTTCAAGATTTAAAATAAAAAACAACATAAAAATACGTTATTAAAATGATTACAATTAAGAATTTGTATCTTTATTATTTTTTTTAATTAACGATAATTGTAATTAGGGTTAATAAGGATTAATTTTAAAATTTCATAATTTCGATCGGTGTTTCGTGTACCTTAAAATCACACGATGAGGGAAATGGAAAATGGGTTTGATGAATCGATTTTAGTTCCCTCTATTAATAAAAATAAGAAAAATTTAAATATTTATGATATTTGTTTACCTTACATGCTCTGATTGAACACCCGCGCTCTATTGATAGAACCCTGCAATTTAAATATTGAATTCAATCAGTTCGGTGAATTTAAAACGTTTATTTCAGCATTCTTGATCAATTTAGACATTTATTTAGTCGTTTTGGTCATTTTAGACCCGCGTTGTATACGATACCGTGTTGAATTAGCATCCCGCGCTCAATGAGAGCATTTTATGGTATTTTTTTTAATGTTATCATCGGATAAAACACGTGTTTAAATAATCGTAAAAGCTTTCTAAAAAAGTGTGTAATTCGTATTAAGATATTACTTTACAATTTAAAAAAACATAAAATTATTTATAGTCAATAAAATTCCTTCCACTTAAAAAAAAAAATGTTTTACCCCTTTTAACTGACTGTAAAAAAAAAAAAAAGAAAAAAAAAATTGCAAATGTTATCGGTGTCGTAAATTGGAGGTGCCGCGATTGAGATTGAAATTGAGATTGAGTGGAGTTGTCATGCCATAAGTGAAGTTCAGATGCGACTTGTGTTTATTTGTTGTTGTTTTTGAATCTCTTTTTACGCATAATTAGTGTAGAAGCACATTTTAATTGCATTACTTGACGACGACTAATTAGTCTTAATCAATAAGCCCGCTGGGAAATTCCTCGAAGAGCGCGAGGTCTCCAAATCACTTGATTGAATGGCAGGAGGCCCAAAGTCGAACACTCCCAATCACAGAAGGACCATTAAATGCGCGACTGGGGCGACTCCCTGCGACGATTGACGGAAACTATCATCTTTAAAAAAAAATAAAATAAAATAACGTTTAAAAATCGTCTTATGGCTCGTAGAAAATAATTTTTCAACTAAAACTCCATCGAATTATTCAAATACCAATTAAACATTGCTTCCTCAAGCAAATTTCATCAATTTGTGGTAAAAAGGATAAAAAATTGAACAAAATTTAAACATTTTTCGTTTTTTTGTCAAAAAATTCTGTCAAAATATTTAGCTGATTCACCAATCTATAAAAATAAAATATAGAATAAAATACTCATTAAACACTAAAATAAAAAATAAAAAAAATAAAAACATTTCTGTTGATTTAAAATAAAATAAAAAACTGAAACAAATTCAAAATATAAAAAAAAAAACCAAATTTAAACGAAAAAATCAAATACAAAACCGTATTTGAGATCCCCAACTCTCCATCTAGTGGTAAAACACCCAACCTATTTAAACAATCCCTTCAAACCGGTTCAGTGACATTTCACGCGTCTTTTTCAAGCACCTCTGCTCCAAGGAATTCGAAAGGGCCATTGCGCACGCGTTTCATCCCCCTATCTATACTTCTTTCGTTTTTTTCTATCGAAATGCCACGTGGCCACGTGGATCTTGTACTACGTGCACGGGCACGACTACCGCAGCTAATAAGAGTTTAAGGGATGAGAAATGGACTCGCACCTTAAACACTTTACTCGAAGAATAGAAGCGTGGGCGGAGCGAGACCGGTTCATTCAATTCTTTGCGAAGTACTTTAGCACACCTTTGCTGTCCGTGGCTATTGGCAGTGGGCATTTAGTGGAACTCGTGCTAACCAATCAAAGCCTCGATCTTTGTCCACTCTTTTAGTAAAGTTGAAAAGAGCGTGTCGCGGATTTGATTTTGTGTATTTGGATTTTTCTGTGGAGAAATGAAAAAAAAAATGGACGTTACGGCCAATTTGTTACGACACTTGAAAGGAAGGGCTGTACAGGAATATACAAGCAATTAATGTAATTTACCGTGAAAAGACGGGAAAACGATGGATAAAATATCTCATCCGGTGTACGTTCGACCAAGCAGTTGACATCCAACACGCAATAACACTAAATGGACCTCATTTTAGGTCACGAGGAAACCGCATTTGTTGACAACAGAAATGGGAAAAGTGACTGAAAATAAAAATAAAAAAAATTTTAAAAAAAATAAAAAAAAATATTTTTTTCTTGAAAATAAATAAATAAATATAAATAAAACCTCTTGGGTGGACTTTTGCACTCTGGTCATCGAGTGGGGTCCTCGGACCTCGACCATTCGCATTCAATTCAAAGATCTGGACTTGAGCCAAAGGTCAAAGCCAAAGCTTGAGGCAAAACCGGAAACCTGAGGTTCCTGGAATAAGGTTTCCTTCTCTTTGTTGTTTCTGACTCTCACCGAGGAAAAAGTGAAAACGCCAATCATAATCACACCTGCACGTGAAGGCCACAACGCGGACATCCTCGACCATAAGAAACAAAGAAAAAAAAAATAACAAATAACATAAAAAATAAAATAGATTAAAAAAAAAAAATTATAAATGACACAACACTGCACCAACATTTGCCTCGTACATTTTAATAGGAGAACTCCGAGTGGGCGCAACGAGCAACATAATAAATTATCGAATAAGTCACTCCTCCTACATTATATTACCTTAAACAAACCCACGCAGATTCCTCCAAACACCAAAACAAACAACAAAACATCATGACCCAATTTCCACATTTAATTAAGCTAAATTCTAATTGATTGACAGGTGTGTTATGCCTTTCAGAGCGCACTTTTTAATGACTTTTCTCACGTCCTTCAAAGTCCCACTAGCAGTTTCTTATGATATAATCCGAGCAGGATATCAATGTCATGCCAGGTATTAGAAAAGGCGCCATTTGCACACACAGAGACAGGCGAGAGTGGCATGTGGTGCCACGAGGATGGCAGTGCCCAGTTTCACTTATCGGCGCATGGCACCCGCTCCGCTCACACGCCAATTCCTCGTCTCAAACGCACGTGGTCCGTCCACCATTTACTAATATGAGAAACTCGATCGATCCGTGGCTTCCCGCCTCGTTTTTCAATCGCTGCGTCATTTGTACTCATCTGATTAATAAAAATATAGAATTTTTTTTATATATATCCTAATTAGAATAAATTTTTATCGATAAAATTGATTTTTTTTTTATTTTATTATTATATTTTTTTTTTTACGTGTGAAAAAATCTAAGCCATTTCGTGACCCCTCCTCGGTTGATATGTAGCGTGAATCGAGTCGAGCCAATATCTTTTTCATTTCACGGAGCTGGTCACTAGGGGGAGAGTCATATTGACATTGGACCATGCCTGATACAATTGCCAAGTCCAAAGGCCGGTTGTGTGTCTTCCAATCAGATCACCAGTGCCTCGAGCTGGGGGAGAGAGAAATGATGTTGTAGAGCATCACGTGCTTCCCCTTGCACGAGTTAGGCTCAATCTCTCTCTTCTTCCCAGCTTTGGCTACAAGGAAATGACCAAAAAGCGTCACCTGGCGACTGCACGCCGTCATCCCTTCTGTATTTGCCTACACTGAAATCAATCACTTGTCCCGTGCAAAGCAGAAAGGGAATGACGGTGCACCTAACTTAATTCCCGACGTCTGTTCTGCCTTCGACAGAATATTAAATATGGGATTCGACGGCCATCAAACCCCTTCCTTCCCCCCACCCTCCGAAAAAAAATTGATAGACGTGTTGTAAAATGTCAAATTTAGCCCCGTTTTAAATATTTAAAAAAAATATTTTAAAAAAAAAATCAAATTAAATTAAAAAGCAGGCAAGATGCGTCGTTTAAGAGCACTTCATTCGTTAATTTGATATCAAAATGTAACCCAGGGTGTCACCCACGCCTGCTATTGTGCCTTCAGAGCTGATTGAACGTGGGTGGAGGAAGGAAAACGTGGGTCAGTGCCATGTTGGAACAAAAAAAGGAAAAAGGAAAATAAAGGCTGAAAGAAAAAGGATCCACGTGCCCATTTCTTGAAAGCTGACAGCATTTGTTGAGATGTCGATGGGCGCCAGATTTATCGCGTGTGTGCGTGCTAATGGGATGTGCGCCACTCATGTCGCCTTGTGGGGTCGCCTGTGCAGCTTGGGTGGGCTCGGACACGGACTCCACCCTGGGCTTCGTTCCGTACACACCGAGCAATGCAACTTTTACATAGGTGAGGTCTGTGCGCACCTCTATTGACACCGCGTGCTAATAGCTCGTTCGTGCACCGGTGGCAACGACAAGTCATTTCCTGGAAATCCCATAATGACACAGGCGAGAGTCCCATTAGCCAAACCATGGCATAATACAAGCAGCCAAATGAACCTTGACTTTTTTTTTATTATTATTATATTTTTTTTCGTCCATCTTTCTATCATTTTATTTTTTTATTTTATTTTTAAATTCAAAAATGGGAATATGACAAATTGGGTTTGACGGATTGATTTTTTCGGAAGTAGAAATTAGTTTTGTGTCGTTATAAAAGAGGATGAGCTGAGAATAACCGAGGTTATAAGGGGAAAAAACACGAGGGGACGAAAAGTGAGGAGACAACAAACATTGACATGAATGAGTTAAAGTGGAACAGATGCAGCCGAAATTATGCCAACCAATTTAGACACGAGTTAACCTATAAATGAGAACAATAAATCACGTCATATCTAAATATATCACCCTAAGGTGATCTATGGATTCACTTTAAGTCAATTATAAACACGATAAACGTTTAAAAATTAGTTTAAATTTTTTTTTTCGAATATTAAAATTTATTTCATAATTTTTATAATTTTTTTTTAATTTTAAAAAGAAATATATTTATATAATTTTTTTAATTTGTTAGTTTTGAAAGGGAAGTAAAAGAATAAAAAACGATAAATAAATTTGGGACGTGTTCAAAAAGCCGAAAAAGTTCGGCTAGGCACCGCCAGGGGCCGCCAAACGAAACACAATCTTTCTGAATCGTCCCAGCTCAGAAAGAGAAAAATTGTGACAGATGTTATCAATATTAATTAAGAGCTTTCAACCCAATTTCTGTGTGTCATGAATTCAACTCGCGCTGACAAAAATTACAGAAACAAATTAATATCCAAGCTGCACACCAACCCCTTCTCACCTCGCAGCCAAGTGATAAATTCACCTTTTTAAAATGTCACATCTTCATCTTCATCTTTAACTTTAATATCCGTCTAATTTTCAAATGACTCATTTCGGAAACGCGAGTAAATCAACTAAAACTACACCCTAAAACACCTGAGCATTGCAGCGAAAACACCCAAATGAAAGCAACCCGAGGGCAGCATTATGCAGAAATAACTTTCCAGCACTACACGCACTCAAAACAAAAAACAAAGAAAAAAAATAAATAAATAAAAACAATTAAAATAATTCACGGATAATTTCCGAAACCCTTTCATTTCCCCTTTGACTCACACTGGGGTGAAATAAGGTGGGAAGGGAAATAGAATTTTTCAATCCTTCAACGCCATATTGACGTGGGCACAAACCATCATTGCAAGGGTGTATTCAGACTCCCCCCTTGAGTCCCCCACCAAAAAAAAAACGAGTTAAGACCACACCACCACCTAAATAAAGAGAAGAAAAAAAATCCCCTCCATGCAACACCCCCTAACGGACGAATAGAGCGAATCTTTTTTTGGATTTAACTCGCAGCCGAGTCCGAGGATCGATGTCCTACTAATTAATATTACGTAGGGAGACACGTCCCCATAAATATTTCATCCAATTTGATTGATCCTGGCGCCTTTTCCCCTTCATCCCCTTCTTTTTTCTCCGACTTGCAACATCCTCTCTTCTCAGGGGGTAAGTTGAGTCGCCTGTCAATCCTTAACATTGATATTAATGACGAGATGTCCGCAAGTTCTTCGAGGCTCAAAGGATTCAATCGGAGCAAAATTGGACCGTTCCCGCGACCGAGCGACTCCACTTTTGACCAATGGGGAGAGCCGGGAAAAGGGGGAAACGACAAAAAAAAGGGTGGGGGTAAAAAAAGAGAAAGAAAAAAAGGGTAGATGAGGGAAGGGGGAAGACGACCCGAGGGAGAGTGACTGGACAAAGCACCGGTGTGGCCTGAAAAAAATGTCGCGAGGGGTCGCTATCCGACCCAGATGGGACGGCGCTGCTTTTGTGTAGGAGAGTTTTTATTTACGTTCAAAGGGGTAAATGTTTATCAATTGCTAAAAGAGCACCCCCAGGTGGTGACAAAACTCACTTGGACGGCTCACGGCCCATGGGTTTGGTTTACGGCAAATGGAACAACCCCTGTCGGCGGTCGACTTTCAGCGTTAACCGATCGGGAGAGGCCAATAAAGGCTTAAACGAGGTGCTTGGGATCGAATTGCCTTTGAAAAGAAATATTTCTCTTGCAGGGATTGGATTTTTTTTTCTCGCTAAAAGTTGTTAATGTCAATCACACGTAACAAAGTTGTCCCACTGAGAGATCTTCATTGAGATTATTGAGTTTTTCGCTTTGCGAGTGCCAATTTTTCTGTGGGCAAAATTTCTGTGGGCAGACTGATTTCCGTCAAAGAAACTGCGAAAAAGGACAGTTCTGAGCTTTTCATCGCCAATTTGAAACAAAAGCCGTTAAAATGTTAGGTGATACACACGTAACTGTACACTCTAAAAATGGCTTCGTTGTTTCAATTAAATGTTTGATTGGCTGAATTACAACTAAGTATAATAAAGGCGACACTAAGTACAGTAAAGGCGACAATAAGTATAGTAAAGGCGACAATAAGTATAGTAAAGGCGACAATAAGTATAGTAAAGGCGACACTAAGAATAAAATTACTAATATGAAATTAACTTGGAGAACAACCAAATAGTAAAGGCAAGAAATAAGTATAGTAACGGCAACAATGAGTACAGTAAAGGCGACAAGAAGAATAAAATTACTAATATGAAATTAACTTGGAGAACAACCAAATACCTAGTAAAGGCGACAATAAGTATAGTAAAGGCGACAATCAGTATAGTAAAGGCGACAATCAGTATAGTAAAGGCGACAATAAGTATAGTAAAGGCAACAATCAGTATAGTAAAGACGACAATACGTATAGTAAAGGCGACACTAAGAATAAAATTACTAATATGAAATTAACTTGGAGAACAACCAAATAGTAAAGGCGACAATAGTTAATTCTACTAAATTATTCAGTCTCTGAGCTAAGCAAACATTTTTAGAGTGTAACACACCATCGAGCAATAAAAAATAAATAATAAAACGCGTTAAAACGAAACACGCTTAACGTGTTTCGCTGCTTCCATTTTCGATGTCGGCTAATGTAATCAGAATCAGCCAATGAAATGATCTCCAAGCACCGTAACTACGTTTACAATAATAACAACTAACCTGGGAGTACTAAAACTTCTATAAACCTAATATTCCTATCAAGATGAAAAGTTAAACGGAATTTTAAACTTTACGTAACGTGATATATTTAATCACAAATAATATTTTTTTCCCCCTTCTAATTAAAACGACAATTAGTTCTAGCTAGTGCTCATTCACGTTCAAGGCGATAGGTGGAGCTTCATCCAAATGGCAGTGATTCCAACTGCAACCACCTTATTAAAAAAAAATCCAGGGTGGATTCAAACTCATCTCTATGCAAGTTATTAACACCAGGGGAAAACAGTAGGACACCTACCAGGAATATTCACCCTCTCATTTAATTATTAAACAAGTAAAAAATAAACAAAACATCCAGGTGTGGTCAAGACTATTAATTCCACTTTTTATTATTATTATTAAAAAGTCTGGCTCGAGGCCAGGGGTCCCTGGGTCCACAGGGCTCTTAGAAAAGCACTCAACTTGTGCGAATCTCCTTTCGCAGTTCCCTACGAGGGTTTTGAATTCTTCACTTGCAAGGAATGGGTGTATTTTCCCCTAGAGACGTATGGGCGAACTAAACTGAGAAAAAAAAGAAAAGAAAAAAGAGACTTTTTTTCGCCTCCCAACAGTTTACCTGATTAAGATTGAGACGTAGAAGACGTAGAAAGCTAAGAGCTTTACTTCACTCCACTAATTACAAAACACGAAGTTTTAAGCCAATCAGAGTCGGAGCAAGGTGCCCGCAAGACACGAGACGACGTCTTAAGTTTATTCTTGATTTAAAATGCGAAAAACTTTTTGTTTGCCTCGTAGCCCACCGAGGCGCGGCGATGATAAACACGAGCATGTTACAAAGCATCGAAAAGTAAAAGCGAGAAAGAGAACGAAAAAGAAAAGGAAAAAAAATTTCTTTGTAATACAATAAAACTAGGGATGAAACGACTTAGTGGGTATTAATTGGAGTAACGAGAGTAGAGGGAAATGAAGGTTCACGAGTTGCACGTGCTGCTGGGACCAAAAAACGAGGATGGGGCTCTGTCTTTTGTCGCCTAATGTGATTCGTTCCAAGTCTTAGCGTTAATTGCAATTTCGTGTCGAGTGGTGGCGCTCATGTTTACTCGCTTGACGCAGCCCTGTCGTCAAGACGACCAGGCCCCGCCTCAAGACAACGAGCCCCCTTCTCTTCTTCTACGACCTACCCCTCTAATACCACCCCCTGCCAAACTTCCTCCTGATGGCGCACATTTCCCACATCCTCCATTATTTTCCCATCGAGTTGAAGCGTCATCTGCTGGCCATACTCATATTCCTCTCTTCTCTCTCTCTCGCTCTAATCTGCTGTTTTTTGCCGGAAAAATCCACCAAAAAACCAAACTAGCACGAAAACTGATCTAGCGGATCAGTAGGAAAATATTCCCAAGAGCGCCATTTTGTATTCTGTTGGTTTTGAGCATAAAATATCGAAAGTTTATTAACCAATTTTAATTCGCTGCTGCTGGTGTGTAAGGCAGATTTATAGACGAGGATTGGCCTGGGGAATTGTAATTCTAAAAAATTTTAAGCGGCGTTTATGACGTTGTAAAAGTTGATGTTAACAATGCGATATTATGTTATAAAATTGTTAACAGCCGTAAGGCAGTTTCCGATGCCATTAATTTGTATTTTTAGATATGAAGCAATGCAGGTAAAAATGGCTTATGGCAGGATTTTGGGGACCGGCCAAAATACTTCGCTGTAACGGGTTCAACTATAAAACTTAATGGGCAATACCAAATTCCTTGGTAATTTCGTATTTCCTTCGCCTTGGGTTCATTTGGAGCATATATCGTTCAGCTTTCAAGCTGTTTTCAGAATTCATATCGTTGCAATCGTCGCTCTAACTAAAATCTAATATGGCTGCCAACAAAACACGATTTGAACAAGGAAACTCGTTACAGGGCGATTTAAACGACCTATGTGGTTTATTTTCAGCCTGTTTGAATGAAAATCCCGTTCAAAAGCTTGTCTATACGGGTTTAAACGACCGTTTAAACGTTATTAGATGCCCCAAGTGTTTAATTTCATTAAAAATGTTTATTTTTCTTCTTTTTCTTGACTTGGTTCAGTGTGATTCAACGATTACACAAATACAGATTACAAAAAGTTTTACTTGTACGGTAATAAAAACGTATATAAATCATTAGCAAAACTTCGCTACTCCTCCTCCAACATAACGTTTATTGCTCCAAACACCCAACTTTTCCACCCAATGTTTACAAACTCGCAATCAAGTGAATCGAACCTTAATTGGTCGCAATAATAATTTTTTTACGACCTTCATTTTATGTCCAACTCGTATCAAAGGTCCCTTTTGAAAAGGGGCACAAAAGCCAATAGGTTCGCCACCTCCTCGCCATTGTCAAATTGCCATTTTCTATTCTTCACTTTTATTCAACCTCCACCTCATAATGCGTGGATACTCGAGTTGCAAACACTAGAGGGCGCGGTCACAATTGATCAAAACGCCGCGCTATCAATTGACTCACCATAATCATGATAGGGGCTATCTTTTATTAATTCACTGAAAAATTTATTCCATCCAGTCAAGGTAAACAAGGCTGTTAAAAAGTGGTTCATGTTGCGTGAGTTAAGCATCTGCACTGATTGAAAGCCCCACACTTCAACCTCGGCATAACAAATTGATTTTAATATTAACCTCACCTCAAATCCTTCACCTCAAAATAAAAAAAAATACAAATAAATAAATAAATAAATAAAAATATTTTAATCAAGGTGCCCCCATAGGTGTGGCAGGTGGAATGGCTTCCCTGCCTTCTTTTGTCTCAAATCACAACACCTAATTATGTTTGTCGTGGAAGTGTGACCGGGGTCAGAGAAGAGCAGTGTGCTGCGTGCAATGTCGGCATCAGCGTTGCATGACCAGCTCTCATTACAGGTTCGTCGAGGGGCAGATTAATGGCAAGGGGCGTCCTCGATTGTAACACGGCCACGGATGACCGATAAGGTGAGTGAGGTGTAATTAAGGGCGAATCAGAGCACGTGGACAGGGCATCTGAGGATGAGAAATCACGCTCGAAAAAACGCAATGTTGCGTGGAAAGGCAGAAAAACCAATTTCATTTGCATGTTTTTCGAAGAGTAAACAGAAAAAATGAACTCGGGGTCATTAATAAAGTGGAGGATTGTGGACAGGAATAGAAAAAAAAATTGCTGCAAATAAATATTTCTTTCCGAAGCGGATTACACTAGGCTCCCATCATTCATCATTCGTGACAAAAGACCATCGTCGACAGAAGCGACATCTCCTCGCCGCAGTGTAAATCTGTTTGTATTTTCACAGAAAAAAAAATAAAAAAAACATAAAAACATAGAAAAAAAAATCCTTTTTCATTCGTTTTATCACGAGAAAATAAAAAAAATATTTATTATCAACTTTTATTTTCGTCTGTGATGCGTCGGGAGTGTCCTGTTCGTCTTTATCTGACCATCCCTAACGTGCCGTTGCCGATCTGGACATACAGTGGAGCAGAATGGCGCAGCATCCATCCATCTATCGATCGTCCACTTTTCCCTTCACTTCTCCGCTCTATCTATCTGAATGCCAATTATTCAAATGCAAGAAGGGGTTGTCTCTACCCTTGCCTGCCTATCTACACCGCATTTCCCCCGCTCTCCATCCTTCGGGCACCGACAAGCGCGCTGGGCGAGCCTTGCAAGGGAGCAGCTCATGTTCAAGGGGGTGAGTTGCAAGTGCGGAACGAGGGGGATCGAAAGTGGCAGCCAAGCCCCTAGCCAACGGCTCAGCTGGTCGCCCAGAGTCGAACCCCTTTCGCAGATTAGATCGACGGAGAAAGAAGGGTGGGGTCTGCAATTGCAGCAAGCTTCAGATCCAGGATTTACCCTCGTCCTGACGCCGGGGCTTAATTCTCTTTTCAATACGACGAATGAGTTAAAAGCTGACTGATGCAGATGAGGCCTGTTCGGACGCACTCGACGAGGCTACCAACGCGTCGCCCTCGTCCCTCCACGTTTGCCATCGATCCGAGTCCACGAGCGCATGCGCCCTGCACGCTTCACCTCGGTTGACGCCATTACTATTGATACGTTTTGACCAATAAGTCATTACAAGTTCCTCCGCTCGTTCTCCTGAGCCGTCTTAGGGGCGAGATTAAAGATTAAAGATGGCGGGGAAGTGGAAACAGGAAGTGAGGGAAAAGGGTGGGATGGAAATTACAAAGCAACAAATCAAGGGAAGGTGAAGAGAAGGGTCGTTGAATGATACCAGACGACTCACACCTGAATTTTTTTCAGTTTTAGTGAGGGCAATGACCGGATTTAAAGAGTTGGAATAATGTTAAGATGGAAGGAAAGAATACGTTGCGTTATGGGTTTTTCTTGCAGGAGGTTCAGGTAGATGGGAGAAATGCAGTAATTGCGAGAAAGAGCTGTTTGTCGAGATTGTAAGATGAGAAGAAGAAATCCCGCAACAGCTATTTGGATGTATAAGAGCTTGTTCGGTTACTAGCTCGTGGGCATTTTCCATTTCCGTTATTGGGCTGTCTTTTCATTTTCTTTAATATGTTTAAAAGTTTCGATTCCATTTCATACACGCAAGAATTACCTGGTTATTTGTAATGGAGTTGGAGAAATCTAAGTGAAGTGGAGGAAAGTTTTTTGTTGTTGTTGTTTTATTTTTATTTTTTTTTTCAAGCTGAGAGGTAGAAAATTTATATTGCGTTGACCAATAGTCAATTTCTGGATCTGTTTTTTCACCCATCACGTTCTGTCTGAGTTCGATAAACGACTTATTCCACGCCACTAATCCATCACCATTAGGCAATTCCCCTCCCACCCATGCGCGCGCCTTGGCACCCGCCACACCTGCAATCAATAGTCGCGCGCCTCGTAAATAAGAGAAATATATTTCATTTTTCAACTAACACACACCCATGTAACATTGAACTATTTTAAGTTTTCATAACACATTTTCAGCCGAGCTAAAAAATGAAAAATAAAAATAAAAATCGTCAATAATTTTTTTTTTTTTTTTTAGAAATTTTAAAAAAATTAAAAATTAAAAATTAAATGCAAAGAGAAATTATTAATAATAATAACAGGGCGAGTCAAAAGTCTGGACACACCTTTTTTCTTGAAAATGACCGAAGATATATCAATTCTAATAATGCGGGCGACTGTTTGACCTTAAATTTGACTCGGAAGGTCATCGTCAAAGTTATCTATTTTGTACTTTATACAACAAAATTCCTAATTACAAAGTCGTACACCACAAATCGACTTAGTAATACTTCGCAACTTGATAGCACGCCATCGAGAATTGACATATCTTCAGTCATTTTCAAGAAAAAAATGTGTCCAGACTTTTGCTTCACCCTGTATATAAAAAAATAAAAAAAATAAAAATAAAAAGATAAATAAAAAGTCAAGTTTTAGTAAACAAAGCGCAAAGTTTTTCCCCCGAAGAGAAGATCCAAGAAGAATCAAAAGCTTGACCCATTCAACTGTCACCAGACAAGTCGCATCTCTCGAACATTCTCCCGAGATGGACAGACATCTCAAAATCTAAAGAGGATTTGTCTTGCGGCTCCCACGACTCCATCACTCGCCATCCCAACCAGTGAGCCTCAGATTTGCCTTTTCTTTTCCCTACTTCTTATTCCCCTAGTGGCCATCAACATCCCTCACTGAAGTCAGCGAAAGGCCACTCGCCTGTCCATCTTTGCGCACTCCCCGTCCACATTCCTCGCAAAACTCCACGTCACACCTCGTCACGTGATGTGGAGGGAAGTGGAGGACTGAGTCGGGCCGGGGTCCAGCGATCGATGGCCCTATCAGCGCGTGCCCAGACTCGCGTGCGTCCAATGGCAAGCCCAGTGACGCCTATTAAAAATGCCAAGTGAAATATTTAATGAGAAATGATTGGACGACAAAGTCGCATCACAATAAGGGGGCTGACGACCTCAACATGGACGCCATGCTCGCGTTTCTCCACCTCCACATCCTCCTTGCTCGCACCTCGAAAACCGAGTTCAACTCATCGACAATCTTGTAACTTTAGCGACCATTAAAATTGTCTTTTAACATAATTAATGAGGCGAATTTGGAATGGGCTTGTTTTGCTTTTTCCGTAATCGGATGTCGAAGATGGCGGATCGGGAATTAAAAATGGTTAATTTATGGCGAACTGGCGGAGAATGGAAATGAAAATGTGTTTTAAAATCGTATTACCGATGTTTCTTTTATTCCGTTTTAATCTAAGTGAATTGGAAGGTGATTAATTTACAAGTATTTGTTTGAATTTGTGCTCGCGGAATTTGATAAATTTGAAAAGGCGGAAGGAAAAAAGCGAGCGGAATTTGGCAAAATGCGGGTTTCAACTTATAGTGTTTTAATACAGCATTCAATTGAAAGAATTAGCAGTTAAAGTTTAATTTGCAAAGTGATTTTGTACACGAAATGAGTCGTTAAATTAAAAAAAAAAAAGAGAAAAAGGAAAAATAGAAAAAGAAAAAGAAAAAAAAAATTGAAAGTAAAATAAAAGTAAACAACGAATTAAGCACAACTTTTGTTTCCATTTGGAATAAGAAGAAACGAAATCGACAGAAAAGACAATAGAATTCGAGTGCAAAACTAAACATCAAAGAGACAAGTACCATTTTAACTTCCTTAATCAAACTGATTAGTAATTCCTTAAAAAGTCAACATCTTCAAACATCCTTTCCATTAAAAAATAAATAAAAAGAGAAAAAGACAACGAAAGCGCAATTAAACTCTACAACAAAAACAGCCCAAAACACGCATAAATCCAACTTAAATCATATTTTTAACGCCAAAAAACTATTTCCCCACTATACTTAACCAAAAGCTGTAAATTCTCTCGACATTTTCTGCATAAAAAAAAATAAAAAAAAGAAAAAGAACTCACTGAACCATCCATCATTTCTGTTCTATCATTTAACGCGCCGTGTGAAATAGAAAATTTACGGCCTCCACTCTACCATATACCGGGCCTTGACTCCATCTTAACTCAACACGAGAAGCAATATAACACACACGCAAAACTGACACACCTTATACACAAAAATCACGCTCCCTAACAACAAAACGTACGAGCTTCTAAGTGTTATAAAGATTATCCAGGCGCCAACTTTAACGCTGATGATCCCCTCAAATCCCCTTCTCCACCGTCGAGAAAAACATATAACTTCTCTCGTTAGCGCACAACTCCTTAAACATCCAATAATATATAATAATATTTCAACATATAGTTATCAACAGTTAAGAAATTACAGCCAAATGTGTACAAATAGCGCGCAGCGAGCGTGCGTGCGGCCTCCTCCTCCGCCGGTGTCAGCGCCGACAAACTGGCATCAAAAAACAACAACACGCTGCCATTGTTTCAGGGGCGGGTCCGCGAGTAGATTGAACGGGACCCCACGACGCAAGGTTAATCATCGAGCGTCTGGCATCACTTACAACTACAATGTCCAGTGTAAACAGATCAAACAGGAAGACGGAGATGAGGAAAATAAAAAGCTTCCGTCACGTGATCGTCAAGAGTGCATTGTACTCGACGGCTTGACTTGCCCATTGACTGCCTATTCTTGCGGCACCTCGGGCCGGCCCGAAAGATGAGGGCCCCAGACGGTTCCTCCATTGATAGCTGTAATCCTTTTGTGCCACACCAGAAACACGGCGGACCCGAAGAAAGAAAAGAGTTGGTAGGGGGGAGTTGCCCCGTCTCGATTTACCCCTTTTACCCCGCCAGTACCCAGCCGGCTGATACGACGACATGGCAAGCAGACTGCACAGGTCACCCCCTGATATACTCCTATATACTTGGCCTATACAATTGCCGGCATGCGCTTTCTTATTGTGCTCCCGAAGGAAAAAAAACTCGCAGACCCTCTCATTCGCCTATCCCGCGTCACCCCTTTTTTTCTCCCAAGGTACAGACGCTAAAAAATAAGGTCAATATACCCTGGCAGTGTTCCCTAGACGAACACACTCTTATTAGTCCTTGAGTTGAGGTCTAGAAATGAGGAACAGAGTGGATTTGGGCCTTTTGGGGAGATAAAGTGTAATGTTGTGGATTTTTGGCGCTCAGGTGTTGCGTTGTTTATCAAGGTAAATAAGAATTATTATTATTTCCTTCTTGCTTTTTCTGAAGGGATTAAGGTGGGTGGATTAAAAGGTGGTAATTAGGTGGGTATGCGTGCTTTGGTGATGATATTTTCGATGCTGTGCGGAGGAATTTAGATGTTTGCACAACAAATGCACGAATCATGCTGTTGCCAGTGGGCTTTGCGCTTAGGTTTAATACCTGGGAAGGTCGTGTGTAAAGGTGAGAAAGGGGAATATGAATTTTTAATGCTAACATTTTTATAATTTGTTAATTAAATTGCGGGAGAGATGAGTTCAGAGTGGTGAGAAAGAGAAATAGGCGTGCTTGAGGAACGTACCCAGCGGTCAGCTTCACTGCACGGTGCGAGTGTTTCGGAGGCAAGTCGTCTTGCGGGCGGTGTTTTGCTATTTAAAATGCTGTAAAATAGAGAACGCTTCGTTAGTTTGAGTTTTTTTTTTTTTTTAAACACGCTTTAATGCTGAAACAATATTTTGTTTTTGAAAGTATTTTGCAAGACAAATGAAATGAGTTAAATCGTTGTTGGTTTAAGCGGCTTGTGAATGATTCAATGCTTTTTAATGTTTTAAAAAACAATTTTCTCGAAGGAAATAAAAATCGAGGAACAAAAGTTTGCTCGAATTAATGATTAAAAACAAATTAGCTTTGCACATGCTCCAAATCCAACATGATTTGTCTTTAATAATATTTTTTTCCCGGCAAAGAAATTTTTAATTCATCCAAAACGCGCAACTGTTCACGTTTTAAAATCACAAAAGCCCCCTTTTGCATTTTTTTTCCACCATCAAGAACTCGGAAAACGATGGAGAAAAAAAGAAAACCTACTTTAAACAAAGTCGTTTCATAAAGGAGTAAATTTTATTTGCATAGAATCGTCATTAAGACAACATTGTGTGAATGGTATGTACTCTGAGAAAACCGGCAACCCGAGTCATTTGCTTGTGTGCCAATATTGATTTTAATATTTGTAATTATTAATTAACATTTTTTCCCCCTCTTCCTTCACTCCTTTCCTCTCACAAGAGTCATTATACGTTTGTCTTTTGCAAAACTTAGTTATGCAACAGCCGCGTGTTTCACGCAAAGCGGGGAGTTCATATTTCAAAGATAAACATTAGATTATAAACTTTTTCTTTTTAATCCAAACACACCCTTTGGCTATAAACACAAGACGCCATTTTTTTAAATATAAAAAAAAAAAAAAATTTTAGTTTCTCAAAATTAATTACTTGAAATTTCCCACACATTCCAACTTCTTCATCGTCAAAAACTTGTGTTTAACTTATTTATAAAAGCACTTTAGAAACTACTTTCAACTTTCGAAAAGTTAAATAAATAAAAATACATCACGACACAAAAACAAATTAAAAACTTCCCAAATTTCTCCACCCATCAAATTAAAGTAAAAAAAAAAAATTATATATGTAAAAACTTTGTCACATGAGCAATAGCGCTTTAAACTTCTCCATATTTACCTTAAAAATTCATTACAGATCTCTCGCTTCTATTCTCTCTCCACCCACATCTTTTTTCTCTCTCTTTTGGTATAAATTTTCTCAATCTCAGTTGCTTATACTGAAAATAAAAAAAAAGAAAAAAGAAAAAAAGTTCTGTGAACAGAGGATAAAGAGAGAGAGAACGAGAAAGAGAATGAGAGTGAGTGAGACTCACAGCTCTGATCTCTTTGTCTAAATTTTTAAGCTCAAGTGATGAGCCAAAAGGAACTCATAATTTATGTGCAAAGAACCACCCCGAAAAACAACTCGATACACTCGGGCTTTTAGAAAAATATTTATACGTCTTTATGTGTCTAAAAATAAAAATAAAACTTTAAAAAAAAATAAAATAAAAATAAAAAATCGCCTCGAAAGCGCTGGGAATTAAAACACATAATCTAAACTACACGGCCAACTCTGCAGTTGTAAGCATAAAATAAAAAAAAAATAAAAACGAGCTCAAATGTGTGGCAGCCATCATCCATTTGATAAGGGAGAAAACGCGAGCAGGCGCCTTAATTGAAAACTATTTATTCTGAGTCCAGACAAATAATTTGGCATCCAGCAGATGAGGAGGAGGAGAAGCAGTTGCCGTGCTTCACTTCCCTCTAAAATACCAGACCCCGGTTGGCGTGAGTAATGACCATCCTAAAACTTAATGTGCATAGTGTTTAACATCTTAATTATGAAGTGTATCCCCCGCTTTTCTTTATCTTAATGCGCCTCATATTGACAAAACCAAACAAGCAAACGCATTTTATTATGACTCTCTTTTTTGCGCACTAACACCGGATTCAGGTGTCGGAAATCGAACTTTTCGGAGGAAGGAGGAGGGCGAAGCCAGATATACATAAAAAAAATTGCCCGGATGAAGACGTTGATGGTCCATGACGTGGTCGAGCGAAGCAATGCCCCTCAGCCGTCTAAACCCGAGGCGGCAAAGTTCGATAAGGGCGTACATTATGCAAAATCACTGGTGGCTCCACCCACGCCATTGTTTCAGCGTCCCAGCGCGGCGACACCATTGGTGCTCGAGCTGTCCGGAGTAACGCAATGCCCGGATGTCGTGAGGAGCTTGATGGGTTTAGGCGGGAAAGGGTGAGCGAAGAGGGAACAACCCCTTCCAACACTCGGGGAAAGGGTTATGAACAAGTATAGAAAAGAGGGGGAAGGGAGACGCGCAAGACGAGAAAGAACGAGAGAGAGAGATGGGGGTGGATGGAAAGGGGTATCTTGACAATAACAGGACCTCTTTCTCCTCCTCCCTCCTTTTGCCATTAGTCCAGAAGCGAATGAGTAAGAGAGAGAGAGAGAAAACAGGGCACGAGCACACGCTTTCATTTATGGAAGCTTTAAATGCCAGGGGGCCGCGAACGATCAAAGATATTGTCCACGTCATGTAATAATAAAACGAGGAAAATGAGTGCAGCTAAAGTTTCCGATTTTGCAAATGTGTTAGAAAGTTTTTCCCAGTTTGTCTCTCTCTCTTTCTCTCTCTCTCTCCCTCCCCCGCCGCCCCCTTTTCCCGTTCGCAAATGATTCAGAGTTTGGTAGTTTGTAGCCAAAGTTTAGTGTGTCTTTGTTGTTGATCAGTTGTAAAAATCTTAAAAGCCTTCGTGCTGTTGCACTTAAGAGAAGGAGGAATTAAAAATGGACCATTGAGATGTGTTATTAAACGATGGATGCATCGTTATTGCGTTATATCTGCAACGGCGAAGTTTTTATTATGGAATAGATGCGAATAATGGCAACCCTAAAACTCAACTCAATTTATCCCCAAATGAACATTAATTATTTTTCATTTCGACTCTCAATAAGATGCAGATGAGAATGTGACGTGTGTGTGATTAAAGCGGAATTCCGGTGATTTAATGGGCAAGCTGCCTCTTAATGAAATGTTTGTTAATGTTACCTTTTTGCGAGGCAATACACAATAATTTACAAAGAAGGAATTTTTATCTCGATCGCAATGTCGTTGAATATGCAAATAAAATGGCCAATATTCGTTAGAAGATTTTTTTTTTCTTCCCAACAATTTTTTTTTTTAATTTTTTAATTTTTTCTTCCATCTCGTACAACTCGAGCGCAAAAGCAATGTAAATGATGGCTTGATGCGAACCATTCGAAACACATTATCCACTTCATTTTAACACGCACCAAACTAACGATAAAGGAAAAACTTAAAATCCTATATGTGCGCACAAATGCATCAAAATTCTATTTTTTTCTCCTCTCTTAACCCTAAACATCTTCCCCGCTAATGATTCTAATTTTAATCACCACCTGGACGCATGTACAATGGCCTCGGGACTGCCGTTTTCTTCCTCGGAGACCACGAAGACATTCATTAAAAAGTTTGTGCAAAATTGCCGAAAAACTCTCCCTATTTAATGCGAGCGCGAATTCCTCGTAGTCATTGTGCATTCTGTTTGTGAGACTAAATTCATTTTTGTTTGCTTACGAAAATAAAGTGAAGAGCGGGAATTTCTATGTTATTATTGTACCTTGGGGAGTAACCAAAGGATTAAGTCGAATGGCAACGCGTTTCCCCAGCCGCGGGCACGATGCGACATCACTCGATTCGTCCCTGTAAATAAAAAAAAAATAAAGTTAAAAAAGTTGGGTAAATAAGACATTTTTATTTTTTAAAAATTATATCGACAGTTAATTGAATTGCCCGCCTAGGAATCGGCTTTTCTGCATGGACTGTATAAAAAGCAAAACTTTCCTTTACCTTTTTCTTAAATTATTCCCTATTTTTCTTTTTCAATTGATGAATAAATATCAACGACAGTCTCTTGTATTTATTGGACTTTTTTCTAATGAATCGCCCGCCTAAATGTTGGCTTTTCCTCGCCCTATGGACAATGCAGGGAAAGCAGCAACGGATTTAATAATGTTTGTTTATTCAATACAGATCAAACAAAATAAACTGACTAACAAAATGAAAGGAAACAGCAAAAAGGTCATATTTGAATAATGAGTCGAAAAAAGTTTATATCCATCTATACGTACTCGTATAAACAATACTATTTACAGTACCTGCGCACGATTTATTTCATTTCTTATTCAAACACAAACATTTTTCGTGTATCAACAAGCAAAACAAAAGTCATTTTAAGACTGCCAGTTGAAAAAATCCACGTGCAATCCTTTTTTTCATTCTTTTTCTTTTCCAGAGATAAACTCTAAGACAAACAGGTGAACTTCATCGTTAGCACCTTCATTTGAAGTAAAATTTGAACTTAACATCCTTATCCAAAATCAGCTTTAGACAGAAAAAAAGGTAAAGCTGGCACCTTAATTCACCGTAATCAATAATTCCCATTGCAAGATAGTGTCGTTTCTCTTACACAGTAAACCTGAAATATTTAATTAGCACGACCGTATTGGCGATAAAATTGACAAATGTCGTCAAAGGTAAAACACAACAACTGACATTTTTGCCAACTTGCCAACAAACGTGCAAATTAATTCTTGTGGTTTACGTAACGGGTAAATTAACGATTTCTGGCTACGTTACGCGTTATGGAAACATCAAAAGGTATAAAAAATTTGTTCTTTGACCTATTGCTGCCGTTTGTAAGGTTTAACTCAATGGAAAACAGTGGTACGAGTAAACAACAAATAGTAACTGTAACTTTGCAACACAAAAAATGAATTTACACCGGTAACTGGTTTGGGAAAACCTCCGTGTATACAATACCCAGGAATGTGTCACAACACAGCTTACTTATAGAAAAATGTAAGTAAATGTTGTTATTTTAAAACAGAAACATGCCTCGTAGCTATTTATGCACAAAAACATTAATTTTTACATAAAATTTGCCGATTTAACACATAAAGCAAGGTCGTGGTACGTGGAAAAATACCGTGTTGAACCCTCGTAGCAGGATAAAAACAAGTGATTTGTGAACACAAGAATGGAGTTTTAATATACTTGTGTTATCTGCTGTATATTGTATGCGTATACTGAAAATTAGTCGTTAAACGCTAATAATGTACGTCGAAAAGATATTTTTTAAACTTTAATTAGATTATATAAATTAATCTATAATGAGAAGTAGAGTTCCACATAGTTAACTAAAATAACATATATCTTAACTCATTGTTACACATCAGCTGGAAATTAAGCATGCATTCGTGAATGCGCCTAGTGTTTATTTAGCATCTTTTGAGTTGTAAAGTTGCTAATTTACACACAAATTTGCCTAAAACCTTCTAATTTAGACACAAATTTGCCTAAAACCTTCTAATTTAGACACAAATTTGCCTAAAACCTTCTAATTTAGACACAAATTTGCCTGAAAGTTGCTAATTTACACACAAATTTGCCTAAAACCTTCTAATTTAGACACAAATTTGACTGAAAGTTGCTAATTTACACACAAATTTGCCTAAAACCTTCTAATTTAGACACAAATTTGACTGAAAGTTGCTAATTTACACACAAATTTGCCTAAAAGCTTCTAATTTAAATTTACACACAAATTCGCCAGAAAGCTGCTAATTTACACACAAATTTGCCTAAAAGCTACCAATCTACACAAAAATATACCTAAACATTGCTAATTTTCATAGAAACGATCATAAAACTGCTAATTTTGGATATGAATCAAGAAAAAATCACTAAACGTGCTGACTTACAATTACAAACCTGCAGTATTTCCACACGATAAACATTTATTTAATCCAAACAAAACAGTTTTCAAACATTCTATTTCAGTCCTGCACAGATCAAAGTCGAACAATTGTTCCCAGAACAAAAACAAATCAAAACAAGAGGTCACTTTACACCACAGAATTAAAAAACAATCAGTCAAAGAGGTCAAATCCCCCCTTCCCGATACACTATAATCCCCTTGTTACTATCGCATGTCTCGAGTTCAAGAATAAGCTCCGAGTATAGTCTCAATCTTGTCAGACCACGATTTGTTTTCTTTACTTCGCGAACAAAAGGAAAACCCAACTCGCTCGCTCTAAGAATTAATTTATAAAACCCAGAGATGGGACGGTGAAATCTGATTGGACGTCTGTCTCCTCTTTCTTCAATTCCCAACGGAAATTGGCCGACCACCCCTCCCCCCTCCCCCTCCCCCCACATCCATCCTGAACGCTTCTAATCACCGAAGGAGCAAAACTTCTCGAGTTGCACGCAAGCTAATAAGACAAGCAGCGTCTTTGTGTTACCAACAGACTTTAATCAAATGACAAAGACAACACACTTCTACCTCCTCGTGCACCTCCCGTACCCCCCGTGCCACCCTCCACTCCCCCTGCTTGCCATTCCGAACACGCCCACGCCTACAATTAACTTCTTAAGACGCAACTCTTTTTTTTCTTCTTCCTCGTCTTCTTTAGTTGTATGTTAAACTGAGGATGTAAACAATGGCTGCCGCCTCTTGTTTTTGCACTGAGGAAATGCTTTTCCGGTCACATGATCCTCGAGTATCGATTACTAAGAGGACGCGCGTCGTCACGGCAACACAGATGGCAGAGGAAGAGTTACGACGCACGATAAGAAAGGGAGAAATTCAAAAAGTGGACAAAGAAAATAGCTGTATCTGTGCAATAAAAATGGAAATTTTCTTTTTAAATTTAAAATATTTGTTTTTATTTTATTTTTATTTTTATTTTTTTAAAATTAAAATTCTGATGTTTCTTCGTTTGGAAACAAAGTTTTTAAAAGTTTTAATTTATTTTCTTTTTTTTCTTCTAAATTTATAATTTTCATTAATTTGTTGCTGGCCCCATCACGCAGTTGAAAAGTCAAATCGAGACTCAACTCGACAGCAAGATGAATCCTAATGAAAAGCAGTGTAGACTCTTAATACCATTTGCAACACGAAAAAAAAAAAAATAGATTCGCAAGGATGTTCATCGAGCGAAAAAGTTAACCAAGTCTTTTAATCTTAATGCGCACCTGCACTTAAGTGTATACGGCTAATGATATTTACGCAAGTAGACATTTAATTACACACGAGAATTTCACCGACTTCTTCCACGCTTCAATAAACCCCACCATATTTCTCACGATAAACTTTTCGTAAAACAAAAAGAAAAAAAAGAAATAAGTTCGTCAAAACTTTCTACTCAAAAACATCATAATTTTTTCCTTTTTTCTTTTTTAAATTCCGAAGTAAACCTTCGAGTTGAAACGTGAATTACCAGTCGAAACGTGTCGGGATAAAGTCGTAGAAGAGATATGTATACGAGCATTGCCATTCTTTTCCACGTGATAAAAAGACCGCGTGTCCGTTCTACCTTCTTTGTGTTGCTCATTTTTCCCTTTTTTATTAGTCGAATAAATTCTTTCTGCCCTTGATTTAGCTAAATGAGTGGCAAATGAATATAAGCACACTCGTTTTTCAAATATTATCACACATCCGGACCTCGAGTTTTATATACGGTAATGTAATATTCGTGATACGGCAGCCGAGTGAATAATTCAACTTTATTTTCATAAATACTTCAGGTCATTATTAAATGAGAGGAAGCTTATGTGCCAGCGTGACGAGCCCAATTAAGTGGCAGCCAACACTTTTCTCTTATATACAGATTTTTTTCTTCTTCTTTTTACTTCTGCTTTCTTCTTATCATTGCACGTCCTATCAATTATTCACCCGCCCTCCACACCCATCTGCATGTTCACAATGGAAATCTTATTGCAAACGAAAATTTTAAATTTCACCATATGCAAATTTCTCTACTTTATAACTCCGTCGCAGAAAGGAAAAGTGAAACAAGTCAACTTGTTGTCCTTGTGCGTAAATTTTAACAATTTTCGAGCTAAATTCGTGAAAAATTCATTATTTTTTATCTATTTTATTCATTTTAAATTCTAATTTCATTTTTATTCATCACAAATGGACACAATTGACCACAAAAACAACAAAAATCCAAATTAAAATATTTTCATCGAATCAAGTCAAATATTTTGCTATAATTTTAATAATTTTCGAGCTAAATTCGTGAAAAATTCATTATTTTTCTCACTTTTTCATCTATTATATTCACTTTAAATTCTAATTTCATTTTTATTCATCACCAATGGACACAAGTGCCCACAAAAACAACAAAAATTCAATTTTCATCGAATTTTTTTTTAGCTTAAAATAAAAACATTAGGTCAAACCCAAAAGGTTAGAACGCCTTTCACGCTATAATTGCCTCCACCATGCAGGAAAACGAGCGTTGAACGCCAGCATTTGTGCTCGGATTCGCTGTGGCCACACCAAAAAAGTTGTCCTGGCACGGCGCGCGCGAAGCCATGCGTCGTTCGCCCGAAAAACAGCGAGGGACACTCGAGTGGAAACGAACAGGTAATTAGGGACGCCGGGTCAGACGCGACACCTCACCTAGAGCGAATCCTCGCACACAAACGCACCTGGCAAGTCCTTATAACCAGGTCGCAACACAAAATCAAAATTAACATTATAAAAAGAAGGTCCGAGACCCCGCGCACTTAACCCTTTCAACACAATACAAAACCAGAAAAGAGGGGCGGAATTCATTTCAATATCACTCGAAATAGAAAAACAGCCAAACTTAATATTCAAAACACTTCATTTTTTATTCTTCTATATTTGAGCATCCATCAATGCAAATACACAACGCCCCCGCCCGGAACAAACATGAAGTGGTTGAAGAAAAAAAAAAAAAAACTGCAACGGAGAAATCACCTTTCTTCTTCGGGGCCCCGAGATGGAAAGAGTCGGTCATCATCGAGATTCGACAGTCCGAAAATGATTTTTCCGTGCACACTGAGCTGAGTAGCTCGTGCTGTACCTCAGATAGACTTGTCACGGATATTGATGGGATCAGCCGCACGAAGAGGCAGTCAAGGCGCATGCGCCTAGGTCATCATACGCCGTCTGTCAGCTGTCCTCTTTTCCTAGGGCCACGGTAATGGCCCGGCAACGTTGGAAGACCCGAGGGAAAATGGAGAAAATGGCTGAAGAGCGCGTGACAGGACCCAACAAGCCGGGCAAAGCAAAAAGCAAGGCAAAACTGGAGCACCTGTCGACAAATAGAGACAAGAGAGAGAAACAAACGACGTTTTGCATCGTGGGCTAGGCCCGTAATGTGGAGTATGTCAGTTTGGGCAAGAAATATCACGTCATTTAGCAACGTGTCGAACGGATACAATAATGCATTGAGAATTAAGGGTGCATTCAACGTTTGACAATTATCAGCTCGAGTCGAGACCCAATTCGTGAAGGCTCCCACATTTTTCACGGAGGAGAATGGATTTGCATATCCTGCAAAACCTTCCCCTTCTCGTCTATTTTAGAGCCAATCCTTCAAAGAGGGAGAAGAGAAGAAGGGGAGCAAAGGGAAAGACGAACGAGACAGACTCAGCACTTGCGATCGAGTGAAATTTCTCTCTCTCTTTCTTTCCTTTTAAGAATCGTGGAATTAATTCCACTGTCTGCATGACGTCACTCTTTCTCAGCACTCGTTTCAATGTGCAAATTTACTTACAAAACATTTATATACGTGTGTTTGTTTCAATTTGGTGCTTTAGAAATACAAATAAATACTGTATGGTGCCGGTAATGAGGGAAATGCAACATATTTTATACTTTTATTTATTTTCTTTCGAATAAACTTGGTGCGTCGATTCCCATTCGATTATAACAGGTTTTATGTTCCATGATAAGTAGGCATTTTCCAATCTCTTCAAGCCAGGTCAGCGTTGCCATGGAGACAGGGGGGGATTGAGCCCACTAGCCGGATTGAGAGTGACCTCCAGTGCCGGGGTCAAGGCGCCAATAATGGCGTCCATCAAAGCCACCCAATGCCTTGATTACACGCTTCAATGAACACCGCTGACACAGGACTGGCAAAAGAACGAGGAATAGAAAGAGAGGAAAAAAGAAAGACCTTTTCAAGTAGGCATTTTATATCGAATGGATTTCCGACCGGCTATGAGTTACAATACGGATGATCGTTGCAGAGATGACTGAAATTCGTGGAAAAAGAATTGAGCTGAATAATTGAACAGTTGTAGCAAAACTATTCTAAATAAATTTAATTTAATCATTTTTGGTGCACCGTTTGGTGTGTATCCGCTTTGTAAGTTTTCATTAATCAACGACCAAAGTTGGAGATTCGAAGGCGGTCAGAAAACGCCCAGGTTCTAACCATAAAGAATTATTAGAGGATTAAAAATTAATAAATTAATTAAATTAATAAATAATTCAACTTTTTTTTTCATCTCGTTTAATTTATTTCACATTGGTCGTGTCAGAATCAGCTACCGAAGACGATTCGCTATTGCTCCGTGTTGTGTCTCGCATGATGCGGCTGTCTTAGGGCGTTTCCGGAGTTATATATTTTAGCAAAAAGGGGAGGTTGGGGGGGAGACGCGAAGGAAAAAGACGAAGAGGGTCCGCAACGGTGTGGTGAAGCAGCCTGGGGCCATTCATCTACTTCTGACGAGGGTTTTTTTTTTTTTTTTTTTTTTTTCTTTCTTTAAAAGCATGGCGGGTTCCAATTATTTCCACCAGTGTGATTAATCGAATTCCCGTTTCCAGCCACAACACCTGAACCATCATCTGTCCCCTTTCCCTTTTTATCTTTGGGAGAAAGAAAAAGAAGAAAAAAAAATTCGAATTTCTTCAATTACAGACAAAAAAATCAGAAAATTCGAAACTCCCACAGCTAATTTTACTCCCTCGTATAAACGCAAATTATAAGAAACCAACATGACGTCACATCTATCACATCGCAGTCTGTCTCAAGTGTCATGTCTCCACAAATCCCCTTTTTTTTTCTTTTTTCCCTAACCCAACTCTTGAATGAATGGTCCCCATTTCTAATTCCCAACCCTAATCTGCATGAAACCCGTCCTAACTTAACCCTTTACATGCGCGTGCTCACCTCTGAACTTGACAGAAGACGCTCGGAAAAACCAAAATGTAGCGCCGGACTAACCATCCACTTCCGGGGCCCAAATGAGGCCCCTTTTCCATATAATTGAAACGATTTATAATTATGCAACACCTAAAAATTAAATTTTTGCTATAAAATTATTTTTAAAAAATTCCCTTTCAACGAAAACTTTTAAAAATCTTGTAAAAACACATTTTATAATCAAACAATATAAAGAAATTCATTGTTGGAAACAATTTTTGGCTGCAACGCACAATTATAATTATGAAACGCACAAAAATAATTTTTGAGGCTTAATGATGACGTCAAAATTCAATTTTCTTAATTTTTTAAATTTCTAAACATTTATAAAAATATATGACTTTTTTAAAAAAAATTTTGGTCAGGTTTTCGCTGGTTTCAAAGGGTTTTGTCACGACCATCGCAAAGGATTATGGGCGAGGGCTCGTCGGCGCCGATCGGACGTTTATCATCTAAGAAGGATGAGGTTGTGGTCATGGATGACAGAGGGAAAAGGGCTTGTCCAGCGAGGGCCCGATTGCCTTGAATAATGGCTCCACTTTTCAAATTCACCCATCCCTCCACCACCCCACCCTCTCTCACTCCTCTACGGTCCCCTCCCCCTGCTCCACTGTCTCCACCATTAGCATATAGCGTCCACCTCATCACAACGAACGACATCAAATACATCTTCATTTTTCTTCCGATTCAAATCGAGAAAAAAGTTGAACTTTTCGCATATTTTTTCCAAAATATTTTTTTTTTTTTATAATAAATCCTTTTATATATAAATCCTTTCAACGCATCGACTGTATTTTTAAAAAAAATGAAAATAAATCTACGACAAAATTAAAATTTAGCAAAAATTGTTGTTTTTAAGGATTTTTTTCTTCTTTTATTTATTTATACATGAGAATTCGTTATAACGAGGGCGGCGGTGGCCGGGGTCCATATCTGGCGGCGTGAGTGGCGTCCGTGACTATCGCAGCCTACGAATGATCATCGCATATGCAACAGGGGGATCTGCTGTTATTTATTTGCCAAATCGCGCCTGATTGAGCGACGCTTGGTGGTCATATAAATGCCGCACTTTTTTTTGCGTGCTTCTCAGCGATAAGCAAGAAGGAAAAGTAAAAGAGCAATAAAAATTTTCATATATTTCCCATTTCCTCTGCTTTTAATACGGATAATTCCTTCACACTTGTAACAAGATCAAAACTCGCGGCGCATCCATTCATGCGTTAAACAAATGTGGGCCTTAAAAACCCATTTCCAACATCGCCGACCCCCCCAACACCCACCCCAACAAACCACCACAAAGTTATATAACATAAAAACTAATAATTAAAAACTATACCATATATATCTCCCAATTGCGCACCCGCGCACAATTGGAGACTCGCGCGATAATCGGGGCAATAAAAGGAGGTAATATTTCACTGCGAAACATTTTGTTTTGTTTACTATTATTAAAATAATTATTATTATTGTTGTTGTTGTCTTCATTTGATCATTAATTTGATTTTGCTGTAATTTCCTTGTTTCATTTATTTGATTTCGTTTGGGGGGCCAGAATTAGGTATTTATTATTTATTATTATTATTATTATTATTATTATTATTTTGGAGCGCCATTTCTGTCTGTTTGGCATCTTATTCGCTAACTTTTACGCACTGCAAGATGATATATATATATTTTTAATAACTGACAAAATTATTAAGCAAGAGCGCTGTATAAAACACATGCCCACATGTTTATTATCTAAACATGACTTGCCCTGATTAAATTTAAACTCGAGAGCACTTTTTTTCCCTCATCCTTTCATTAATTTTTATGCACAGAAAGGGGGTGAACATTGCACTAAAACCTCGCAGTCATCATCTAAACCATTTATTCGCACCTTTACAGGTAACTTCATAGCTCCAAGGGTGGAAAAATAATAAAAAAAAAATGAAGGAAAGGAAACACAAGTTGCTTTCTTAAATTTTTATATACATTATTTCCACAGGACCGTTTCATTTACTTTTAGGACCGGCCTTCGTAGAACGAACAATCCATTCAAAACGCAATTTTGCAGACGCAATCTACTAACGAGGCTCTGTTTAAGGAAGAAAAAGAAATAAATACAAAGATGTTTAAGACATTTAAAAAAAGAAAAAAAGAAAAAAGCAAAGAAAAAAAATCAATAACATGGAAAGAAAAAAAATTGACATTGGAATTAAGGTTGTCATTTTCAAAGATGAGACAGTTTTTCAATGAAAACACATCACAACAAACCGGAAATTTAACCCAGAAGAAGAAGAAGGAAAAAAAAATTGTTTGAGGATTTATAGGAAAGGACATTTCGATCGGTTGTGTCCATACCATTCTCTTCTGTCCGCTCAGTGGGTCCCCGAACTGTGATATGACATTCATGCACGTGTGCAGTGAATACATAAAAGAGCGACTAGATTTTCCTTTTTGCATAAACACGTAAACACCCGACAGGATTCTCACATTAACATGACAAACCTCCATTCAATCCCAGAATAAAGCATAAAAAGACGGGCCAAAAAAATGCTGTAAATTGATGTAAAAATAATGGACTTATATGGAAAAAAAAAAATATATTTTTATGGGCGGAAGTGAATATAAGATCCACTTCGCACAAAGATCATCCAAAGACGGGGTGGGAAGGAGTGGGAGTGAATTTAGGCCTTTTGCGGCCCCAAATGATAAGAGTTTGAAAAGTGAGCGGCAGAAAAAACCTCGTTCTAACAAAACGCGTAAAACAAACGTCGAAGACTAGAATTACGTTATAACGAGGTCGACCCTCACCGACCCACAGAATCGTTTTCGATTTCCGTCGCGCGACCATCTCAAAACGCGCGTCGCAAAAACGGAAAAAGAAAAATTGAGAGGAAGCGCCACTGTTTGTGGGTGCCGAATATAAAAGGCCGAATCGAGAGAGAGAGTTGGGTGGAGAGAGGGGGGTACGGGGGGGAAGCGAGAAAAAAGAGCACAGGGGGAAGGAAGGTGGCGGGAGAAGTAAAAAAAAAAAAGCAAGAACGACACTAATAAGACCCTTTTCTTGCCGGTCCACACCTCCTCGACCCTATTAGCACGCGCACCACATGTAATCCGCGCGCGCGCGTCCTGTGGGCGGTGCTTCCGTTCAATTAATTCATTAACCCTCCAATTGGGATGCAACGACACTCCCCCCACCTACACCAACCCTCTGTTTCCTATTCCTACTCCACCCTGATTTCTGTGTTTGGCACACTGCAATTGATAAACGCTTTAAAAAGAAACAAACAAACAACAACAAGAAAAACGTTTCAAACTTCAAACTTTTTTTTTTGTTTGAAAGGAAATCGAAAACCTCGTTATAGCGTCATCACGTGACCAAGGGTTACGACTGAGATGGGAGATCCTCTTCGGCCATCAAGTAGGGTTTACGGGCGGGGATTTAGCTGACAGTTGCCATAAAATGCACGTTTCCCCCCCAGCCCTCCACTACTGCCCCTTAGACGGGTCCCTAACTGGCTCAACTGGTCCCCCGTTGGTCCGCAAAGGTTGTCGCGTCATTCATCGACCCTCCCCCGCGTTAGGGGAGGTGGACAAAGGCGGAGGCAACGGCCAGTGACCAACGAGACTTCGATCCAACGACCAATGGATGCAATCTCGTCGAGTGGTGGTCACTCCATTGGGTATGGCAAAGAGAAACCTTAAAAAATAAAAAATAAAAATTTTTATTTTTATTTTTTTTTTTAAAAAATAAAAAAATAAATCGACACAGTGGAATTTTTGAATTTAATGGAGGTCGATTTATTTAATTTCCGATCGCGTGTGCAGAAAATAAAAGGTGAAAAGTGAAACGAAATTGCGAGCGAAAAGTGAAAAATCAAATTGACGCAACGCCAACCCGTATCGATATGCTCGACGTCCACATGATTCGATCGACACTGACTGCTGTAAAACCCTATTACCCATTCCATCGTAGCCTTTCACCCACACCCCTCGCCCCCCCACCCACACAAACTCCCTTGTAAAATACTCGGATGGATCCCAGTGGACGTGACGTCAAAAAAAATGAAAAAAAATACAAAAAAAGCGTTGTAAAACAGGTCAGATTTAGAGACGGGAGAGTTAAGAAGTGTGGTGTTTTCATTCAAATCACCATAATTCGGTGAGAAAAATTGCCCTCGCACCAAATTGACGCCTTGGCCAAGCCAGGCAGAGTGGTCGTCACTGCCTGTTACTGCGTCGTTGCGGTGAAGTGGCCCATCAGGGGGCAACACGTCAATATCTGCCACGAATGTTGATCTCGACCGAATGGGACATCGCTGGGCACCGAATCAAAATGCCTCGTTTTACATATTCCCAGTTCGCGAACCGGACACACTATTTTTATAAAAATTTTATAATAAATAAATGAGAAAAATAATGAGAAAAAATAAAAAAAAAAAAATTTAAATTTCCCCGCATTTTTTTTTTCTTTTTTCTTTCTTTCTTTCTTTCTCCCTCGCCCGGTTTTTCTCTCATTTTTTTTTACTGAATTTAATCCTCACTAACCCGAGATGGCGCTGCACATCCGAGTGGAAGGGTGAGATGAAGGAAACAGAAGAGGGGAGGGGTAGGGTGGGGAAGGGTGTGCACGGAGGGGTGTGGGAGGGGGCGATGGGGAAAAAAACGTCACCACCTCCTCCTCCTCGCTTCTTCCACCCCTCGCAATTCGACCTTCCCCGAGTCATGGCGACATGTGAGTCGAGTTGCGCCGTGTCTCTCATTTTTTGCTGCGATCTCCATCTTGAACCGATCCACGTCTCACCTCATTTGTGCGTCTTTTATTCACAGTTTGGGATTTAATGTTTGGTAATGAAAAAAAATATTGGAGCCGCGTGTAAACTCTATTTTTACACAAGAATGGAACGAGGAATTTTTGTAAGTGACCACTTTTTATTTTATTTTATTTTATTTTTTTAATTTAAAAAAAAAAATGTTATTATTTTTTTTATCGTGTCAAAAATGGGTGAAAGAAGAAAAAATTCTTCTCACCTTGTTATCGCTTTGATTGATTATGTGTAATTTATGAAACACGACACCAAAAACCATCAAACAATCTTTCTTTATCTCGTTTACTAACCGCGGGCAAGCGAGTCGCAAAAATTGTGGGTGCAAAAATTGATTAACATTAAATAGGCCTAAGTTGCGCAGGTGAATATTACATATTTTGTTTTTCTAGTCGCCCTTATAATTTTGTTTTGCCATAACATTTGCCGGTGGCGAATTTTTTTGTTTTGGTAAATATTTTTTTTCTTCTCCCCGGAACAAATTTCCACGTGCGGCTGCGTGCGGTCTTTGAAACGCTCACTGAAACGCTCACCGATTTCCAAAATTGATAAGGCTGCGAGTAAATAATTGGTACCGACAGGATTTTTTGTATTTTTTTCTATATTATTATTATTAATATTATTATTATTAATTTTAGTAAGTGTGTTTTTTATACGTGCAGTAAATATGCGCTTTTTTATTGTATTGAAAATTCCAAATTATAGAATGAAAAAAAGGGTCCAGTGAGTTTGAATGGGTGCAGAAAGGCAGAACGCTACAACGGCTGCTGGACTGTCGTAATGACCCCCTCAAAACCCCTTTTTTGCAAAAAAGGGTGTCGCGAAAGCGCGATAAAACGTGCAAAAACGAAAAAAAAAGAAAAACGTGAAAACTCGGCCATTGTGATGTTAATTTTCGAGTTTTAATTTATTTTATTATATTTTTTAGCTTTTTTTAGATTTTCTTTTTATTAATGTCCGTAAAATTAAAAATCCTGTATTTTCCCCCCTTGTACACAAATTTAAATTCCAAATTCACACAATCTCAATTTTCAGCCGAATTTAACAGCAGATTATACAAAAACTCATCAATCGCTTAATCCCAGTCACCCACTCAGTGTTGCGTCTAAAATTGGTGATTTTTCTCGTATTTGTGTCGACAAATCATTGGTAATTTGTGCACTGATGGCCGTTTATTCGGACTCAATAATTTTCGTGGCTTTGAACACAGATGCAAAATTTAATTGCACACTTCTCCAACGTCCGACAAGTTTATTTTCCATAATAAATAAATAAATAATTTCGAAAACACCATTATCTTGTCTAAACTTTTCCTTCTCCGTGAGGAATTACAGTTAATTGGCAAATTTGATTAAAATGTTAGCGTCCACATTTCCTCTCGTGATTTGATTACACTACAACATTTTATCTGACTTGACAATTTCACTTGAGGTCCGCGAACAAATAAACAGCAGCCCCTTGTTAAGTTAAGGTAATTTTATGTAGGTAAAAATCCTTCTCCCTTCGTATACTCTGTAATTAAGAACGACATTCGCCCACACAAATTTCTTAAATACATTTTTCGCTATCAAAAACAACGTCAAAGTTAAAAATTATGACAAACTTGCGCCTAATCTCATTCAAATATTTTTATTTTCTCATAATTTTTTTCTCTCTTTTTTATTCACAGTTATTTGGATGTGCTATGGTGGCGACCCCTGTGAAATGCTGTGAAAAATATTCAATTTTTATCCCATTTTTTAAAAAAAAATCATTGTTTTCGATGTATGAAATCGACAAAAAAGAAAAAATATTTTTTTTTTTTTATTATTCCCCTCCATTTTCAATTTTAGAATCGGAATGGACATTCCAATATCGGACACCGAATCCATAAACTCCCTTTAGGCAAACGACGATTCCCAAATCCAATAACGAGTGACCGCAAACATATCGAAACAACATTTTCAAATTCAATTTTAAAAGAAAAACGAAAAAAAATCCAACAAAAAGAATTCAACTTTTAAAAATTAAAAGTCAAGAAATACATCGATTAAATATCGAAAAACTCCAAGTGTCAAAATAAGTGTTTACATACAATGTCGACTACTTCATTTTTTCCCCGCTACTTGTGCAACTGACAGTCGCAGATGCCGCTGAGTGTCACTCACAGGGTGACCGCGAGTACAACTTGCTTACCTGAGGGACAAACAACTCGTGGGGAGGTTTTTGTGTCTCGGTTTTGGCACAACGCCGTCTTTTAACGGTTTTTGATCCCATTAGGAAACGGAGAATTGTAGAAATTTCACCGCTTTTTATATTCATTCATTTTTTCTAAAAAAAAAACTCTTTCGTGCGTTAGTAGTATAAATGATATGTAGGATGAAAGCAAAGAAAAAGAACCTAGAGACCCTAGTTAATTTGATGAATTGCACTTCAACGTTGCTCCCACTTATGTGTCTACCCTTTCCGTACATAGAAATTTTTTTCTCTCTTTAATTTTTTAAAGGAAGCAAGCAATGTCATACCACACATTGCTAAGAATTTTTTAATTTTTTTTTTCAAGATTTATTTAAAATTATAATTTTCTAATTTGAATTCCAAATTCCTCGTTGAAAATTAAAATTTTGAAAATCGAGAATTTTACTTGTAAAAGTTGAAAAATAAAAATATAATGAGAAAACTTGTCTAAAATGTCTGTTTTTAATGACGATTCCAATACACGGTCCAAAAATATAGTTTGCAATGCATTGCATTCCAGAATGTAAGTACACATGTATTATTTCTACATTAAATAATGCATTTCATAATACAATGTATTCATATTTGACAAATAATATAGTATTGCAAAGCAATAGGACGCAAAAATATATTCCAAAATGCATTTAAAAACACATTGCAATATAATTCCAACGTATTTTTGAACCATATGTGTTTCTACCTTACAATTCCTCAATATTTCCTCCCTAAAACATGTAAATCAATGGATTTTAGGCCTCAAATGTCTTTTTTCGTCATGTTTTTAATTGTATATCATTTCCAAAACAAAAAAAAAAGAAAAAAAATTGATTAAATATTTGGAGGGAGAGGAACGATAAGCCTATAGACATCCAAGTGGTGAATTGATGACGATGAGAGCACAGGGACAATTTTAAAGAAGATGAAGATTGATGCAAGAAGAAATCGGTTGCAATTTGAAAACAAAACCAGTGTTTCAAGTTAATTTCCTAAAGATGTTTATACAAAGATGAAAAAAAATATATAGTGGCTTTGAATACACACATATAGAAAACCCACGAAAAAGTCTCGAAAAAAATATAAAATATTCATTTTGTTGATGGATCCCCTTCAGACAACACTCTTATCGGTGTTGTTTGCACGGATTTTCGAGTGAATAGATTAAGAAGTTTTGTAACAAAGTGCAAGTGACGAGGAAATGTAAGCTATAGTAATGAGTTCAGATTTCGTGTAAGCTCGAGATAAGATTGTGTAGGAAGTAAAGAAAATGCGCTGCGTCGAGTGTCGCATCAGAGTGGGAGAAAGAAAGCGAGCAGGAGAAGCCGAAGAGGAAAGAGAGGACGCAATAAACCAGCTTACAACTGAATGCTTGCTTTTGTCTCAGTTAAAATTAAGGTAAAAATGCATGCGTCGGGACGGCGAGAGAAAATGAACAGCTGCACCGATATATGGTCGACGGAAATGCACCACTTGCCATCCCACAATGCCTCTCTTGCAGCACAAAAGCGTCTCCCACGAGAGAGCGCCATGGACTTACTCGCGCCCACCAATTGTGCATCTATTGATTGGGAAACGCAGGCGGGTCATTCTTAACCCCCCCATAGCAAACAAAAAAATTGTTGCAACAGTTGTATATAGAAAAAAAGGTTGAAGAGAAAAGTGATTACACTGTGGTCCTTTTCTACACATCAGCCATCACCGCCCACGCCACAAACGCTCAATATGTGTACACAAACAAACCCCTTCCCTCGTCCTTTCTGCCTACGCATCCTTCTGTCTCTATCTTCGCCTTTTATCCAATTCTTTCTTCTCTTCAATGTTGTTCACGCTGCAGGGACTTTTGACAAATGACGCTTCTCGAGTCGTCGTTATAAACAGTGACTTTGTTCTTGACGAATGAAGTTTTGCAAGAAAGTGGGGGAAAATGATTTTTTTTTTTTAAGTGGGGAAAAAAAATTATTTTTTTTTTTTCTTGTTTGTGTTCGAAGCACCGCAGCTGCACTTGTTTTCGAGTTGGTTCATTAAAATTAGCGTGAAGAAATATAATTATAGCTGGTTAAGTGATAGCACGGTGAGTTTATCTGGTTTGCGTATTTTTTGGGAATAAAATGAATTATTTTGTTGTTGTGCAGATGTTTCGTTTACACGATCAAGTTTTGTTGGGAGGGAGAGATAAATAATAGACCTTTTGTCATTTGACCACTCAGAGAATATAGTGGAAGTACCCGCGATATTTTTTTTGTGTTTATTTATATTTTATGAACAAAATGCTTTTTATTTCTTTTAGATTTTTTTTTTTTTTTAAAAAAAAAATCTAAGAAGAGAATTGTAAAGTGAATTGTAGAAAAGAGTATTGATCAAGAAGAAGAATCCATTAGTGAATTTTCAAAAGATCCATCTCTTGGATTATAATCAAGAGTAATTCCAGATCCAATTTTATAGCTCGAAAAAATGGCGGCGGAAAGTAAATTTAATAAAAAAAAAATAAATTAAAATTTGTATTTATTTATCGATTTTTTTGTGGTATAATTTTAAAAAATTAAAAAAAAAAAAATCAATTTTTTTTTTTTTTAGAATTTCAAGTAATTTGAAAATTTTTCTCTCGAAATTAAGAGGAAAAAATAGTTGGTCGGTGCGACAATGACGTCATCCCTATGCGCGTTGGGTGAAAATTTGGACGAGTTCTTTCTTTCAGCAAGAAAAGTGAACCGACCTTACCGCCACCCGTCACACTTTTTCCCTTTTTTTCCACAGCTCCCTGCTCCATTTTGTTTTCTCCAATTTCACATTTTTCCTCACATATTTTTTCTAGTCTAAAAATCCAATTTGGAATATATATATATATACGGAGACCCGCAACCCGGAGAAAAATATACCCAATCAAATGCAGGTAAATTCATTCAAATCAACAACTTGTTTGTCCGAGCATCCGTGCCAGTTTATTCTTCCACCCGGCTGCGTCCAAAACCCCGTTTTACATCACAATTTTTCCGCTTAAATTTCCTTTTCACCGATATTCATTCCCGTATTCACTTATTCCATTCTTATTTCACATCTACACGGATTTACACGCCGCGCAACGGATAAATCACAGTTCTAGCCAACTATTTAACACGAAAAAACCGTGTAGTCAGGTATACAGACCCAACTCACCTTCAGCCCATTCTTTTTTTTTTCTATGTGGTATGTGTGTTAAAGGTGTGGCTCATGACTGCGAATGGTCTCTCTTGTGGTCTGATGGGGGTCATATAAAGTTGAAGCTGCGGGTTCGAGCAAACGGGGTTGAAGCAGGGGGTGAAACGCGGGGAGTCAAAGAAAAAAGACAAAAAAAAAAAATATAAACATTGAAGGTGATGGTCGTATAGAAAATCGGAGCAAAAATCGCGTCGTAAATGGACTCGAGATGCGTTCGGACGTGGTCTCGCGAGTGCGGCACGTGCCACGACATGTCGAGTCTATTGACTTCCGCGTGCCCTAGAAACGCCCAGAAAAACACGCCCAGTAACAAACAACAACAACAAGTTTGATGTACTAAACAAGACTGGCTTCTTCTCCCCTTCCATTCCACCCATTTAGCCGCTCAAAGTCGCGCATTCTGTCGGTGTGACCGGTAAACAAGAGGGCAGGTTGTTAGTAAATAAGGGTCAAGCGGGTTTCGTCTTGCATGCCATTCAAACGCCACCAAAGGAGGGATGATGCCTTTTTAACAAAGCGCGCCTTTCAACACCTCCAAACAGGCCGAAAATGCAGCATGGCACCACTTGCATGCCAAGCACGCGACACCACCCAATTAAGTGCTTAAGACCCGACACCTTCGACACGGCCATCACTAACCCTTGAATATTTCATACGCTGCTACTGCGCACCGAAACAACAAAATGCGTGTGCAAATTTACATATTTTGTAAGATTTACGATTAAATTTTTATATATTTCTAATTTTTATTTTTAAATTATTTATTTCTCCAGGATATTTATAAATTTTGTTAAAATTGTGATTTTTTAAGATTATATAACAATTAAAACGGTGTTGTTGTCAAGGAGAAATAAACACAGAATGAACGTTTGGATATGGAGCTTTAATGCAAACTTAAATGATGCATCAACAATTTTCGATAATGAAACAATGATGGATGTAGTTGTAATTTTTATACACGCGCACCTTACAAATTTCCAACCGATTTCTCGGGCAATAAAAAACGCTTTAAGAAATTGAAAAATTTTGGGGGATAAAAATTGTGAAATTGTATATCTGTGTGTGCATAAAAAAGGAGAAAATATGGAAGAAAATGGAAGAAGAAAGAAGAAAAAAAACCAGTCGGTTCTTTTAAAAGAGAGAAAATTTCAATATAAATGGGAAATGTGTATAGAAGTGAATATGGGTCATCTGTATGCACGCTACAGTGCTCCGAAGCAAAGTATTATGATGTACAAGGGAATAGTCTGTGGCGAGCATATTGCCGGCGTATAATGCGAGATTTTCGCTTGCGATGTGTTGCAAGTCTTATCGCAAACGCAGCAGCCTCTTGTAATGTGTCCCTAACCCCCACAAACGGGACATTTCTTTGCTCATAATTTTAGATATGGTTCATCATTAGAAACGGCATCCCTCTCCCATGTTTTGTTTACGATACAAACGAGAGATTACGCAAACGACAAAATGTTTTACAATTCTATCTGATCTGATTTGACTCCGGGGAATGCTTCTTATCATTCACTTATGTACACAACTGATAATGTTGTTTGTTTCTATTTATTTGCTTCTATAGTTATTATTATAAGTGAAAAGTTTGAGGTAAAAAAGGGATGATGGACACATGGGTGTGATGTAATATCCACAAGAAAAAAATTCTTTTTTTTCTTGTCAAGAAGAGTGATTCAGCAAGTCAAATGTGGACAAGACTTTGGCCGACCACACCACATCCATGCATCAGCTTGGTAACTCCAACAGCTGGTCCGTCCACGCGCAAAGTAAAAATTTGTACCTTTTTACCTCCTTAGAACACAAAATAAAAAATTTATAAAATATGAACGAAATCTTTGTAAAAAAGAATGAAAACAAGCGCAATTCACTCGTCATTCCAAAAATATCAATTCTAATCAATTTTTCTTGAAAACTATCAAAAAAATCAATTGTTTTTATACTGCTGTTTAAAAAAGCGTAAAAAACAAGATGAAATAACATTTATCCTAATACGAAAATGCGGTTTTGTTAGCGGTGAATTGAGATTTTAGTTCGAAATAAAAACTATTTTTCCCCC